>MU224933.1:6204183-6220635 GCA_018584345.1 Thuja plicata | reverse complement strand
TATATATATATATATATATATATATAATGGTAGTTTCTCTTTGTTTTATATTGTTGTTTTGTTGTTGTTTTGTTAAAAAAAGAGATTCATGAAGGTTGCATTTTTATGTGAAAAGAGAAAAATATGTATACATGCATTCTTTGTTAGGGGAACTTATGAACGTCTAAGTTTTCTTGAATAGATAGTGTAGACAATGAAAATGTGTATTCAAAAGAAATTATTGTAATAACGAAAGTTACCTTATTTAAGTATTGTTGATTTATTCTGAGGAAAAAAAAATAGTTTAAATGAATGTTGATGTTATCATTACCTTCTTCTTGTTATATAAAGTTCTTCAAAAGGATTATACTTACTGTATGAATAAATTTGTTATTTGACAAAAAAACTTAGGAGCAGATTTCTTTTTTAGAAAAAAAAAATGCATACGTATAAGAATATATATATTTGTGTGTGTGTATAGCAAAATAAAATAAAACAAATACAAACTCGGAACATTTTTTTTACTTTTTATTATTTATTTTCTAAAAAAATGTTTAAATAAAAAGGGGAGTCAAACCCCCCTTTGTAGCCTTCCCTTTGAAGGGAGGCATGGGGAAGGGTCTGGCCCCCCATGGCCCTACAACTGCCATCACAGCTGAGGTTGTGGGTCTATAGAAGACATCGTAGGCTGTGGCGGCTCGAAACAGACGGCCATGCCCCCGCGACACCCAACCGCAATAGTAGCGGGTTGGGGGGGGAGTTCACAGCCCCTCCCCATTTGATTTTTCATTTCATTTTATTAACACAAAAAAGGGGGAAGAAGAAGAGAATGGAAGAGGAATAGGAAAGAGAGGGAAAGAATAGGAGTGTAAAATCCTCCCCAAACCCTAATTTTGGGTTACTATTAGGGTTAAGGAGGAGAGGAAGAAGAGAGAAAATGAGGAATAATAAAACTCATTTCTTCTTTTGTTTTGAGGAAACCCTATTAGGGTTTGAGAAAAGAAAATAATAAAATAATAGTTCATTTGAATTTCCAATTACAAATGAGTGGGAATATTTTAATGGGTTTTTTATTACGAGTAAATAAAAGGAGTAATTGTTTATCTAATTTAATAGCTAGTGGGAAGGGGTAAAATTTGTAAAGTGAATTTATAATCTAGAGTGGAGTAATTTTAATGAAGATTTTTTAAAAATTCAGTTTTAGTGATTTATTTAATCTTTGTGAGAATTTTAATGGGATCATTTATAGGTTATTGATTTAAAATATTAATTAGTGTTACCTTGTTGGAGTCATTCAATTACTTTATATTGAAATCAATTTATTAATTTTATTAATATATTAAGAGCAAGATTTGAAATAAAGCAGCGCACAATTTTAGTACATTATTAGATTTGAATTTTTAAAAGGTCGCAATAACATGTTGTGGTAAAACTTAATAATGATTTAACTAAATGTTGTAAAGATTAAATTGTGCAACATTAGACAAATCTAGTTTAAATTATAGTTGGTATTTAATTAACGTAACTACATCAATGTAAAGACTTTAATTATTATCAATGGGTAATTAGAGAAAAGGGTTGATCATTTTTAGATAATGAAACTATTGCATTGTTTCCTAGGTACAAATATACTTAATGTGTTATGCTAATCGAGGGATTATAACTTAACGTAACATTGTCTTAAACGTACCTAAATTTTCCTTTTAATTAAAATGTAATTAATTAGAATTAAACATTTAGAATTAGCTAAGAGTAGACACCCTAGCTAAACCTAAGTGGTTAAACCTTATCGAGGGATGTGGATAAGCTAACGCTTGTCATAATTCCCCTCGATTCTTTCCCTAAACCTAACCGGTTATGTTTGAGATTAATTTAATCTAGAAATGTTATGAACCCCTTTAGTGAACTTAGTAAACTTTCTGTATTTTACCTTATCATCATGCAAACATTAGTTAATTGAATGTTTAGAT
Organism: Thuja plicata; assembly: GCA_018584345.1. Classification (NCBI taxonomy): domain Eukaryota; kingdom Viridiplantae; phylum Streptophyta; class Pinopsida; order Cupressales; family Cupressaceae; genus Thuja; species Thuja plicata. The sequence goes on along the minus strand of MU224933.1, from coordinate 6,218,686 downwards.
TAAAAAAAAAATTGTTGGTGTGTTTTTGCCCTAGATTTTGGGCATGACAGAGAGGGAGATAGAAAAGATAACTACATATCAAAATCTATAGTAAGATTGATGGTGGGAGATATGGAAGGGAAGCGAGACATATTAAGATATAGAGAGAACATAATCATACTTGGACATGCACATATAGATCAGATGGTCTTTTTTGCTCTTCCATGATTACAACTCTTCGACAAGGTTTAGCAGAAGGTTAGGGTTCATAATTGAAATCCCTAGTGCTCATCTAAAGCTCACAATCACATTTGATTATGGTAGACATCTTCTAAAGAAGTGACTACGACATAATCATGCAATTAAAAGGTTCAAATTCAATGTGTATATAAAAGCCCTAATCTCAAAGTGAAATGCCTAATTTGTAAAAGAAATAGTTGACAACCCAAAAGAAATAGGATAAAAATGTAGAGAAGTATGGTTTAAGAATGCAGAAAAACACTTATACTAGAGAATTCGACTGCGATGACACCATTAAGACTTTAAACATGGTCATGTAACCAGGTTGATAGCGCCAATGAGCCAATACGAATCAAATTTGAACCTAAATATTGCAATAGCTATTAAGATGTGTGATCATTGACCCAAGGAGAGATTAAAACCCATCGCCCTCTATCCTCTACTAGTAATTTGATGTCCCGTTAATTGTATTGCACCATCACTCTTAAAAAAATAAATTCATTTGGCTTAATCATGCAAGTATGACACTTTGGTAGTCATTGATCTCAATCAAGATGCTTATAGATCATCCCCTTCGTTAGCAAGAACCCACTGACAAAAGCACCCGTGTAGCAATGTGATTGGCCGAAGAAGATGTGTCATCATCACTACCCACCATTAGACCTTTTAACCATGTTGTTGTGTTCTTATGTTTATGTACATGTTTATTTTAATTGTACAAGTGCGATGCGATATGAATCATCGATGAAGCCAAAATTATCGATGTTTAAACGCATTTACAATAAATATTGTGTGTTCTCTACACCCCGCATCCCCACAGTGCTTTCGCGTACAAATAGTATGTTCATGTGTGGATGTCTGGGGAGACATTGTAGGAATGGTCTTTGGCAAAAATGTTGTTTGTTTTATGCACCTCACCTTACCACATTTTCTGCAGGAAAATTAAGAAATCTTGTGCATATGAGTGAGGTTGCCAACGTATTTCATTTTCATCATCGGGGTGATGTGTGTGCTAGTTTGTGGGTATCGTAGGCTACTTTTCCCTTATGGACATTATTAAAATATCTCATTCATTCATAAGCAAGTAATATTCTAACTCCTTCAAGTCTATAAATGGATGCAAAAGTTTCTCCATAGTCAATACCTTCTTCTTGTGCATACCCTTTGCATACTAGTCTTGCTTTATTTCTGGTTACATCTCCTTTCCCTTTTAATTTTTTTCTGAATATCCATTTGGTGCCAATGACAATCTTATCATTCAATCTCGGTACTAATGTCCATGTTTTGTTTTTCTGTATCTGCTCAATTTCTTCATTCATCAAGCATTAATCCATTCTTTATTCTCAAGTGCATCTATAACAGTTTTAGGTTCAAATTCACAAATCAAACATGTGTTGTTATTCAACTTACTTCGTGTCATCGTGTCATCTCTTTTATCTCCAATAATCTGATTCTATGGATGATGTCTTCTTACATATTTTTCAAGTACAGGTTCAACTCTTTATTCTTCATTGTGTTCTCTAGTTGGTATATCATCATGATCTTCAATTGCAACATCTTCCTGATTCTCGGTTGGTTGATCTTGATGCTCAGTAACATTACCCTGTTGCTCGGTAATGTTAGGTATTTGCTTGGGCAAAGTGTCAGGTTCTTCAATGTAAACAAATCTATTGTAGTCTTCAGGTTCTCTTTTTTTTTCATCATCATTCTTCTCAACAAATTCATCAACTCTTACATTTGCACTTTCAATAATCTTGTTAGAAGACTTTTTCAAACATTTATAAGTTTTTCTCTTAGTAGAATATCCTAGAAATATTTCTTCGTCACCTTTTGAGTCAAATTTCCTATTTCTATCATCTTTTAGAATATAACATTGACTTCCAAATATTCTAAAGTAACTCACATTAGGCATATAACCATACAATAATTCATAAGGTGTCTTGTTTGTATCTTTCTTCAGTTGTACTCAGTTCAATGTGTATACAACAGTACTAATAGCTTCCCTCTAGTATACTTGTGCAACAGTCTTTTCAATCATTAGTGTTCTAGCACACTCCACAATTGATCTATTTCTCCTTTCAGCAATCCCATTATGTTATGGTGTTCTTGGTGCAGAGACCTATCTCTTAATTCCATACTCATTACAAAATTTAGGGAACTCATCAAAAATAAATTCACCTCCTCTGTCAGATCTTAAACATTTCAGTTCTTTATCACTTTTTTTCCACTTTAGCTTTGTACCATTTGAACATCTTAAATGCTTCAGATTTTTCTTTTAAGAACATAACAGTCATCATTCTAGAGTAGTCATCAACAAATAAAAGAAAGTATTTGTCACCATAATAGCTCTGTGTTCTCATTGGTCCACATAGATCTGTATGAACTAACTCCAAAATATCATTAGAAGAGAAAATATTTCTCTTAAAACTAGATTTCAACATCTTTCCCATTTGACAATTCTTGCACATAACATGGTCAGGTTTAGATAAGCTCGGTAAGCCTCTTACTTTTCTTTTCTTACTGATCTTAACCATGTTGTCAAAATTTACATGACATGACCTCTTATGCCACAACCATATATCTTCATTCTTAGCCATCAAGCAAGTAGTTTCAACAGTGTCAAGATAGAATAGATTACCTTTTGATTGTTCTCCAGTGTCGATCAACTTTCATGTTTCATCATAGATTCTAGCTTTTTTGTTTTCAAATGCAACTCGGTGACCTGTGTTATTCAACTGTGAAACACTCAAATGATTATAATTAAGTCCTTTCCCCCAATATGCATTCTCACATTTGATCCTAATGTTCAGCAATATAGTACCTTTTCCTTTCACTTAACAAGGTGTATCATTTCTCATTCTAACAGATCCACCATTATAATGCTCAAGAAATTCAAAATTTTCTTTATCTCCAATCATGTAATGTGTGCAGGCACTATCAATAACCATGTCATGCTTGCTAACTTTAGAAATGAGTGTTATTTCAACATACCTTTCATCTTCTTCTGAAACTTCTTTCAAAGCTACAAATATTGTCTCAATGTCTTCATTGGTGTTGGTGTCAGTGTCGGTGTCGGTGTCTTTATCTTTAGCAATGTAACATGCCTTTTTGCCTTTTTCTTTGTAATCTCGGTTACTCCTTCTGTCATACTATCGATTGCTTCTATATTCTCGATCATCCTTTCTGTCATTAGATCTTTCATTTCTTTCATAACTTTTTTTTTTGGGCATTTGGCAGCAAAGTGTCCAATTTATTTACATTTAAAACATATCAAAGTTATTTTACCTTTATATCTTCCTTTATCTTTGTGTAATCTTCTAGCCATTAATGCTTCAAGTTCATCAAGTTATTTATCATCACTATCATTTTTTACCATGTGTGTGATACCAAATTTACTAATTTTCAGAGAGGACAATAATGCAGACTCGACAGTAGAAATATCATTGTTGTCAAAATTGTTCAGCTCAAATGAAATCAGTCTGCCAACTAGACTATCAACAGTAATTTTTTTTCCAGGTGTTGCTCTCATTTCATGTATTGCAAAGACTCTAATAGAATAAATAGGCAACAAATTTATAAGAATCTTACTCACAATAGTGTCTTCATCAATAACTCCACATGCTCCACGAATAGCATTCGCAACCTCCTTGATTTGATTACTGTACTGTGTTATGTTTTCTCCTTCTTTCATTCTCATGTCATCAAATTTTCCTTGGAGACTTTTAGCTTTATCTCTTTGCACATTTGCATCTCCTCCATAAACTTGTGTAATCTTGTCCCACATCTGCTTGGTTGATGTACATGTCTTAATATCCTCAAATTCAGCATCAGTTAGTGAAGAAGCAAGTTCTACCATCATAGTATTGTGTTCATGTCTCCCTCTCATATGATTAACAGTCAAAGATCTAGTAGGTAGGATGGATTCAGTATCCAAGTATAGAGTTATATTATCTCTAATCCCCGATAGGTATAGTCTCATTTTACTCTTCCATGTTGAGAAGTTATCCTTATTCAGCTTCGGTGCATCTCTCTTATACATCTTGTGATCTTTAGCTTAAGTCTTTTAAAACTTTCCTTCTAAGCACTCTATGCTCTGATACCAATTGTTAGATAACTGAGATGGGGGTGAATCAGTTAGCTCCAGTTATCCTACAGTCCCAAATTATCCCAGATGTATATAACAATAATTTCAAACATATAAATCAACCTGATGAAATGTAAATTGTGATCTCAAACTTTAGTTACCAATTTCTCTTGTCATCTACCGAGTAGCAGTAAATCAATACTGTGATTACCGATCAATGCAGATAAAGTAATGTGTAAAGCCAAATAAAAATCCAAAACAATCATACACATTAACACATAGATTTTTAATATGGAAACCCTACTAAGGGAAAAACCACCTAGGATCGGTAACCCAAAATAATTCACTCTTCTGAAGTGGGCTTGGTTAAGATCCAACCCTATTAAAGGTTACAATGCACACTGTTAAATGTGACCTGGTTAGAGGATTTATCACTATCAGTTCTCTCTTGAACATGTTGGGATAATGGGGAGGTGTGTACTGAGAGGGGAGGGGTGAATCAGTACCCTTAAAAACTTTTAAACAAATCTTTGTAACCAAATATTGTGTAATAACCGACTGAGTAGATTGCAAACACCAAAATGTAATGTCAATATTGAAATGTAAATGCATGTAATGTAAACAATAAACATATATCAAATTTGAATACTCATGACAATAGTATTTGGTATCGTAGAAAACCCCTGTTAGAAGGTAAAAACTATGGTGGGGATGAGACCCACAAAACTTCACTATTACAGTAAATAAAGTAGTTTGTTAAAGCTTACAAAGATTGATCACTTCTGGTGACCTTACCCTGTTAGGAGTAACAATAAGATCGATTAGATCTATCTCATGAGAGGATTTAGCAACACAAAGTATGTGTGCACTCTGTTAGGAGATTTTTACAAAAGACAGTTAAGTATACTCTATTAGGAGATTTCAGTATTGTTACAATTGTCAGAGAGTAACAAAATTGTGTGATCTGAATGAATTACAATCTCTATATTGTGGATACATATCCTTTAAGTGCATATAAATCTATCACCTTAATGTGAATGATAATACCTTCAGTTATGTTATGCTCGGTAGCCTTGCCTCTATTCTGTAAACTGAATTCTGCAATGAATTCCTTGTCCAAAAACCCTTTTATGGTCTCTGATGTTTGTAGTATGGCGGCTACTTGATCAACATATGATTCAAAATGGCATCGCAATATTACATATATAAAACTCCTTGACCTAATTAGGGTTTTATAATAACTTATAAAACCTAAGATCAATGGTGTACAAAATTTACCTTGATCATCTAAACATAGGAGATACAAATAATTAATGTTGTGAATTCATAATTAATGTTCTCCTCGATCATTGTAAACCATTATCCAGGTCAGCAAATTTTTTTTACCTAGATTGATGTGTCATAACAAACTTTTATGTGACCTCTAGTCCACTCGATAAATGTTGACTTTGTGTTCTCTGTGTGTCTCGGTTATACTGTGTGTCTCGGTGTAGACTGTTGCTCGGAAAGTCTGTCTGCTCAGTAATCACTGCACTCGGTTAACTCTATGTATGATCAGTGCTCTTGGTTAACTCTGCACTTTGTTGTTTACACCAACTGGTAGGTTTGTGACTTTGTTCCTGACTGTCCATTTGAGTGCTTGGATACTAATGAAAACCTTCAAAACTCATTTGGAGTAACATTCTCCCCCTTTTGCATTAGTATCAAAAAATTATATATATAGATTTAGTATACACACGACAACTTATACATAGTGACTCTCCCTTTGTACATGCTTGGTATATACATATGTCTCCCCTATATACATATGTACATATATTTCCCCCTTTTTTAAATAATGATAAAAATAATAAAGTTATAGCTTGTCAAAAATGTTAGGATGGGCTTGCTTGAGATTTTCCATTAGCTTCTTCCATTCCTCCTTTAGGTGCTCAATGGTCAATAGCTCTAAGTTCAGATGAGCATGCATATCATATATGATTTCGGTAACTAACAGTTCTGGGGTGGCAATCAAGTTCTTTGCCAATGTCACATGTTTCTGCATCATAACTAAATGCAGTAGTAACGTAGCCTGTATCTCAGTTACCTGTTCCCTAATTTTGTCCTCTTCCTTTTTCAGACCAAGTCTTAACTGGTGGTCTTTGGATAACTTTGGTGTAATGCATCTATAATGCATGTTGCTTGGTTGAAAGACTTGTAGCACTATCTTTTAGATCCTTATCTAATGTCTTCATCTTTTCACTAATCTCGGTAGTGAAGTGATCTAAACTGCATAATGTCTATAGAATTGTAATGGATTCATATATAATAGTTTCTAAACCAGTTACAAAATTTGATAGTGTTACCTTGTTTACTGCCAATGCTTGGCTGACTTTCTGAGTAACTTTATACAGAATCTTCTTTTCTGCTCTCTCTTCCAATTTTTTCTCAACATCAATATCTGGATTGTTTATTGCCTCGGTGAGCAGTGCAAGTTGATCAAGAATGGGGGTTGATTCATCTATGTTCACATCTAGAAAAAATTGCATTAGAATCTCCTTAGTGGTCTCTATCACCTGTGCACTTTTATGTTCTTGCCTCAGCTTATCTTGTGTTGCTTTTTGGGTGCAGAGTTCACCATACCTCATCAAAAAGTCAGGGTCAAGTGTGTGTATCACAATCAAGAATGTTAATGATTTCATCAAGTGTCATAGGACCCTTTCTCCCTTTCTTCTTTTTATTCTTCTTCTCTTTTATGCTTAATGAAGGAGATAGTGTCAATGCTAATTGAGCCTTTTGCTTAGTTTCTTGCTTTGTTGGCTCAGTACTCGGTGTGATGACTTGGGAAGGTGCCTCAATAGCTGACCTAGTGTCAGTAGTGGAAGTATCTATCCTCGTTGTTTCTTTTTTACCTTCACCTTTTTCTGTTGCATCAGTGGTATCTTTAGGTGCATCACCTTGTGTTGTCCCACCACTATGCTCGGTCTCTTTGCCATGTGTATCACCCTTGTCTTTAGTTGTGTATGTAACCTACTCGGGTGTCTTCTTATATGCTTCATTCTCAATATCAATAGCCTATACCAGAATGGGCAGATTACCTGGTGCCATTTCTTGGGCGAACTTTGTTGTATCATGCTCATCTATGGTCTCGGTAGCTTCGATTATCTCATCTTCTTTAGATTTAACATCAGGATCACCTTCAGTTCTATCATTAATTGTGATTTTTGGATGCCCTGGATTTGTTATTAGGGCCAGAATACCATCTAGTACATTATCAATTGTTGCATCATCAATTGGTATTGGTTTTGTACTCGGTCAATGTCCCTCAGTATCGACTGTAGATGCAAAGTCTTTTGTTTCCTTCGTATCCTCAGGTGGCTTCAAAAATTTGTTCCATATCTGGGTGCTCACTTCATCCACTTCCTTCAAATTTCCTTTCTCTTAATCAACATATCCCTGAGTTTCTCTTTGTCTTCTTTGAATTTCTCGACATACATATGCAACTGTAACTTCTGATTTTCAATAGTTTTATCAAGTGTATACCTTTCCATTGTAAGATATTTTCTCTTCAGTGATTAAACTTTCCAAACAAGATAACTATCTCTAATATGAATTTTCTGGATAATGGAGAGGTGTGTACTGAGAGGGGAGGGGTGAATCAATACCCTTAAAAACTTTTAAACAAATCTTTGTAACCAAATATTCTATAATAACCGACTGAGTAGATTGCATACACCAAACATGTAATGTCAATTCTGAAATGTAAATGCATGTAATGTAAACAATAAACATACATAAAATTTGAATACTCATGACACTAGTATTTGGTATCACAAAAAACCCTTGTTAGAAGGTAAAAACTATAGTGGGGATGAGACTCGCAAAACTTCACTACTGCAGTAAATAAAGTAGTTTGTTAAAGCTTACAAAGATTGATCACTTATGCTGACCTTACCCTGTTAGGAGTAACAATAAGATCAATTAGATATACCTCGTGAGAGGATTTAGAAACATAATGTATGTGTGCACTCTTTTAAGAGATTTTTACAAAAGACGGTTAAGTCTACTCTATTAGGAGATTTCAGTATTGTTACAATTGTCAGAGAGTAACAAAATTGTGTGATCTGAATGAATTACAATCTCTATATTGTGGATACAGATCCTTTAAGTGCATATAAATCTATCACCTTAATGTGAATGATAATACCTTCTTCTCTATTCTACTCAGTATCCTTGCCTTTGTTCTATAAACTGAATTCTACAATGAAGTCCTTGTCCAAAAACCCTTGTTTGATCTCTGATGTTCGTAGTATGGCGGCTACTTCATCATTACTTGATCAACATACGATTAAAAATGACATCGTATCATTACATATATAAAACTCCTTGACCTAATTAGGGTTTTACAATAACTTCCAAAACCTAAGATCAACAGTGTACAAAATTTACCTTGATCATCTAAATATAGGAGATATAAACAATTTATGTTGTGAATCTGTAATTAGTGTTCTCCTCGATCATTGTAAACCTTTATCCAAGTCGGAAAAAATTTGTTACCTAGATTGATGTGCCATAACAAAATTTTATGTGACCTTTGGTCCACTGGGTAGATGTTGTCTCTCGGTGCTTGGTGTTCTTTGTGTGTCTCAGTTATACTGTGTATCTCGGTTATACTGTGTGCTCGGTATAGACTGGTACTCAGTAAATTTTTTTTGCTCGGTAATCACTGCACTCAATTAACTATGCGCATGATCAGTGCTCTCGGTCAACTCTACACTTCGGTGATTACACTAACTAGTCTGTCTGTGACTCTATTACCGACTGTCCATTTGAGTACTTGGATACTAATGACAACCTTCAAAACTCATTTGGAGTAATAGAACAATCATTCACCTATGGGATCAACAAGAAAACACTCAACATTCATTTGAATGTCATAATAAATACTTTCACGTCCTACTCGGTTAAGACATTTATGTGTAACAATGGTTAAAATGATACAATAGCCATCTGATTCAAATACAACTCTATTTGCAAATTTTTAGATCTATGCTAAGTACATAATACCTTTGATCAATTTGTTCACTTCAGTTCCTCTGATTTTTCATACTTTGTTATGCTCGATAAATGCTCTTTCCTCTGTCGCTCGGTGTTGTCTACAGAATTTCTCGGTTCTGTCTTCAACCAGTTTGATCAGTCGTGCATGAATTTCACATGTGTGTGCATCATAGCATCATTGCATCTTAATGAACCGCTTGTCTCTTATTTAGACATCATAATGCATTTAATTTTCATCCTTTAGATTTTGTCGCTTAATCTCCATCATTGGTTTTTCCGCTTAAACCTTCCTCGGAAGTTGTGTCAAAAACATGTTTCAATCTTCTTCGTCCGATCATCCTTGAATTTTCATAGTCGTTTAATCTTCATAACAAATTTTATCAATTACCTCAGAATCATCAATTTTTCCAGCTCATCATTTTAGTCGGTCTCGGCTTCTTTTTATTGCTCGGTCAACACCGTGATGTGTCGGTGATCCCTAGCTCGGTTATCACTGTGCTTGATATACACTATATTTACTCGGTGTTCACTGTTACTCGGTGTATACAGAACTCTTCAATTACCGACCACATAAACTTTGTTTGTTCCAGATCTTTAATATAATAGATGTTTGTCACCACAATGATAATCAAATAAGTTGACATCAATGACAATACATTAAATGATTAATGTCTATCATCACATCTGTAACTTGATTGATCATCAACAAAATGACTTCAAACATATAATCAGTTGTAGTTCATCAAAGGTTGGGGTTGTTTGGTTTAATATTCAATCAGGTTTATGGTTTTGACTATTATTTGGGTTCATTTTGGTTAAGGGTTTTGGTTAGCATTTAGTTAGATTTAGAGTTACAATTAGAGGTGAGGGTCAATTTGGTTCAGGATTAGGATTCAAGTTCAATTAGGATTAGGAATTCATTTAGTTAATGTTTAAGTCGCCTTAGGGTTATTGTAAACTTTGGTCTAGCGTTGGGAGTAGGGTTTCATTGGTTTTATGTTACAAGTAAATTTGGCTCAATGTTAAGGTTAGGGTATAATTTAGTTTAGGGATAGGGTACAATTTGTTTTAGATTTTAATTAAAATTAGGTTGAGGGTTTAATTTGGTTTCGGCTTACCAATTAATTGGGTTCTATTTTGTTTTGAATAAGGATTCAATTTGGTCCACAAAATTAGTAACTTTATCTTAGGGTTAAAGTTTATTTTGGATTAAGGAGGGGATTTTAGTTTAGGGTTAAGGTTCAATTTGGATTAAGGTGGTGATTTATTTTATGTTATTGTTAGTGACACAATTACATTTATTTTAATGTAGAATTAATTTTGAGTTAGGTTATAATTTTGTTAAGAAAATAGGGTTACGGTACAATTACATTCTGGTTTCATGTTAAAATTAAATTAGCATTAATGTTAGAGCTCAATATTGTTGAGGTTGGGGTTAGTATTAGGATTTGATCTAGTGTAATGTAAGGGTTACAAATAACCTTAATTTGCAAGTCAATTTTGTTTATAGTAAACATTTGTTTTTGTTGAATTAGGGTTAAATATGGTTTAAAATAAGGGTTTATTTTGGTTGCATGTTAGAGATAGAGTTCAATTTTATCTAATGGTCAATTTGGTTTAGGGTTAGTGTTCAATTCAAAGTTATGTTTAGGTTATGATAAGATTTGGTTTACGTTTATCATTGAAATAAATATCGGGTTAGGGTTCACTCTTGTTTAGTGTTAGGGTCAAGGTTATATACAGAATTATAGTTTTATATGATTACATATAGAATTACGCTTAGGCTTTTGATTAAAATAGTAAATCTAATTAATGTATGGGTTAGGGTTCAATTCAGTTTAATGTTTAGTTAGGGTTAGGGTTAACATTCAATTTGGTTTAGTGTACAGTTTAATATTCAATTAGGTTTAGGGATAATTTTAATTTTGTTTTAAGGTTATGGTAGATTTGGGTTTATGGTTACAGTGAACAATTTTTTTTAATGTGGTTTTGGGTTTAATTAGGTTAACAATTACAGTTCAATTTTTGTGTGTGTTAAAGTTAGGATTCCATTTTGTTTAGACTTGGCATTATGTCTCAATCTAGTTTTGTATTTTATTATATTCGGGGGTACGGTTCAATTTGGGTTAGCATTTAACAATGGATAGGGTTTTATAAAGTTTATAATTCCATTGATGCTTTCACTTACTGTGGAGATTATGTAATGATTATATTTAGGGTTTCATTTTTTCATTAATCAATTGCGTTTATAGTTAGGGATCAATTTGGTTTACTCTTAGGATTATATTTTAATTTAGTTTAGGATTTTGGTTCAATCTATTTTAGGATTAGGGTTCAATTTTGTTTATGGTTTTACTTCTATCTATTATAAGGTCATGGTTTAATCAATATAGTGTGTATTTAGGTTTAGGTTGAGGTTTATGGTTCAGTTTAGTTATGGTTGTGGTTATTGTTCAAATTATTTTATTTTTAATTTTAAGGTTAACTTTGCTAACCTATTTAGGGTTCACATTGGTTTAGGGTTAGCGTTAGGGTTCAATTTGGTTTAATATTGAATTACATTTTGGTTTAGGTTTTAATTTAGGGTTATAGTTTTGGTTTAATATGTGTGTTTAGTTTGGTTTAGGGTTAGGGTTCCATTTGGTTCAAGATTAGTGTTCAATTTAGTTTAGTATTATTGTTAGTGTTTGATTTAGTAGATTATGGTTAGTGTTCAATTTTGGTAAGTTTTAGAGTTATGGTACAAGTTGGCTCAAGATTTTGATTCAATTTGTTTTAGGATTAGGTTTTTAATTTGGTTTAGTATTACGGTTCAATTTTTTTTATCATTAGGCTTAGGTATTAATGTGGTGAAGGTTAAGGTTAAAATTGGTTTTGGATTGGAGTTCAATTTTATATTAGTTAGGGTTAGGGTTCAATTAGGTTATCTTCAAGGTTATGGTTCCATTTTAATTTAGTGTTATGATTATCGTTATTATTTATTTGATGGCTTTCATATTTATAACCCTTATTAAACCCTAACCTTAATTAAATCGTAAATTTAACGCTAATTCTAAACCTTAGTTAAATCATAATTATAATGGATCATTAACACCTAATCCTAACCCAAAATGTAAACTAATCTTAATTGAAGTCTACTTGTAGTTCTCTATTTGAAATGTTACCATAAATTTGATTGTTAATTATATTTTACCCCCATCTTTAACCCTAATCCTAAGCTATATCATATAAGTGCAATCCTAATCCTAATACTAATTAGATCATAACATTAACCTTGACTGAACAAAAATGATAGTTGAAATATAACCCTATGTGAACCTAGACCTAATTGAACTATTATATATAGAGATATAATTTCAGCTATAATGTTAATCCTAATTTAAAGGTATGTGTAGGATCATGGTGTACCAAACTAGGCCCTTAAGTGGCAATAAAAATTTAGAAAATCAGGGTTAGGCAAGTTGACGTAAAAAATTTAACTAGTTATCAATCTTATATAAAAAAAATATGTAAGAAGATAATTTGTAGAAAATTGAATTTAGTTTCTAAGCTACTAGCCCTTTTTGAAAAAAAATTATTTGATATATTGAAAATTTCAATTTTCAATGCAGTAGTACAAAAAATTCAGGAAAAATATAAGTAGGTGTATGTCTGACCACCTTAAACACAATCAAAAGATAATATTTTTTTACAAGATTCTAGATATAAGTAGTAGACTCATGTCTAGATGTGATGTATACTTTTTTGTAATTTTTTCCAAATAAATAATTAATTATGACTTTTCTGCTACAACTTTTCCATAATATAAAAAATCTCGTGTCTGACCACCTTAACTTAATCTAAAATTCATCAAATTGAAAACATTTTTTCTTGTAATAGGTGAAGCATAGAATGTGACGCATATTTTTAATTTCAAAAATATTATATCATTTGAAATTTATATTTGTTTTTCAATCAGTCTATCAATCAGGACTTTAGAAGTAACTCAATTAAAAAATAAATAATAATTACATATTCAACTCAAAATTTGACAGTAATTATATTGATGGAAATTTGAGAATCTCCTTAAGAAACCCTTTTCATTTCATCAAATTTGGGTGAAAAAAGTCGTTAGCTACATGGACAAAGTCTGGAGATCGAAAGAAATATGAAAATACATTTTTTGGGTTAACCATGTAGGTTTGGCATCCCAAAGACAAAATCCAAGGAAATTCCCAAGAAAATCCTTGTTGTGTCGGAGGTATCAGGGACATGATATATATCCGGTACCCGATAGGTTTGAATAGATAAAAAGAAAATTATATATGATAACAATATAGTAATAGAACACCTAAGAATACATCTCAGGGGTCCTAGGACACATTAATGTGTAATATGACCCCTTAGGACCCCTTAGAATACATCTAATGGGTCCTAGGATAGAGTAATGTGTCTTGGGACACTTTAAGACCCCTTAGGACCCCTAATATGTATTATTAGGTGTCCTGAAGGGTTCTAAGGGGTCATATGACACATTAATGTGTCCTAGGACCCCTTTGGATCCCTAAGATAACATATTAGGGTTCATAAGGGGTCTTAAGGGGTCCTAGGACCCCTAAGAATACATCTTAGGGGTCCTAACTGGTCATAAAGAGTCTTAAGGGGTCCTAGGACCCCACATGGCACCTTATGACCCCTAAGAATACATCTTAGGGGTCGTTAGGGGATCAAAGACCCCTAAGGACCCTTGATGACCTTTTATGACCCCTTATGACCCCCATTGACCCTTCGGACCCCTGAGAATACATTTTAGGGGTCATAAGGGGTCTTATGACCCCTTAGGACACCTTATGACCCCTTACGATCCTTTAAAACACCCAAGAATACATCTTAGGAGTCCTAATGTGTCATAACGGGTCCTAGGATAGGTGAATGTGTCATAGAGCCCTTTTAGACCCCTTATTACCTCTTAGGAACCTTATGATATATTCTTAGGTGTCATAAAAGTTCCTAAGGGTTCATAAGGGGTCCTATAACACATTAATGTGTCCTAGGACCCCTTATGACCCCTTTGGACCCCTACGAATATATGTTAGGGGTCTTGAGGGGTTATAAGGGGTCCTAGGACCCCTCATGACACCTTATGACCCCTAAGAATACATCTTAGGGGTCCTAATTGGTCAT
>MU224933.1:6175911-6195734 GCA_018584345.1 Thuja plicata | reverse complement strand
CAGTTTCTAAGTATTGAGTAATATCATTGTCAATACCTGATAAGTGAAGCTTTATCCTGCTTTGCCATGAAGCAAAGTTGTCCTTGTTCAACTTGGGCACATCTCATCTGTTCATCTTGTGATCTTTAACTTAGGTCTTAAAACCTTCCTTATAAGCACACAAGCTCTGATACCAATTGTTAGTAATAACTGAGAGGGGGGGGTGAATCAGTGGCCTCAACTTTCTCTAATTTATACTTTAATCCACCAATCAATACTTCTCAAATTATTAAGTCCTAACAAGATGCATGTCTTTGAAATATTTGAAACAAATAACTTTCTGTCGGTTTACCTTGTCTGTCCTATTTCTCCTTGATAATCGATAAGAAGTAAACTGTATTTACCGATACTCAGTAAATATACAGAGTATACCAGTCAATCCATAAATGCATATGTAAAATGTAAAAAACTAAAGTAATTAACCATACACACATAACACAATGATTTTAACATGGAAACCCTATTAAGGGAAAAACCATTGGGACCGTACCCCAAATTTTCACTCTTCTGAAGTGAGCCCTGTTAGGAGCCAACGCTGTTAAAGGTTACAAACACATTGTTAAGTGCGACCTTGTTAGATTATTTTTAATACATAGGTTATCACTAAGTAGCTGGCATCTACGCTACCATCCTTGAATCAATCTCATGACTATCAATAGGCTTTATGCAAATCTTACTACCATCCTTGAATCAACCTCCTTCTTAGACTGTCAATAGGCTTTAGGTAAGACTGGTGCTACTATCATGAGTCAACCTTCTGGTAATTTGTTAGGATATACCTCAATTACAAAATACTGTTAAGTCCTTCTCTGTTAAGAGACTTTAATGCTTCAATGGTTAAACTGAAACAAAATGACCTGTTTCTAATGCAACTTAATTGCAGATTTTTAGATCTATTTACTTACAATATCTTTCTGATCAATATATTAATATAATTCCTTTGCACTCAATTCTTTCTGCTCTGTGATGATGTGCTTCTTTGTCCGTCAATGTCTGCAAAATTCTTTAGCTCTCCCTCAACTTGATTGATCAGGACTACATGAAGTTAATCCTACATCAATTTCTCTTCAGCATCTTCTATCAGTTCACTCCCCCGTGTATCTAATTGCTTATCGACCACTTCTTAGAATGAATTATGCTTGTCTCTTAAATAGACATGATTTCCTTAATTCTAGGTTCTTGATTCTTGATTCTTGATTCTTGGCGTGAAAAATAATATAGCCAATTTGATTTATGGCTTTAACTCCTGATTTATCTCATAGTTATCTTCTCGCCAACTATATAAATCACTTTACTTAATTGTGTTTGAATAAAACAAATAAAACAACTAGCTAAGTCTATCTTTTAGCTCTGCCAGCTAGATATTTTGTCATTTTCTGATCTCTCTATTATGTCGGTCAATTCTGCAGTTCGTCGCCGGTGACAACTGCCAATTCTGTCGGTGTCGCTTCAGTTAGCTTCAGGATCTCCGTCTGTCGGGCATCATTGGATATTGTTCATTAGGCAACACTATTTTTATCTTGTCGGGCATCATATGATTCTCCTTTGTCGGGCAACATTGTCTTCTGCTCGTCGGGCATCACTGTGACTTTTATCTCTGTTTTTACCGTTGGTGTGCACTTCGCCGGTGTAGTTTGTCACTTGGTGAATACTTGACTTTTATGCATTGCTGAAGGCATAACCTATATTCCATTGGTTCTCTGAAGTCTTTGGCATTATGTATATGACCATATAGATGATATCAAGTTGACATCAATGACAATACAGACCATTAACTGATTTAATGTCTTGCATCATCTTCAACTTAATATAGTCAACCATTTAATTAGTTACATGTCATCAGGTGGCGCAGCCAGCGGGGGCCGTGCGTGGGCTGAGCTGCGGTGGTGCAGCAGCGACACTAAACAAAAAACACTGGCTGCATTATTTTAACGCCAAAAAATACTTTAAAAATGTATTTTTTTTGTATTTTTCTCAGTTTTCATGTTCGTATAACACTAGAAACCAAATTGTTTTTGCCTCGAAGCCAAGTTGTCCAAAATGGACAAGTTTTATATAGATTCTAGGGTTTTTGGGCACTCTAAGCACAACGGTAATGTTTGTTTGAGTCTAAAATGACCAGAAACAAAGGTCCCCCTAAATCCACTTAAAAAGCTTCGAGAAAGCCAAAAAAAGCTCCAGCTTTTGAAACACTTCAACAAAGCACAAACAACGAGCAGCAAGATGGCTCTAATACCATGTTAGAATAGGAAAAACCCTATTCTCCCAAGAACACTTGCATGCATAACCCTGTCACATGAAAGAAGCAAAGTACAGAAGATAGGAAAAACTATAGAGGCCAAACAGCCAGAGGAGACATCATATGCACAAGAAAACAATATATTAACAATATATTTCAAGATGATACAATGAGATGTGAAAACTCCCTTTTGAAAAACAAAGAGGTGAATCCTTATAAAAGGAATCATGAAACCCTAAAGGTGAAAACCCTAAAGACTAATAAGATGCCTAAGTTTAACTTAAGCGTAGAGTGTAATAGACTAATAATTAAATAAATAAATTATTAGCTATAATATGACAACTCTAACATGTCCCCTTAGGACCCCTAATAATACATATCAGGGGTCTTATGACCCGTTAAGACACCTTATGAACCCTTACGACCCTTTAGAAAAACCTAAGAATACATCTTAGGAGTCCTAAAGGGTCCTAAGGGGTATTAAGGGGTTATATGACACATTAATGTGTCCTAGGACCCCTTATGACGCTTTAGGACCCCTAATAATATATCTAATAGGTACTAAAGGGTCCAAAGGGGTCATAAGGGGTCCTAGGATAGATGAATGTGTCGTGGGACCCCTTAAGACCCTTTAAGACACCTTAGGACCCCTAAGATGTATTCACAGGTGTCGTAAAGGGTCCTAAGAAGTCATAAGGGGTCATAAGGGGCCCTATGACACATTAATGTGTCTTATGACCCCTTTGTACCCCTAAGAATACATCTTAGGGGTCATAATGGGTGTTAAGGGGTCCTAGGACCCCTCATTGCCCCTTAAGAACCATAATAATATATATTAGGGGTCTTAAGGGGTCCTAGGACCCATTATGATCCCTTATGACCCCTAATAATACATCTTAGGAGTAATAAGGGGTCCTATGACCCCTTAAGACACTTTATGGCCCCTTGTGACCCTTTAGAACACCTAAGAATACATATTAGGGGTCCTAAGGGGTCATGAGGGGTCCTAGGATAGATTAATGTGTCATGGGACCCATTAAGACACCTTAAGACCCCTTAGGACCCCTAAGATATATTCTTAGGTGTCCTAAGGGGTCATAAGGGGTCCTTATTGGCCATGGGGGTCATAAGGGGTCATAAAGGGTCCTTAAGGCTCATAAAGAGTCCTAGGACCCCTTATGACCCCCTAGGATTGCTAATATGTATTCTTAGGGATCCTAAGGGGCCATGAGAGATCCTAAGACCCCTTAAGACCCCTTATGACAAATTAGGACCCCTATATGTATTGTTAGGGGTCCTAAGTAGTTAGGAGGGGTCCTAGAACCCCTTATGATCCATAAGCTATATTATTAGGGGTCTAAAGGGTCCATAAGGGGTCCTAGGACACATTGTGTCCTATGACCCTGTATGACCCTTTAGGACACATAATAATACATCTTAGGGGTCCTAATGGGTCTTTAAGGAGTCCAAGGATACATTAGTCTATTCTAGGAGCCCTTTGGACCCTTTAGGACCCTTTAGATGTATTCTTAGGATTCCTATAGTTTTCTAAGGGGTCATAAGGGTTCTTAGGACACATTAATGTGTCACAAAACTTCTTAATACCACTTAGGACCCTTTAGGACCCCTAATATGTAATCGTAGGGGTCCTAAAGGTTCCTAAGGGGTCATAAGAGGTCCTGTGACATATTAATGTGTCCTGGGACCCCTTATAACCCTTTGGGACCCCTAAGATGTATTCATAGGTCTCCTTAAGGGTCATAAGGGGTCATAAGGTGTCTTAATGGATCAATCAAAGATGGTCACTTGAGGTTACTCGTGGTCAATCGAATGTTACTCTTAAAGGGTTAGTGTCAGCACCTAAGAAAATTGTTGCGTCAACAAGCAAATCCTCATCATTAAAACAAGCTTCTATATCACTCTCTGATATGAAATACAATTTGGTTGATCAATTACAATGGACTCCCACTCAGAGCTCTATTCTAGAGTTTCTCAAATTGTCGCCATCATATAAGGATATCCTTGAGACTGCACTTTTGGAAACTAATGTTCCCAAAGACCTTGATGTTGGTCAGTTCCAGACCATGGTAAACCACTTGACTTCCCCTCTCTATATGTCCTTCTTAGATGAAGATGATAAGGCACTTAGTCACCCACATAACCAACCTTTTCACATAGAGGTACTAATCCATAAGCATCAAGTCAAACACATTTTGATAGATGGAGGTGTTGGTTTGAACAACTGTACTCTCAAGTTAGTGACACCATTAGGTTTCTCCAAACATGTTATTGATCCCAGGAGGAAAATTACCATAAAAGCATATGATGAAGAGGAAAGGTTATCAAAAGGACTAGTAGTGCTACCCATCAAAGTGGGGACAGTTGAATGAAATGTCATTTTCCAAGTATTAGACTTACCATTGGTATACAATATCTTGCTAGGGAGACCCTGGATCCATGACATGCAGGTCGTTCCCTCTACATATCACCAATGTGTGAAGTTCTTGCACAACGAGGTGGAGATTTCTATCTTAGTTGATAGCACATACTCTTGTAACGCATTGAAATAGGTAGAGATCATGGTTCATCATAACAAGGAAGCATCCCAGGGATCAACATTTGAAAACTCTCACATAGAACTCATGAAGAGTTTTGGGGAGAAATTTCAAATTAAGAACACAAGCATGGGGGAATACCAGTTGTCCATGACTAACGTACCTACGTCCCCCAAATCCTATGGGATGCCATCATCATCCTTCAAACCATCAAGTGGTCAGGAACTAGAGATACATGAAGGGACTGACATGGTCAAGGCTTGTGTCCCTCTCTCCGGAGAAAATGATGAAAAATTCATCCTAGCATGGATTTACAAAGGTGAAGATCCAGACCAAGAGATTAAACATGTTATAATTTTCCCAGAGAAATATGGCAAAGGTTACTAGATTGCCAAAAAAATGGGATACAATTGAAAAGGACCCTTGGGAAAGGATAAAGGATTACTAGAACCTATACACATGGAGTTTCAAAATCCCATGGACAAGAACACTACACAAAGGAGTTACAATCAAATGGGATGAAGGGTGTGAGAAACATTTTCAGCAAATTAAAGAAAATCTAGCTAATATACCCATACTAATGGCACCAATACCAGGAAAGCATCTCCCCCTTTACATTTCAACTACAGACACATCGTTGGGACCTTTGCTAGCACAATAGGATGAAACGGGAAAAGAAAGAGCCATATATTACATAAGCAAAACTATGGTTTCATATGAGCATAAATATACCATTGTTGAAAAAGCTTGTCTAGCTATGGTATTCAATTCTCAAAAGCTTAAACACTACATGCTAGCACATTCTGTCAAGCTAATTGCTAAAATTGATCCTCTAAAGTATCTATTGAACAAAGTGACTTTCATGGGACGACTAGCAAAATGGGTCATGATTCTTAGTGAGTTTGATATCGAATATGTAGAAAGAAAGGCCATCAAAGGACAAGTTATTTCTAACTAATTAGCACATGCTCCTCTCACTGATGACCAACCCCTGCTTATAGAATTTCCTGATGAAGTTATCCTGCATCTCACAGAGCACACAAGATAGATGTTCTTTGATGGGTCCTTCACTCAACAAGGGTCTAGTGCTAGAGTACTTTTTATTACACGTCAAGGTTACAAGATTCCTAAAGCATACAAAATAATGTTCCCTTTCCCTAATAACATTGCTCAATATGAAGCTCTGGAAAATGGATTAAAGATGGCCATTGAATGGAAGACCATAGAATTGCATATCTATGGTGACTCCCAGCTAGTAATTAATCAAGTCAATGATCAATATCAGACAAAATATGAGAATCCCATGCCATATAAAAGGATGATTGATGATCTCAAGAAATACTTCATGTTCACCACCTTCCAGCAAGTGCCCAGAGCAACAAATAGAGTTGTTTATGCTATGGCTACTTTAGCCTTGATGCTAAAATTGGAGGAGCATCAGTTCCACGATGAATTCCTATTGGAAGAACTCCCTCTCTCTGCATATGACTCTCATGAATCCTATATTATCTGCTCAATTGTGGGCACTGAACCTTCTCGCTATAACCAAATCTACTCCTACCTCTGCGACCAAATTATCCCCCTGACTTATCTAAAAATGAAAAAAGAAACCTTGTAAGGAACACATCACATTGCTTGATCATGGATAATGACCTATATAGAAGAGGTCTTGACAGTACTCTCCTTAGGTGTCTCTAATGAGAGGAATCTGAGCATGCACTTAAGGAAATCCATCAGGGTATATGTGGGTCTCACTCGAATGGCCTTTCATTAGCTAAGAAAATCTTGCGAGTAGGATACTACTGGCCCTCCTTAGAAAAAGATGATATCCAATTTGCTAAAGCTTGCAAAAAGTGTCAGACTCATGGTAACCTCATTCATGCTCCTACATGAGAACTGTTACCTTTTATCACCCACTGGTCATTTCAACAATGGGCCTTTAACCTCATAGGGAAAATATATCCCTCTTCCTCTGGAGGACACAAATTTATTATCACTACAATTGAGTACTTCACAAAGTGGGTTGAAGTCGTTCCTCTCATTAAAGAAACTAGGAAACGAGTATCCATGTTCATCTTAAATTATATCATCTGCAAATATGGGATGCCCTCCTCTATTATGACAGACAATGGAGGATAATAAAAAAACAAGGATATGGATGAGTTATGTGAAAAAATCAAAATTACTTAACACCATTCCTCTATTTATTGTCCTTAAGGCAACGAACATGCTAAGGCTTACAATAAAAACATATTGAAGATCCTGTACAGAATAGTCAGCAAGACAAGAAAAGACTGGCATTTTCAACTCAATCCAGCCTTGTGGGCCTATCAAACTAGTATCTGCACACCTACAGGGGCAACACCATTTTCCTTGGTATATGGCACAGAAGTTGTATTGCCTATTGAGGTAGAAATACCTTTGCTCCTAGTTAAGTTGCATCAACTCATCACTGATGAATATTATCAGATTTCCAGAATCTAGGAGCTTGAATTACTTGATGAACATAGAAGAGCAACATTTGACCATTTAAGGGTCTATCAGAAGAGAATGTATCGAGTCTACAATACGAAGGTACGACATAGAGAATTTCAGGTTGGCGACCTTGTACTTAAAGAAAATCCAAAAAATTGTTGGATGATGTTGGAATTGGCTACTACTGATGTTGTTGGCATTCATGTTTTATCACTGATGTCAACATATGTTTCTATGGAGGAAGAACATACTGGTTATGATGACTGACATAAGTGTACGCATACTGCACAAATGAATCAAAATGAGCGAAGATGAGGATATGTAGAAGGATGTATGGTGATCTTTTTTCTAAGGTCGCTTGGCTTAATATTTCATATTGGATGAGTTGTAGATATTTTGGTGAAGACTGGTTACTGGAATAAGACAATGATGATTGACAGAGCGAGTCTCTATGTTTTTAGTATATCTTACATGCGATGATGATTCAGGTTATGCGAGCTTAAGGGAGGGAAAAAGACATATTCAGGAATATTCGTTATGGGTCGCAAGTCGTATGAGTATTAATGACATTAGTTGTGGCATGTATTCTAGAGGAGACCTATTTGGGGCTGACTTCAGAGATGTAGCATGTATTGTGGATTGCGAGTGTGGATTATGAATCTTGGATTATATATGATGTATGGTAATTGATGTATACTTGTTTTAGGTACCATGTGTATCTTAGGAAGGGGTTAAATAATTATCTGTATATTAGAAAAGCTTAATTGGCCGACCTAATAAATTATTGTAATAGGGTATATATGAGAGATCTTTTCTTTTGAAAAGGTGTGTATGAATGAAGGGGAGGTGATTGATAGAGACAAAGAAGTGTGGAAGTTGCGAGCTTGATTTTCTATTGGATGTAGATCAGAGGACATGGTTATTATACTTCATTGGAACTGACCAAGATAATATAGTTGTTATCAAACAGTTCACTGGATTGTATATTTTCTATATACACTTGTGTTTTGGACTGTAAGTCCTTGAGGGTGGCATTTGTTAGGGCTTGATAGATCCGGAACAATATAAATTAAACAGTTATATGCAGAAACAAAAGAAGAATAAAATTGAACACAGATAACACACAGATTTAACGTGGTTCACCCAAAACCTAGGCTACGTCCACCTACATAGCCATCCAACCTTTCTTATTATCCAACAAAATAGTACACCAACATTACAATGCATTGTGCATCTCAGCCGCTTATAACATGTGTTTTAGGGAAACCTCTAAAATCAATAATTTTAGGGTTTTACAAAGTCGGTCTTCTTTTTCCTGAAAAAGCAAATCTTATTCCTGAAAAAGCACAAAAGAAATTTGGCCCTTCAAGCTGGCCGAAGGTTCGAGGCTACCGCCCCTCACCTCCCGAGAACTAGATGAGAAGGGACACAGTATCAACACCCACTACATGATCAGACACCAAAATATCAATAGCATTAACCTTCTTTAGGTAGTGAGCCCACCATTGTTCTTGACTCCTAACAGGGTATGTCCTTTAACAGGGACTATGTATTATAATGATGTAATAAGCTCCTAACAAAGCTAAATCTTTTAATAGGGATACTATAATCTCAGTACATTATTTGTGGGTGCTAATTCCCACCGGGGTTTTACCTTTAACCAGGTTTCCTCGACAACAAAGGATTGTGTTATTGTGTTAGAATTTACTGTGTTATCATTTGGATGAATTTTTTTTGTAAAGTTTAATGTTTAATAATCTGTCTCACAACTGATTCACCCCCCGCCCCCCTCTTAGTTGTATTGGTGGACTGTTATTCCTAACAATTGGTATCAGAGCTATTGGTCCTTAGAGAGAAATCTTAACAACTTGAGATGATCCTAAAGATTACTTACTATAGGAAGGATAGTCCAAAGCTTGATCCTAAAAACTTTGACAGTTGGAAGATCAAGATGAGAACACATTTTCTATGTTTGGGAATCGACTACTGGATGATTACTAAAAGAAAGGAACAAATGAAAGCTGAGGATGAATTGGATAAAGCTATTGAAGATGAAAAGAAGTAATTTTTATGTAACATGGTCGCAAGGGAAGCATTGATCAACGCACTTTTTGAAGGTGAATTCGTAGAGGTAAAATATTTAGATTTTGCACATGAAATTTGGACAAGATTGGAAGCAATGTATGAAGGAGATAAGTTTACAAAGTAGACGAAGTTACAAAAATGGAAGGCAAAGATGGAAACATTAAAAATGAGAGATGGTGAGAACATTAGAGCATATTCACATAGAATTACTAAAGTTGTTACTAGCATCAAGAACTCTGGAGGTACTTATAGTGAGGAAGAAGTGATTGTGAAGATTCTTAGATCCCTGACACCTGCATATAGAACCAAAGTACAAGCTATAGAAGAAATTATACCTTTGACACCGAACTTCAATAAAGAGATATTGATCGGGAAAATAACTACCTTTGAGGTCGCATAACTGGTAGATTCTCTACCTAAAGTTGAGTCAACATTCAAGGCAACTGTGCATAGAAACAAAAAGACCTTATCAGGAATTGCGAGCACCAACAATAGTGACTTGAGAGAAGAACTTGGAGAATACACTAATGAATGGGAACAGATACAGAAAGACTTGAAAGAAAGCTAGATGAAGTTGTGGCCCTGATTGCTAGAAGAGAAAAGAGAGGTAAGGGTAAATTTGAAGGAAAATTACCTTTGAAATGTTTTTCATGCAACAAGATAGGTCATTTTGCATCTTGATGTCCTACAAGGGTTCCAAAGCATAAACCTAAGTTTTATAAATCTAAGTATTCAAAAGACAAGGAATGTTATTATGCTAGTGAAGGTATTTTTATGATGAAGTTGTTGACTATGATGAGATTGGATTTATTGCTATTAAGGATGATGAACTTATACATGAAGAAAGAACCTTAGTATTGTTAGAGTAATAAAGTGATTCCACCTATTAATTAAATCATATTGATTTAATTATTAAGTCACTTATTATCTCTATTTCACTTAAGCTAAAATTTAGGCATATAATAATTAATTCTTTTATCAATTATTATTATGCAACCTACATTTTTCCCCTTTAGGGTTTCGATCACCTTCATAAGGTTTGATCTCTTTGTATTTTGTATTCCCTCTCTGAATGAATATTTTATCTTTCATAAATTTTTTGTCTCGAAGCTTTGCTTTTGTAACAGGTTATTTTGCATGCAGATGATCTTGTCTTATGAATTCTTTGAATTCTAACATGGTATCAGAGCCTCATTCTTGCTATCTGTTCCTGAGTTTTTGAATTTTTTGGAGCTCCGAGGGTTTCAGGTTTTTCTGTCTTTTTTGTGTGGATCTAGAGGGTTTTTTTTGTTCAGAGCACTTTGAGCACAAACAGACCTCACGATCACGTCCGGAATGCCCCAAAACCCCCCATTTTCATATAAGGCACGTCCTATTTGGTAAAAAATGAAATTTGGGCCCTATTTTTGCATGCACTACTATTGGCACGCTTTACGAGGCAAAATTCCACCTCAATTTCCATGTTGTCTAGTTGCATGGAGGAGAGAGAAAATGATAGCCCTATCTTTTTTTTAATATTTTTTAAAACAAAAAATATAAAGTTTTTTTTATGTTTTTTTCTTTAATAAAAAAAAGATGCTTTTTTAATATTTTTTAAAAATAAAAAAATATAAATGTTTTTTGTGTGTTTTTTCAAAAAAATACATTTTTTTTTAATTGTTTAAAAAAAATTGTTATTTTTATTTTTTTTTCATTTAAAAAAAAGATATTTTTTCTGCCAAATTTGGCGGGAATTCTGGAGGCAATCCAGATTTGGAGGGTTTCGCCAGTTTAGCCGTGCTTCACCATTTTTGGCTGAGGTTTCTTTCGGTTCATTTAGTTTTTGACCTACTGGCGGTTTTTTGCTCATAACTTGAGCAAATGGAGGCATTTTTTGCCAAATGAGATATCGACGGAAAGCTGGTTCTGAGGTCGTTCTAATTTTTTTAGTTTGGTTATCTAATTTTTCTATCTTGCATGGTTTTTTTCAGTTAAAGTCAGGGTTCCATTTTGCGCTCCGTTCACTATATCTTGCTCCTCTGTACTCCTTTTTTTTACTTCGGCATGGTGTCAGAAAGCTACTTTTGTTCTCCTTTCTTCTTTTATGGGTTTCACACCCAGAATTTTCTCCATGTATCTTTTATTCAGTTTTTTGGTTTATGGAATTCTAGTGGATATCTTGGATGTTTCAGGTCCTAGGACCATTTCCTTTTCTAAATATTGTATACATCTTTTTCTATAGAATTTCTTGCAAACACACTAAGATAAAGTGTCATCTGATGCATCTTTGGGATTCTATTGTACTCGCACTACATTATAAAGTGTCATGGGGGTGTGATGTTTGCCTTGTTTTCCATCTACCTTTGTCAAGTGAGTGTTTCTTCCACGACATTAGCCTCATTATGTGTGTCAACTGAGTGTTCCTTCCACGACACCATCATTTATATGTGTTTGTATGTTCTTCATCATGCAGTGTTTCTTGGCAGTCTATTTCAGTGTACATGTCATACCTCTCCCTGCTCAGCATTATGGGGGGTATCTTCTATTGGTTCTAATGCTTCTTTGGTTTGATGGAGTGATCTATGTATTTAGCATTTGTTCATATGTACTAGGCGGATGTAGTAGTCGATACCTATGCATTTTAGTGAGATGGATCATCTACCATATGGACACTCTTCTTTCATTCCTATTTTGGAGGCATTCTTCCATCTTCGATTGATTGGCTCTTCAGGATTTGTTTACACTATTCTCTACCTGATCATGTTCTATTATAGTGGAGGTTCCAGCAGTTATTTTTTGATAGTGTTTGCAGCTTCATGCTTCAGAGGTGTTCTACATGTTCTTTCTATGTTCCTATTTTATGGGACATTCTCTAGTTTGGAGGCTTCTCCAGTCCTTCACTAGGCTTCATCTCTTTTTGGAGAGGGGTTTTTCCACTGGGTTTTCTCCTTTTCTCCTCTTTACAGAGATTTTTTTGTACTTGGGTACCTAATCAAGTCTTGTTGTTGAGACCCATATTTCTTGCTTTCAGTAGTTGTTTCTAGGTTTTTAGCTTCTCCCTAAGTTTATCTTAAGGGGGGGTGTTAGAGTAATAAAGTGATTCCACTTATTAATAAAATCAAATTGATTTAATTATTAAGTCACTTATTATCCCTATTTCACTTAAGCTAAACTTTAGGCATATAATAATTAATTTTTTATCAATTATTATTATGCAACCTAGATTTTTCCCCTTTAGGGTTTCTCTTTTAGGGTTTCAATCACCTTCATAAGGTTTGATCTCTTTCTATTTTGTATTCTCTCTCTAAATGAATATTTTGTCTTTCAAAACTTTTTTATCTCCAAGATTTGCTTTTGTAACAGGTTATTTTGCATGTAGATGATCTTGGCTTATGAATTCTTTGAATTCTAACAAGTATCTCGTCTTGAAAAGAAATATGAATAGGTTATTAACAGTGGTTGTTCAAATCATATGACTGGAGATAAAAATAATTTTGTTAGTCTAAAAAGATATGATGGTGGTGTTGTAAGATTTGGTGATAATACTCCTAATCTTATCATTGGAGTTGGATCTATTTCTCTGGATGAAAAAACTAATACTGATAATCTATTGCTTATTGATGGACTTAAGCATAATTTTTTGAGTGTTGGAAAACTAGTGGACAAGGGTTACCAATTGAAATTCATTGATGGGAAATGTTCTATCAGAAGTAAATCAAGAGACTTGATCGCATTTGGTACTAAATCTAGACTTAATGTATTTGAATTGAATACATCGAGGCTTCTTGTTTTATTGTGAAGGTTGATGGCAGTTGGTTATGGCATAGAATATTTTGTCATGTTAACTTTGATAATATTATGAAGGCAAGTATGACTAATGTAGTAAGAGATCTACCTAAGATTGTGAAACCATCTAACACTATGTGTAGAAAGTGTGTTATGGGGAAGCAGACTAGAAGTAGTTTTAAAAGAAAATCTTACTCTGTGAAAGGGGAGTTGGATCTAGTACATACATATCTATGTGGTCCTACAAGAACAAGATATTACTATGGTGAAAGGTATTTTATAATTTTTGTTGATGACTTTTCTAGGATGATGTGGGTTACATATTTGAGTTAGAAATCTGAGGCATTTGACAAATTCAAGATATTCAAAGTAAAAGTTGAGAATGAATCATGCTTGAAGATAAAATATTTGAGATCAAATAGAGGTGGTGAGTTTACTTCAGACATTTTTAATACCTAATGCGAAGAGTGTGGAATATACAGTCAAACATCTTTTCCTAGGACACCACAACAGAATGGGATAGCAGAGCGAAGGAACAAAAAAATATTAGATGTTGTCAGAACTATGTTGCTGGAAGGAAATGTATCACATGTTCATTGGAGAGAAGTTGTTGGTACTTTTTTGTATACCTTGAATATAATTCAGATCAGAGAAGGTACAAGTAAGACTCCTTATGAATTATGGTTTAATCATACTCCTACTGTAAAATATTTTAGAATATTTAGAAGTAAATGCTATATCAAAAGAGATTATGAGATAGGGAAGTTTGATGCTAGAAGTGATGAAGGTAACTTTCTTGGTTATTCTACTAAAAGTAAAGCCTATAAATATTTCAATCTGATATTGAGAAAGTTAATTTAAAGCGCTAATGTGAGGATAGATGAAAGGTTTTAGATTCAAGAGAGAATGTATGACTATGGTCAGATTGCAGAGATTAAGGAGGTCACTACTGATCCTGTAGAACCTTTGGAGATTGATAATGAGATCAAAGTTTGTCAAGATGAATCAAATGAGCTTACTGAAACTCCTAATACTCTGAGGTATGTTAAGAAGAACCATCCTGAAGATCAAATAATTGGTGATACAAATAGAGGAATGATGACAAGATCAAAAGTAAGAGATGAAATTTCTTTGATTTCTCAAGTTGAACCAAAATCTACTAATGAAGCTTGTAGAGATGAATCTTGGACTAAAGCTATATAGGAAGAATTAGAAAAGATAAAGAAAAACAACACTTTGGAATTGGTTCCAAGGCATAAAAACAAGAATGTGATAGGAACTAAATAGGTTTTTAGAAACAAAATGGATGAGGAAGGAACAGTGGTAAGAAATAAGGCTAGACTGGTTTGTAAAGGCTACTCGCAACAAGAAGGCATAGACTTTGAAGAGACATTTTATCTTGTTGTTAGGTTTGAAGCAGTGAGATTATCTCTTGCTTATGCTACACATAAAGACTTCAAGGTATATCAGATGGATGTGAAATTTGCATTTTTTGAATGTAGATTTGGAGGAAGAGATATACATAGAGCAACCTGAAGGATTTCCTTTGGCAAAAGATGAAGACATGGGTTTTCAACTGAAGATAGCATTGTGTGAATAGAAACAAGCACTAAGAGCATGGTATGCAAGACTAGACATGTATCTACTTTGTCTTGGTTTCAAAAAAGGTAATGCAAACAATAATTTATACTTAAGAACTGGTGAAGATGGAATTCTAATCATAGAAGTTTTTGTTTTTTTTATTAAGGTGAATACAGGTTTTGAATGGAACCTGAAACTTACATTTTAGAGCAAAAGATAAACAACAACAGCCCTTAAAAATATTGAAAGCCTGCTATACAACAAGAAGCACGACCCAATTA
Organism: Thuja plicata; assembly: GCA_018584345.1. Classification (NCBI taxonomy): domain Eukaryota; kingdom Viridiplantae; phylum Streptophyta; class Pinopsida; order Cupressales; family Cupressaceae; genus Thuja; species Thuja plicata. The sequence continues at coordinate 6,180,714 of MU224933.1, read as the reverse complement.
AACCCCAGAAACCTAAAAAAGGACACAAAAAGCAGCCAAAAAATAGTTACTAGCACAACATCATAGAAGTTTTTGTTGATGATATCATTTTTGGAGGTAATGATGAAATGAATAAAACGTTCTCTAAAGAGATGGAAAATGAATTTGAAATGTCAATGATTGGTGAGATGAAATTTTTCCTTGGTTTGCAAATTAATCAGAACAAGAATGATATTTTTATATCTCAGACCAAGTATCTTAAGGAAATGTTGAATAAATTTGGAATGGGAGATTGTAAACCTGTTGGGACACCTTTCGTGACTGGTTATAAACTTACTAATAAGGATGAAACTCAGAGTGTTTTTCTGACAAAGTATAGATCACTGATTGGAGGTCTATAATATCTAACTCACACCAGATAAGATATTTCCAATGCAATTGGAATTGTGGCAAGATATCAAGCAGATCCTAAAGAGACACACCTTGTTGTCATGAAAATATTTTTCAGATACTTGAAAGGAACAATAGAGTATGGATTATGGTATGAAAAATCTGATGACTTTATTTTACATGCTTATAATGATGTTGATTGGGCAGGTAGTGTGGATGATAGAGAGAGTACAAGTAGAGGAGCATTTTTACTTGGAAAAAGGTTGGTTTCATGGTTAAGTAAGAAGCGGGATTGTATAGCTCAGTCTACTGTTGAATCTGAGTATGTTGTTGCTGCTATAAATTGTACATAAGTTGTTTGGATGAAACAAATGTTGAAGTACATTGGAATGATTCTTGAAGAGCTAGCGGTTATCCATTATGATAACACTAGCACAGTGAATATGTCAAAGAATCATGTAATGCATTCAAAGACTAAACATATTTCTATTAAGTATCATTTCTTGAGAGGCAAAGTAGTAGAGAAAGAGATCAGATTGGAGTATGTTAGCACAAAGGAACAAATAATAGATATATTTACAAAACCTTTGCCAACAGATGCTTTTGAGTATCCCAAAAGCATGCTTGGGGTGAGAACCCCTCCCTTTGGTAATTAATTGATGTAGGAATGCATCAATCTAGTGGCTTTCAGAGCTATATCATTTTCTGGACTTGATGTATGGATCTACTCCTTAGGGGGAGTGATCACAGAAACACTACAGAACATATTTGGGTAATTTTGCACCTGGTTGTTACAGACATGAAGATTTGAAAAAGCTAGACCTTGCAGAAGATTGATGAAGAGTTATGGCACCCTTTTCCATTGTTGTCAAAGGAGGAGAGATTCTATGTGAAAATCCCTACTATTTTAGGGAGAATTGTGTTGAGGATATTGAGAAGATTGTATTGAGAGAGAGTACTTTTGGGTTGATAGATTTTCCCATATGTTGTCATCAATGCCAAAGGGGGAGATTGTTGGATGATCTTGGAATTGGCTACTACTGATGTTGTTGGCATTCATGTTTTGTCACTGATGTCAACATATATTTCTGTGGAGGAAGAATAGACTAGTTATGATGACTGACATAAGTGTACGAATATTGTACAGATGAATCAAACTGATAAAAAGAGTTTGAGCATTCAGCTTGATGTGAGGCGATGAAACTAAATGTCCACACTCTAAACAGTTTTCCCAATTTTGGATTAGGTTTGAATGACGAATCAACTTGATGTGGTGTGATGAGACTGATTATAATTTGATTGATTGATTGGGATAATTGACTTGATATGGGTCCTGATGATGCGATGAACTTGATATGCCCCTTGAGATTTGAGAATTTTGATGTGCAGTGATAAGAATCACTTGATTGATTTTTTATTTAAGTCAGGGCTTGATACCCCTAGAGATTGAGAAATTGTTGATGTGAATCAAATTATTGATATAATGGTACTTCCCCCTTGGGAATGAAATCGAAAGAAGGGGAGGCACAAGACTGGTAGACTGAAAAGTATTGAGAAATTTGAGATGCGAGTCTGTTTGAGGTCGGGTTGACAAATTTTGACCATATTTGACTTAAGTTGTCTCTTTTTTTAGATTGGAAAGGGAAATGCATGGGGAATTTGATCAAGAAGAATCTCAAATCAAAATCATGTGAGGAAAACTTCAGTGATCAACTGCATTTGCAAAAAATAGGTTAAAATGTATTTTTGAGTATCAAATTGTCGTCTGATTTTGATTTTGGTCGCGAAAATGGATTCAGAGTGGTCCGATTAGCCAGGAGTGCAATTTTCATGTCCATCAAGGCACTTTGAAAATTATGTCAAAATCTCTATATAAGGCTCGGAGGGGTCATTTTCAAATCGTTTTCACCATCCACATTTGAGTTTTGAGAAGCTTCTTTGAGCAAAAATGGTGGTCTCAGTAGAAACTCATCATTTTGAGTGCATACGACAGTACAGATGACCACAGGACTACCATCCTCCTGTAAGTAACCGATAAAATTTGCCGTCACATTCATTTTTGCAAGTTTTTTATACATTTTTTCACATTTTTGCCATTTTTAGGTCTTAGGTCTCGATTCGTTGTACGAGCCAGTGAGAGGGCTTGTACAACAAATTGCAAAACTATCTTTTGTCATCTGAGTCCATTAGTTTTATCACACGGGGATCACTCCTCTGTCACACGACAACATTCATAGAAGCCCACTTTGTTATTTGGTTGTATTAGATTTATCGTTTCATAGTGTTTTGTTGTTTCACATGTAATCCTGACTCGTACATATTTTGGTACTAGTGCCCCTTGTCTGTACTTTGTCATTTGGGCAACAAAGGTAATTTTTGAATTTTTCTTCTAATTGGTTGTGTGTGTTCTTTCTTTCGTAGCCTCTTTGATAACTTGTCTGATCGTTGCTTTCTGAATGTAGTTGATTTTGATGTCATTACTAATGCTTTTTCACTGTTTGTTGTCTTTACCATATATTCAATTTCGCTCCACTTATCCTCCTACTATGCACCTGGTGAGGAACCTGTCTGATGATCAGAGGGTCACCTAAGAGACTGTAGCTTTGGATGGTTATCCCAGATGCCTGACATCCGAGTTAACCATGGAATTTTGATAGCTTTGGTGGAGATATTTTGTAGTGAGGATAATACTTTTCATTTATCGACTGGAGAGATGACTATCACTCCCAAGGACACATAGAGGATTCTTCAGATTCCATTCGCAGGAGAGCAGATAAAGTATGATGCAACCTCACAGCTAGGTACACACGCATTGATTTGAGTATTCCATGATCACATGATCATGGACAAGGTCATATCTTGGGATGATCTGATGATCCATTATGGGACTGCCTTCCCACTGGAGTGCATGATCACGGGATACATAGGTTGCTTTTTGATGGAAGCTAGGAGCCAGCAGGGATTCTGTTGTGGATGGGGCAGGGTACTAGAGAGATTGTCTACTTAGTCAGAGTGATTGGTTTGGGTTCAATGCCTTCTCATGCACATGTATCATGAGATGCATGAGATCACTTATAGGGGAGTACAAGGGATGGCCGCATGAGTGCTAGTGTTATAGATATGGGCTTGGGAGCACCTTCTCATTAGCAGGCCAGTGACAGATGATCCATGACAGAGTGGACAAACTTATTTATACAAGTATGCAGGTTTCCTGACACAGCCCCACTTGGGGAAGACTGACTATTGGAGGTGTCAGTTAGATGATCTTAGCTTGGTGGTCTGGAGTCCATATGTACGCACAGAGGTCTAGACTGACTGGAGAGACCAGTGGTGAGATTTCTTTATTTCACATCCCTTATTTGGGAGGACCTCTAGTGTTGTTGAGCGATTCATAGTGGGCAGAGTATTATGACAGTATGGCCGTGCTCAAAGCATTCCATAGGAGTCTACAATATATGCTCATTTCATTGATGGGGAGTGTCGAAGATGGTCTAAGAGATTATCTCCAGCTCTCTGCACACATGAGTTGATAGGTTTGCATAGGCCTATTTGGGATTATTTGGAGGATATCACAGATGCAGGGGTCAAACCCTAGTACAGAGATCACTTCACTCGTTACTCCTTCCCTAGATTCACATATTTGACGGAGAGAGCATCGTGGATTGAGGAGGGAGATGTCCCTAAGAGAGATACATGTGGACATGGGAGACATGATAGAGCACCTAAAAGAGATCCAGATCCTTCCAAAGCAGGGACTACTATAGGTTCCAGTACTAGCAGGGCACCCATAGTTGGGCAGCAATGTCGGCGAGGGGAGGGAGGCACGCTTGGTTCTACAGGCTAATGAGGAGATGAGAGATGTTCAGCCAAATATCGGTCTTGATGAGGCTACTAGTTAGGTTCTGCAGTATAGGTTTGCAAGGGCACAGGCCAAGGAGGAGGGAGTACCATAGGAGAAAACTCCTAAGGATACTATCTAGACATTAAGGGGATGGGTCCAAGCATTATAGACCCAGCTTGCAGTAGCACAGTCCAGAATCATAGAGAAAGATCAAGCGATCATAGGCCATGATGAGAGGGTCCAGGGGCTGTAGATTCAGGTGATATATCAGACTAGTAGGGTAGCCTACTATCTAGTAGCATACAACACAACAGTTCCTATGGCACAACAGGTGCCACCATATTCACAGTATCTGGCATGATCTGAGGGAGCAGGCCCTCCACCTAGAGCAGATGTTCCTCTATGTCCACCCCCTAATGATGGTGAGGGAGGAAGCGAGACCTGATTCTCCCCCTTCTTGTCTTATCCACTTCTATTTTTTGGAGATCTACATGATTGTACTTGATTTATTTGCATTAAGGATGCACATTTTTGCTCGAGATTCTAGAGCGCACTTTTGTATACATCGAGACCTTGATATATATATATATATA
>MU224933.1:6141414-6164106 GCA_018584345.1 Thuja plicata | reverse complement strand
TGAGGGCCTTCATTTTACATTTTTACACATCCATGACTAGAGAGCTATGGATCGATATTTGAAGCCTCATTCTTGAGCAACCTTGAATGGAATGATTCATAGAAGTGTGACAACATTTATGCACACAGGTACAAGAACCGGGATGACCTGAATATTGTCTCTAGTTGATTTTGTAAAGAGACACCAGTTCTGAGGCATTCAGAGCCAAGATAACCATGAGTGTGTCTTTCTGTAAACAAGCAGAAATAACAAACAAGGAGATAACTCCAACCTCACCTTAGCGTGCAAGTAAGTAGGATCGAGAGATGTGAGGCTTATCCACCTGAATATGGAAGCTCTTACCATATACACCATACTTTCTTGGCACAAGAATCATTGGGACCACACAAACAAGTAGAATCATAAAAAAGAGTATGAAATCATTGATAACAGACAACATTCAAGAAAAATATTATCAAGCATTTAGTCTGTGGAAGTTGTTGATGCGGGTGTTGATAAACACCGATGTGTTGGTTTGTGTGTTATTGTGCAAAGTTTGTAAGTTTTATCTGGTGTGCATTGAAAAATACAGTTTTGTCTGAAAGAGAGTGTTGAGAAACATTGTTTGATTAAGGTGTTGAGAAACACCAGTGTGTCATTTGAAAACTATCCAGGTGGATAGAAGACCATGATAGAAAATGAGGAGCAGGACAGCTAACAAGGTATGCAGATGAAAGAACCAGGATGCAGCCCTAGGACTCAAGAGGATAATTAGTTCCAAACATAAGAGGCCAACTTTACTATTTGCACAACGTCAAGATAGTCAGGTGACACGTTGATAGATGGAGAACTGATTACAAGTGATGCCTATTGCCAGGTTTTCACCACTTGGCAAAATTTCTATTTTTGCTACCAAGGTGCCTGTTTCCAGGTTTTCACCAAGGCACTTTTCTTGATTTTTCAATTTTTTGTATATTTTCTTCATTTTTTCTTTTTTTCTTTTTGATTTTTTTTTATTGATGCATCAAGGCGCATGTTTCCAGGTTTTCACCAGGATGACCATTTTTTCAAGACTTTTTCCAAATGTTTTTGGATTTTTATATTTTTTGTAGTTTTTGATATTTTTGTCAAGATCATATATGTATGTACATGCTGCTGGCCAGCAAGAATGCCTCAAGTGTAAAACTTCTTCAGGTGTAGAGCATTAATGGGATCAGTAAAAGTTTACCCTTCTCGAGTTGATAGTTGATAGGCTCTAGAGCCAAATGGTGCAATGATCATAAAGGGACCCAACCAGTTGGGTTCAAACTTCCCTTTTTATTCATGATGTTGTTGATTTTTTGGATTTTCTTTAAGTACAAGGTCACCAACCTAAAATTCTCTATGTTTTACCTTCTTGTTGTAACCTTGAGACATTCTCTTCTGATAGACCCTTAAATGGTAAAATGTTGCTCTTGTACATTCATCAAGTAATTCAAGCTCTTTGATTCTAGAAATATGATAATCTTCATCAGTGATGAGTCCATGTAAGTTAAATAAGAGCGATGGTATTTCTACCTTAGTAGGAAATACAGCTTCTGCGCCATATACCAAGGAAAATGGCATTGCCCATGTAGGTGTGTAGATACTAGTTTGATAGGCCCACAAGGTTGGATTGAGTTGAAGATGCCCATCTTTTCCTGTCTTGCTGACTGTTCTGTGCAGGATATTCAATATTTTTTTATTGGAAGCCTCAACCTATCTATTGCCATGTGGATAGTAAATAGAGGAACAATGTTGAGTAATTTTGAATTTTTCACATAACTCATTTATATCCTTTTACTTAAATTGTCCTCCATTGTTTGTGATGATAGAGGAGGGTATCCCATATCTACAGATGATATAATTCAAGATGAACAATCCCATATCTATAGATGACGTCATTCAAGATGAACATGGATACTTGTTTCTCAGTTGCTTTAATGAGAGGAACTGCTTCAACCCACTTTGTGAAGTACTTAGTTGCAGTGATAATAAATTTGTGTCCTCTAGAGGAAGAGGGTTATATTTTCCCTATGAGGTCAAAGGCCCATTGATGAAATGGCTAGTTGGTGATAAAAGGTAACAGTTTGCATGTAGGATCATGAATGAGGTTGCCATGAGTTTGACACTTTTTGAAAGCTTTAGCAAACTAGATAGCATCTTTTTCTAAGGAGGGCCAATAGTATCCTACTGGCAAGATTTTATTAGCTAATGAAAGGCCATTCGAGTGAGACCCGCATATATCCGAGTGGATTTCCTTAAGTGCATGCTCAGATTTGTCATGTTCTAGACACCTAAGGAGAGTACCATCAAGACCTATTCTATACAGGTTGTTAGCCATGATCAAGTAACATGATGTGTTCTTTACAAGGTTTCTTTTTTCATTTTTAGATAAGTTAGGGGGATAATTTGGTCGCAAAGGTAGGAGTAGATTAGGCTGTAGCGGGAAGGTCCGGTGCCCACAATTGAGTAGATAATCTAGGATTTAGGAGAGTCATATGCAGGGAAAGGGAGTTCTTCCACCAAGAATTCATAGTGTAACTAATGCTCCTCCAATTGTAGCATCAAGGCTAAAGTAGCCATAGCATCAACAACTCTGTTTGTTGCTCTGGGCACTTGTTGGAAGGTGATGAACATGAAGTATTTCTTGAGATCATCAATCATCCTTTTATATGACATGAGCTTCTCATATTTTGGCTAATATTGATCATTGAATTAATTAATTATTAGTTGGGAGTTGCCATAGATATGCAATTTTGTGATCTTCCATTCAATGGCCATCTTTAATTCATTTGCTAGAGCTTCATATTCACCAATGTTATTAGTGCAAGGGAACATCATTTTGTATGCTTTAGGAATCTTGTAACCTTGAGGAGTAATAAAAAGTACTCCAGCACTAAACCCTTGTTGAGTGAAGGACCCATCAAAGAACATCTTCCATGCATGCTCTGTGAGATGCAGGATAGCTTCATTGAGAAATTCTATAAGCAGAGGTTGGTTATCGGTAAGAGGAGCATCTGCCAAGTAGTCAATAATAAATTGTCCTTTGATGGCCTTTATGTCTGCATATTCGATATGAAACTCACTAAGAATCATGACCTATTTTGCCAGTCGTCCCGTGAGAGTCGCTTTGTTCAATAGATATTTTAGAGGATCAATTTTAGCAATTAGCTTGATAGAATGTGCCAACATGTAATGTCTAAGCTTTTGAGAAGTGAACACCATAGCTAGACAAGATTTTTCAATAATGGTATAGTTATGCTCATATGAAACCATAGTTCTGCTTATGTACTATATGGATCTTTCATTTCCAGTTTCATCCTGTTGTGCTAGCAAAGCTCCTAGCGATGTGTATGTAGCTGAAATGTAAAGGAGGAGATGATTTCTTGGTATTGGTTCCATCAATACGAGTGGATTAGCTAGATATTTCTTAATTTGATGAAAATGTTTTTCACACCCTTCATCCCATTTGAATGTAACTCCTTTGTGTAGTGTTCTTGTGAAAGGTTGTGCCTTATCTGCAAGTTGGGAGATAAATCATCTAATAGATTTAAGCCTACCTTGCAGAGTCCTAACTTGACTGATGTTGCATGGAGGTTGTATTTCCATTATTGATGCTACCTTTTCAAGGTCAACCTCAATTCCTTTTGCTGAAACAATGTACCTGAGAAGTTTACCAGAAGTTACACCAAAAGCACACTTTTTAGGATTCAAACTAAGCTTAAATTGTTCCATTCGGTCTAGAATCCTTTCTAAAACTGTTAGATGAGTAGCTCTTCTTTTTTATTTTTCCAAGGTGTCATCTACATAGTCTTCCATGTTCTTGTGCATCATATCATGAAATGTAGTAGTCATAGCTCATTGGTATGTTGCTCTAGCATTTTTTAGACCGAAAGGCATGACATTCCAATAGAAAGTGCCCCAAGCGCATGTGAAAGCATTCTTCTCTTGTTCCTCAAGAGCTATCATTATCTGATTGTAGCTAGAAAAGCCATCCATTATAGATTACATCTCATAACTGGCTGTGAGGTCCACAATCATGTCAATATTAGGTAACAAAAAGTCATCCTTAGGGAAAGCCTCGTTTAAAACTCTGAAGTCTGTGCAAAATTGAATGGACTTATCATATTTAGTCAAAGGAACAATATTAGAAATCCAATCAACGTATGCTATGGCATGGATGAATTCAACCTTCAGTAGTTTTTCTAATTTTTCTTTGACTAACAGTGCCACATGAGGATGCATCTTTTGGAGCTTTTTCTTGACTGGTCTAACTCATGGAGCAATTGACAAGTGATGCATAATTAAGTCTGTGTCTAATCCTGGCATGTTTGAATATGACCAAGCAAAGTTGATTTTCTTCTTCATGAAGAATTGGATGAATTCTTTCTTTTCTTGCTCGGATAGAGACTGTGCTAGGTAGATCAGCTGAGGTGTTTCTATTGTTCCCAGATTAACTGATTGTGTTGGTTCGATCAATATTGAGGATCTTTCCTGAAAGTAATTAGGAAGGAGATCAATTTTCTCATCCTCTGGCACCTCAGAGAGGTTTTCACCATTGGATACGCCTTTTTTTTTTACTATTTCTGTTTCTGATACTGCCACAAAGTGATTTTTACCATCAAACCTTTTTTTTCTTTTTATCTTTCCTTTTCAGGTTAAGAAACTTGATGTCCCCAGCTGTCATGTTTATGCTTGTTGCACTGGTGGAAGAGATGAAGAGCTCAATGTCATTCAAGTAACATGCCAAGGTGTAGTCATTGGGTGTAGAGATTAAGTTCAAAGGTTTGTTTGGGTTCCATTCAATCAACTCGGGATGGACAAGAGGAAAAGATTCAACAGGTTCCAAGGATAGCACCAAATTATCAAGATCAAGGTTCTCGACCGGTAAGAGAATATATGTTACAACACTCTCCAAAGGACTGCCTAGACCACAATTCATCCTAAAATTACTATGGGAACAGTTGTTGGTATTTTGCAAGTTCAACCTGACTGGCCTAGCATTAGCATTCTCACTTGCTTCTCGAGCAGTCATTCATTCCAAAAAATACTCATTGGCACAAATTCAATTCTTGAAGATGGGATACCTGCATGAGGGGTCATGCCAAGATCTACAAGGCTCCATTTTCTTTCATCCTCCTCTTTCAAATCTTGATCCTAAACTTCCTATGGAATAGTAGCCCAGCTATTATTCCCAAAGTTCCAGTTTATGTGAGGAGGAAGAGGAGGAATTTCATCCTCCTCAGAATATGATTCAGACTCTTCTCTGGAAGCTTGAGTGGTATTAGAAATTTTTCCTGGTTCAAAGTGAGGAGCATATTTATGAATGGAATCAACTTCAATGTCAATGGTAGCATCAGAGAATGAATACCACTCATACTCATTAGAGTTAGTTTCAACAGAGCGGGGTAAGTCTAACATGTGAGTGGGAGCCACAATTTTCCCCCAGTTAGGATGTCATTCCTCTAAAGCATGTCCTACATTTCCCTCATAGTCATATTGAATGTGACTATGGTCGAGTGTTTCCAAGTATCGAGGAGTGTTGTTGAAACAGTAGTATTGTTGTTAGAGTCATTGACATTTTCATCATATTTATCCTCATTGTTTTGTGATGGAGATGAAGCTTCCTCAAGAGCATGCACTTGGTCATTTGAGAAATGGGGAAGATCAAGCACATGAGAGATAGGAATGAGTTGCCTCCAGTTTGGATGCCTAATCTCAGGATCAATCTCTTGCTCTGGATCAATCTCTCTCATAGATGAGTCATCTTGTTGAGCAGGATTTTCTATTTCTGCCTCAGTCATTTGGGCATCTATTTTTAAGAGAGGAGAAGAGGCCTCATTTGGTTCAAAGTGATCTCTAGAGTCATTGTTTAATTATTGTGGGATGTATGGTTCCCCTTGATATCCAAGATCTTGAATGTTAAGGAATCTTTTGAAAGACAGTGGGGTGAGTTTTATTTCTTTGTCACTCTCATTGTCCGATATGTCCATGCAAGAACCAGTATGGATGTTGTCAGTGGAAGGATGAAACCTTTGTTCATGGTAGCCCACTCATGTTTTGTCCATGAGATTCTAAAACTCCATATGTATAGGTTCTAGTAATCCTTTATCCTTTCCCAAGGGTCCCCTTTGTATCCCATTTGTTTGGCAATCTCGTAACCTTTTCCATATCTCTTTGGTAAAATTTCAACATGTTTAATCTCTTGGTTTGAATCTTCACCTTTGTAAAACCATGCTAGGATGAATTTTTCCTCATTTTCTCCAGAGAGAGGGGCACAAACCTTGACCATGTCAGTCCCTTCATGTATCTCTAGTTTTTTACCACTTGATGGTTTAAAGGATGATGATGGCATCCCATAGGATCTGGGGGACGTAGGGAGGTTAGTCATGGAAAACTAGTATTCCCCCATGCTTGTGTTCTTAATTTGAAATTTCTCCCCAAAACTCTTCACTAGTGTTATGTGAGAGTTTTCAGATGTTGATCCCTAGGATGATTCCTTGTTATGAGGAACCATGCTCTCTGCTTGTTTCAATGTGTTACAAGAGTATGTGTTATCAACTGAGATAGAAATCTCCACCCCGTTGTGTGGTAAATTCACACATTGGTGATATGTAGATGGAACAACCTGCATGTCATGGATCCAGGGTCTCCCTAGCAAGATATTGTATGCCAACAGTAAGTCTAATACTTGGCAAATGACATTTTGTTCAACTGGTCCCACTCTGATGGGTAGCACTACTAGTCCTTTTGATGACCTTTCCTCTTCATCATATGATTTTATGGTAATTTTCCTCTTGTGATCAATAGCATGTTCAGAGAAACCTAATGCTATCACTAACTTGAGAGTATAGATGTTCAAACTAGTGCCTCCATCTATCAAAATGTGTTTGACTCGATTCTTATGGATTAGGAACTCTATGTGCAAAGGTTGGTTATGTGGGTGACTGAGTGCCTTATCATCTTCTTCTAAAAAGGATAGATAGTGAGGGGAAGTCAAGTATTTTACTATGGTCTAGAACTGACCGACATCAAGGTCTTTGGGAACATTAGTTTCCAAAAGTGCAGTCTCAAGGATCTCCTTATGTGATGGTGAAAATTTGAGCAACTCTAGAATAGATATCTGAGTGGGAGTCCATTGTAACTCATCAACCAAATTACAGTTCATAGCAGGGAGTTATATAGCAGCTTGTTTTAATGACGAGGGTTTGCTTGTTGACACAACAATTTGCTTAGGTGTTGACGCTACCCCTTTAAGAGTAACCTTGGATTGACCACGAGTGACCACATTGAAAAAATCAATTTCTTTGTCTTTAACAATAATGACATTGATTGACCATTCAAAAGGTTCAAGCATGTGGATCACATTATCAGTGTTGGTATAGGTATGATTCACCGTAACTCCTGGGGTTTTTGAGGATTATCCTTTCTCATAAGATGACAAAGGTTTCTTGAAAGCTTTATAGTTGTCGTTCGATCCATGAGTACCAATTGTAATGGTCTTATTGTCGATTAGATCTTGAATCACATGTTTCAGCTTCATACAATCATTCATCAAATACCCTTTGTTTTTATGAAACTCATAGTAGTGGTTTTCGTTCCACCACTAAGGCTTCACTTCAGGGTTCTGAGTTAGGGATCATGATGATCTTATGAGCAACCAACGTCTTTAATGCATCTTCTAAAGGCTCTCTAAGAGGAGTAAAATTTCACTTAGGTCATGGAATCCAAGGTACTTTATCTTTCTGAGAATCCTAGGTGTTCTTAGGAGCATTAGTAGTAGTTGAATTAAGCTTGGCAGCCTGTATGCTATTAGTGAAGTTGAATACTGGTTCCTTAGGCTTATACTCAGGCGAGTCAACTACACCATCATTGACCACATTACGATTCTTATTCCAATATGTACTCTTATTCTTGTTATTGCCATTGTTAGAATATTTAGCATCTTTGTTCATGGTGAGCTCTTCTTTCTTTACAAGAACATCTTTGATCCTCATAGCGCTATTGACTAAGTCGCTAAAAGAGGTGTGTTTTTGCATTTGTGCTACATAATTCATCTCAGGAACCAGGTTGTTGATGAAGATGTCAATCTTTTCTTGTTTAGGGATTTTCCAGGGATATCTTGAAAATATATTTCTCCATCTCTTAAGAAATTTAATAAATGGTTCACCAACATGTTGCTTAGTGTTGCATAGATTTAGCATTGTAACCGTGTGTAATATGTTATACGAATAGTGTTGGATGAAACTTTGCACAAGCTCATCGAATTTATGAATACCAAGTGTGAGCTTTATGAACCACTCCAAGGCTTGGCCACTAAGGATTTGTGGGAATAGTTGTATTAGATATGTCCTCTCATGCATAAATTCCATACTAAGGGCACATAATTCTCTTACGTGATCTTGAGGATCACCTTCCCTATTGTATTTGTCATATTTAGGAATTTTAAACTTTGGGGGAAACAATGACATGTGCAAGTTTTTAGCAAATGGGAAGGGACATATAGACTCCAATGAGTATTTTCTAGGAGGTTGTTCCTTTTCTTTCTTTAGTTCCCTTAATTCACATCTCATGTATTGTATCTTTTGGTTGAGAATGGTAATGGGGGACTCCTCTTGTTGTATGAGTCCCTCTATGTCAAAGTCAGGTGGAAGTTTGACACATTTTGATGCAAGATGCATGAAATACTTGTCTTTGTCCAATTGCATAATAGTGTGCATCATATTTTGAAAGTATTTATCTTGTTGACACTTCTTAATCTCTCCTGAAGTAGGCTCTTCTATGGAGGAAGAGGCACTGGTGTGTTGACTCTGGTGGTCATGTTGGGACCCCCAATCGTAAGTTGACAAGGTTGATGCGTTGTGTGCAACCAAGGTTAATGAGTCAAACAAGGGTACTGTCTGTTGTGGAACTGAAGTGTCCTTTTGCAAGATTTTGAAATTTGTTGTGGGTTTGTGACAAGAAGGTGGCCCTTGAGAAAAGTCATCGATAGCTTTTTCCTTGGAATCGAGATCGGCTTTTTGACTTCTCATTTGGACCATGAAAGACAATCACAATTATAATTCCAAAATAACTAGGCTAATGATGTTAATGTCAAAGGTGTCTGAATGATTGCTTGTCCAATGGCTTGAAAGAAGAAGATAATAAGGTTTGTTGAACAAGGTACAAGGTATTGCGCTATGAGGTTTGAATACCTGCTCGGCGACACTTGTGACCAAGTTGATGTGCAATAGATTGTTGATGAAAAGGCGTAGGGCTAGCGAGATCACAAAAGAGACTAAGATGAGAGACTTTGGGTGAGACAAGTTGTGCAGTTAAAAACTAGAAATTGTTGTGAAAAGACCATAAAAGGATACCCGAGATAGTTTTCCACTTGTTTTTGTTTATATCAAATGTCAAGTTTGGATGATGTGTTACGTTTGTTAAAAGTGTTGTTGTTGCAAAGGTCAAGTGTCAAGTGTTTCAAGAACATCAAGAAAAAAGAGGAGATAATCAAGCACTTTCTACCCCTAAATTCAAATTGGCTCAGTATCAAAATCTTTTCCCATGCTTGATATTCCTTCGCCTCACACAAAGTGATATTGGCTTTTTCCAGGACTATGCACGTTGTGGGTTTTGAAAAGAGACTCAATGCTCAAATCGCATAAGCTCCCTCATGCCACATTCATGCTTTAGAACATCCTTGGGAATACATATGGCGAGTGTAAAATCTTCTGGTGATCCAGGTAAATCCACTTGGATCGATCCTTGTTTAAAGATTATGATACTTTTGGAGGTGAATCAGGTAGCTTTTATCTAAAGGTGTCTAGTAAGGACATTCATTCATGACTATCCCTTATAGTTTTGCAAGAAAAATTAAGGTGTATAGCCATACAAGCACCCAAAATGTATAATCTTTCAAGCAATATTGAGACCTCTTGGCCCTACACAAGTTGAATGTATTCCCCTTGCAGTCTTGTAAACAAGATTGAGACAAAAAATGGCCCTGCAAGCGCCTAGTCAAATGTAGTCTAGCTTATCAAGATTGAGGGAACAAGGTCCTACACATGAAGAAGCATTAGGAATATAAAATAGTCATTTCTTCCCTCTCTTTGGATCGAAGGAATAATTTTATTATAGTGGGGCGGAGTAGCCAGATTCACTTGTTTCCCTTTTGGGTCGTTCCCAAAAGATTGCTCTCTTGGCAAGCCCTCTAAAGGTAAATTCAAGAAAAGCAAATGGATAGCTATTGGAGGTCAAGATTTTTAATTTTCCATAAGGAAAAGATCATACTCTCCTACTCCATGGTTTCTCCCAAACACATCAAACACATGTTCATTTACTAAAATAAAAGTGTTACTTGCTCAATCTCAATCAAACATGTTTGGGTTTTTTATTCTCTCAAAGAGAGAAGAGCATAATCCCCTAATGTCTAACTTTGCGCAAACAAACAACACCCTAGTTAAGCTAAGTTCCTAAAAAATCATCTAAGAAAGCACATAATTTGTTTGGTTGATGAAGTCAAGGCAACCTACAAGCACAAACATTAGTAGTTTCTCAACTTTCTTCTCTCAAAGCGTCCTACAAGCATAAACCGTTAGTAATTTGGCAAGAAAGAAGTGTGCTAGTGAGGCTTTGACAAGCGAATCTTTCCCAAAACATCCTGCAAAAACCAGTTAAATCACATAAAACATGCCAAAAGTCAAAAAATCAAGATTAGCTTGCTAAGACCCTAAAAAATGCTCACTGTTTCTGAGATGATAAAACACAAAGAACAGACTGAAGTCAAAATGCGTACAACAATATATATGCTCCCAGACAATAAAACATGCAGTGATAAAAGCTTGTGCAACAAATTTAATGTCCTAAAATGACAAAATAATCAGTAAGCAGACTCGCATGACAAATCAATTGTTCCCAAATGACAAACTACATACTCATGAATTGTCATACTTTTCTTCCTAGTTGAAGCGAGTGTGATTCTCATGAGTTGCCTATCAGATTAGACATAGAAAATTAGTGGTTTGACTACTCCAAAATGGAAGATTCAATGTAACATGGAGAAAGATGTATAGACTTGCACACTTTTCCCTTGAAAATCTTGAAAATGGAAATGCATGAACTAACAAACTAAATGCATAACAACTATAAGAAATGGAACTAATATGCAAGATTAAGCTATCAAATGAGAAGAACAATGCATCTATATTTAAGCTATAAAAGGAAACTAGAATGTCATTACAATAAGAAATGAAGCTAACAATGCAAGAATGCAAGTAAACTACTATGCAAGTAAGAACTATGAGTGCACAAATAAGCTCTAGAATGAAAATAGAATTATAAATCTACTCCAAATCTTCTTGTTATAAAGAGCAAAGGGAGCTAGCCCTTTTACAAGAGATTCCAAGAAATGAGCGATTGATATTAAGAGGAAAAATGGAATGATCAATGGTGGAGATGCAACTTCCCTCAATCCATGTGAGCTAAGTGTAATGCATTTGATTGGTCAACCTTGTGGAGGATGAGACAAATTCGTATTTTCCCTTTTATTTGTTTTATTTTGATTTTTGAGTGCACAACCATGTGTGAATGGGTTCACTTTTTTATTTTAGAAGGGACTTAGGACTTTTTGATTTATCCCAATGGTTTATGCAATTTAAGTATTTAGGCTTGGATGATTGATTATTTGATTCAACGAGTTAGGATTAAAATTATGTAAGCAAGTTTGATTAAATGCTCTCATAATTAGAGTTTAGGGTCTAGTGATAATGTCTTAGATTCTATATTTTGTTAAGACAAAATAATTGGAAATAGGGGCTATAGGTTTGCTAGTCCAATTTTAGGTGATTACAACCTGTTGCTTTGGAAACAAGAGGTGAGCCCATTTTGAGGTGAATATGACATATAGGGTGTGATAGGACTATGAAGTAAACCAGACCAAATGTAAGTGGAGGAACCCTTTTGATATGTAATGGGTTCATGAATATCTTGTATAGAAGCTTTGGAATCATGAGGGGGATCAAGGGACATGACAAGTTCCTCACAAGGTGGAATAGTGGGAATGATGGGATCATTTATCAAAATAGAGTCTTGCAATGGATATGGAGGAATAGGACATGGAGATGGAGGGATCTTAAGGAGGATTTGGAGGGATGGTAAGATATTGTCTTAGATATGACAATGGGTGAATTCTTTGATCCTGACTTGAGATAGGATTATCAATCTCTATATTAAGTGTATTCTTCTCTTGGCCCTGGATGAAATCATTAGGAAGAATGAACATGATGTCATGATATTTCTTAGGAAGTGGAAGTTGGAAATACTTGGAAAGACACTTTGTTCTTGGGATGGATTGGAATCATCATTGGCAGGACAAATAAATATGGTATAATCATCGGTAGATTCTAAAAAGATGGGATCTTTGTCAACAATTGTATTGGATTGGTCATTCTTAGGATCTTGATCTTGATTAGTTTCCGGACTCATTTCCTCATTGTTTGCATCACCCTAATAACAAGGCATATGAATTTAAATATGTATGGGAGACTCGGGGAAGGAACCAATGTATTGACATATGGAAGAAGGAGTTTGGATGGACTCTCTAAAATGGGTTTTCATGGGAATGGAGCATATGGTGACATTGAATCTAGAATTGTTGAATTATAAAAGGAACTTGTACCAAGGGATGGATTAGTTATCATTTGTATTGGGGACAACCCTAGGTAGATTTCATCATTTAATATGCCATTGTAGATTTCTCTTGTAAAACTTCATGGGATGGAGTGCCGGGATATATGGAGGTTATTTGAGGGACAACTTTAGGATGGGAGTGAGAGGTTTCATTTGTATGAATTTTGTAGAATGATCCAATTTTAGACATGGGTAGATGATTTTTATCATGCTCAGAAATAGTTTCTTGTCTATGACCCAATTTTTGAAGCAAACTTTTGAGAGTTTTGTATGTGATTTTATGTTTTTTGGATGGTTTTATTTTTTGAGGCCACATTGATATTTGTGCATTTTAATGCATTTTTCGATTGGAATTATGACACAATAGGTTTCACATTGAATATGGTTGGTGGATGTCCAAAAGTTGGTGTGTTTTTTTTTTATTTGTCTGATAAACCCATGATGGTCCACTTAAGGACATACAAGGAGGTTTACTAGCATGTGATGTCACCAATGGTAAATGTGATTATGTAATTGTATGTGACCTTGGCAGGGATTGATTTTGTTTCATAATTACTTGTGGTACCAAGGATCATTTGGTTGCTTGAGGAACACTTGGTTGCATTGGATAAATTGGTTCAAAATTTGATTGTGGCCTTGTTTGTGTTGATTTGAATTGTGGTATTTTACCTGAATTTAACTTTGGTCCAAAAAAGGGCATACTTGTCACCAAATTTAAAAATGAGACTTTTTGTCAAGGTATACATAATCTTGGCAAAACTTCATTTTGTTTTTTTGGGTTCAGGTATGCACAATTTGGGAAAAACCTCATTTGGCTCTTTTGGTGCAAGTATACACAACTTGCACAAAACCTCATTTGGTTGCATATTTGTGAGTAGGCCAGTATTATAATGTGATTCAAAACCTAGTTTTATGATGTAGCCTTGTTGTTGTTGTTGTGTTGGAATGATTTGCGATCTTCTTGGAAAACTTTATTGTGTGTCATACATTGGACTATACAACGTTGGCGCGATGATTCTTGTTATCTCCTAAAATCTTGGAATATTGTTTCAAAACCCATGGGTGTAGAATTATATGGAATGAATTGTACCTAATGGAAATAAATAATATGATTCCAAAGAGTGGAAGACAAATTCAACCTAAAAGAGATAATGTATACCCTATAGATATAGGGTGACAAATGATACTCTAGAGATGGTCTAGCAAAATGAAGGTAAAGGACAATATGACAAGGAAAAGGTTATGACCACATGGATTAAAATTACCTAAATTTAAGCTAGTGGTAAGGACCAAATGAAGTATGACTGAGGGATATGATAAGTCCAAAAAGCTAATGAAAAAATAGTAACAAGGACAATGTTCTAAGAGAAACCTAAAGCTAAAAACTAAGATAAGTGAAAACAAATGACCCAATAAACGTATTAAGGAAATTACCAAAGGGGTACTGTAGAAGAATAGACCCTAAGATGAAGGATACATAGGAGGAAACCCAAGGAGAACTCATGGAAGGTTGAAACAAAGCTGCAAGTTTGGTGTTTCCTATGTTTGGAAGTTTGGACAATGCTCTTGATTAAGGTTTTGAAAATGTGTTTTGGTAGAATATTTAAAGGTTTGGACAAGTGATGATTGATTAGGAATATGTTTTTAACATACATGCCAAGAAAATTAGTCATTTAGGATTGAAGACAAGCACAACCTAAGGTTTAGGATAAGACTATACTTGTTGAATCTCCTTGCGATAAAATACCACTTTCAACTGGATAGATAGAATCTTGGAGGCACTAGCTCCCCTATACATGATACACACTTCTCAAGCATGCCAAGATTTGATTTTTTAAAGACTCAAATATCTTGAGAAATTTTCTATCTCAAATTAAAGAGTACATGAGGGGTATCTTCGGGATGCATGTATCACAGTTCCCAAGTTAGCATGTAGAATGATTTTGGCCACTAAAATAATGGTTCATAGTGGGGGACCTTCCAACATGCATTCGAGTAGCACATTCCCAGTCCCTTTTCAATAAGTAAGAAGGGTTTTGATATACCTCACACAAATATGGGTACTAGGAAGACAACAAAAATCACGTAAATGCTCACATTAATTTATATAGTAGACAAAAGAAGTGCCTCTTAGGATTGTACTTTGGGTTGAGTACCTATTTTCTCATCAAATAAAGTCCTTGTTCTACAAAAATAAAAATTGGGGTGTCACTATCACTTTCGTGTAGCAGTGGGTCCACCCTACGATGTGAAAGTACACCAAACACACACACAAACACAAAGACATAGTTTGTTCCCTTAAGAAAATTGAAGTGTGATCTATCTAAAAGACAAACATATAAAATTGAAAAATCACAACTTCGTCAAGTATCATGTAAACAAACTCAAATTGAAAGCTCCTAATTAGCCTATGTGAAAATATTGTGATTCATCTTAGCCTCTAGTTAGACTAGATGAAAAGTTATTATCAATTGAAAGCCCCTAATTAGCCTATGTGGAAATATTGTAGTTCATTTTAGCCCTTAGTATTGAAGAAAAAAAATTAGAAGTAAATTAACCTCCTAATTACACTAGATGAAAATTGTGTTTCTTTTCCTTCCTAATTAAAACTAGGTGAAATTTGGAGATTTAATTAATCCTCCTAGTTAAACTCTATGAAATTTGTTGTTCATTAACCCATTAAGAAAGGAAATGTGAGAAAAGAAGAAGCACAGTTTGTTTCTCTTTTCCTTCCTAATTTAGAATAGGTAAAATTTGGAGGGTTCAATTATCTACATAATTAAAGTAGGTGAGATTTGTTATTCATTTGAAACCCCTAATTAGGTTAGATGGGAGATTTTTGTTCATTCAAAACCCCTAATTAGGCTAAATGTGGAATTGTTGTTAAATTAGAACCCCTAATTAGGTTAAATGAAAAATTATTGTTCATTTTAGACCCCCTTAATCTATTACTTCAAAAGAAATAATAAATTAAAAATTGAAGTCTATGAAATGTTAAAACAAGAGACCCTACATTGACCACAAATTAGACTCCAAATTCTTGCATGCAACAACAAATTAACATAGAAAACCTGCATACAAAACAAAATAAAAAATATATGCAAATTCATCAGTAGAAAGGTCCACGTTGGGTTCACCAAATGTGGGTCAGGAAAATTAGGGAGTTAGTATAAAAAAACATGATTAAGCCAACCATGAAAGCCACAAAAACCATGCTAGTAAAATCCTAATCGCAACTAATAAGGCTATTGAAATGAAATGCATAAATAAAGTATTCAAATGAAAACACCAAAAATTCCTTCAATGATGCCCCATTAATTTTTCTTTCTCCTCTAATTTGATATGTTGCTCTTTGTTGACATGTGCACAAACAATAGCCAAAAATCAAGGATTAATTTGGTAGCATTATGACAAGGATACTAGAAAATTGTGGTTTGCCAAATAAAGAAGAAGAAATCCAATTAAATAGAAAACTAAATGCTCACCAAGAAGAAATGAATAGACATAGGGAAAATAAGAGCCAACAGACAAAATATAAAAGTCAGATAATAAAAACAAATTTTCAATTTCTCTCTAAAAAGCCCAAAAGACATTTAAATCTATTCATATTTAAATGTGAAAATAAAAAGAGAAATAAAAAGCCATTTGAATATTAAAAAAATTAAATGTAAACTAAAAGTTAGCATAAATAAGTGAAATCTTATTTATGTCTAAGGGGACATAGGGAAATTAATTAACTGATTAATTCTCTAGGAGCAAACATTAGGATATGAATTAAATAATTTTTAAAATTATTTAATTAAACATGCCAAAATTACACAAATGCGATAGAATGAAAGATAAATCAAAATGATCGAAAATAATTAAAATGATCAAAATGACTTGAAACTGATTAAAAAAAAAGGCCGAAATCGACTAACGACATAAAAGACAACTAAAAAGGGGAGCTAGGGGCGACTACCATTTTTAGGTGTCTACATTTTAAATGTAGATCAAGAAAATTAAGAAAATTTTATAAAAAAAATGATTAAGCCAACCACGAAAGCCATAAAAACCATGTACCATGTTAGTAAAATCCCAATCACAACCAATAAGGCTATTGAAACAAAATGCATAAATAAAGTATTCAAATAAAAATACCAAACATTCCTTCAATGGTGCCTCATTGCTTTTTCTTTCTTCTTTAATTTGATATGTTGCTCTTTGTTGACATGTGCACAAATAATAGCCAAAAATCAAGGATTAATTCAACAACATTACGACGAAGTTACTAGAAAATCGTGGTTAGCCAAATAAAGAAGAAGAAGTCTCATTAAATAGAAATTGACTCGAAATTTGAATGATCACCAATAAGAAATAAACAGACAAGCGAAAAGAAGAGCCAACTGACAATAATAAAAGCCAAATAATAAAAACAAAATTGCCAATTTCCTCCTAAAAGCCCAAAAGACATTTAAATATATTCGTATTCAAATGTTAAAATAAAAAAAGAAATAAAAAGTCATTTGAATATTTAAAAATGTAACTGTAAATTAAAAGACAAAAAAACATAAATATATGAAATCTTATTTATGTCTAAGGGGACATAGGGAAATTAATTAACTGGTTAATTCCCTAGGACAACATTAGGATATGAATTAAAAAATTGTTAAAAATATTTAATTAAACATGCCAAAATGACACAAGTGCGAGAGAATGACAGATAAATCAAAATGATTCAAAAATAAATAAAATTATCAAAATGACTCAAAATTGATTAAAAAAAAATGGCAAAAATAGTCTAACAACATAAAGATGACTGAAAGGGGAGCTAGGGGTGATGAATATTTTTAGGTGTCTACATTGTTAGAGTAATAAGGTATTTTCTTATTAATTAAATCATTTTGATTTAATTATTAAGTCACTTATTATTTCTATTTTACTTAAGCTAAACTTTAGGCATAATTAATTATTATAATGCAACCTAGGTTAGTTACCTTTTAGGGTTTCCCTTTTAGGTTTTGATCTCCTTTTATAAGGATTGATCTATTGTATATTTACTGATTTCTTTTAGTCTGATAATATAATCTTGCATATTTGCAGAGCACATACTTTGCCTTTTCTTCTCTCTACTTCTCTGTGACAGGTTTTTGCATGCAGGTGTTCTTTGGGTTCTATGGATTTATATTTCTCAAATCCAACATACATTTTGCCCCTCTTTGAGACAATGTGATTCTAAGTATTGTTTCAAAGAAAAATGAAAAATCACATTAAAAAGTTGCCCTAATAGGCCAAAGGATGGAGGTGGGATGCCCCCTCAAAAAAATGGGTGAAAAATTGAAAGAAAAGGCCATTTTATGAAAAAGATTCCAAAATGCAAGACCAATAGAAAATATGACTGATCAAATAAAAACAAGATTGACTAGTGGTGTCGTCCTAGTCAAAGAGAGGAAATAAAATCCAATAAGTTGGTGGATAAGCCAAACAGTGAGTGTT
Organism: Thuja plicata; assembly: GCA_018584345.1. Classification (NCBI taxonomy): domain Eukaryota; kingdom Viridiplantae; phylum Streptophyta; class Pinopsida; order Cupressales; family Cupressaceae; genus Thuja; species Thuja plicata. Next base: position 6,145,962 of record MU224933.1, on the reverse strand, counting down.
AGATCTATACTTATCCATTTCCACCACATTCAACAAACTTCATCTCGGTATCATCCCCCTACATCATGTGATAGTCCATTCTTTAACATGGTCACCATCACTCTCATCTTGCCTCCTAAACATAGGAATAAAAACGTGGACTTAACATTCACACCTCTAGATGTACCCTAATGTAGAGAACCTTCTTCTATATACATTCCTATGAAGATAATTGGAAACACCATCAAAGGTGTTATGGTTGATCCAACCTACAAGTCAATGTAATTAGGGAGGTCCTCTTCATAAATGGACTAGATCGAGTGAGGTACAAGTAGTGCAAGGCTACCATTTGAACACATAATGGAATTTCTATTCTCTTATGAAGACCACCACCTTAACAGTACTTGTGGGACCCAAGGTAGTATAAACAACATTTGTTGTCATCTTTGAGTCTTAGATCTTTTATGTGAAGTTAGGCATTCCATGGCTATTCTCTGTGGGGGTGGCACCCTTGATTGTTCATAAGTTTTTAAAGTTTTCCCATTAGGGTATTATGTACATGATCTAGGATACTTGGTGTCCCTTGGGAGCTTCCTTCTTGAACATTTTATGCTTGCTTTGATAGGGCCCTTGCTTCCTTGGGAAGATATATTATTTAGAGTGTATAATAAGTATAAGACCAAGGACTATCTTAAAAATAAGTCCAATCTGTTGAACCTGTGACCCCTCCCACTTTTATTTATCCATCTTTGATTACCCTTGATTTGCAGTGTTCTTTTCCTTCTTCTCCTTCTTCGTTGAGGGCTAAGGGCAAGAATGTTCCTCAATGAAAACCTCCTCATCTACCAAAGACCATGCAATCTCTAGTGGTGGGTCTCATGTTCCGTCGACTACACCTAACATGGAAAAGGGAAAGGAACCCGCACTTCCAAAGTCTAAATTTTTTCATCCTTTGAATTTCCCATACTTGTAGAAATCCCTAACCTTGTTATTTATGGAAAGGGTAAGTGGTTGTCGCTTGCTTGCTCTTCTGCATTGGCATACATTTCTAGTCTCTAGGACACCCTATGTTCCTTTGAATTCTCTTAGAGGAAACCAAGGGAATCTATGGCCGAGGTTATAGATGTCACTTTGATAACACCTCCCACTCCATGTGTTGAGCCTTCTTCTTTGCGAGTTATAACATCAATGACCTTTCCCATAGAGTAGGATGTTACCAAGCCTTCTCAGGATTCTCTTTCTAGTCCCCACCTATATCAAAACTAATTTGCACATGAGTGTACACATTGTTAGTGGGAAAGGAATTTTGAATGTGAGGCCTCTTTGAAGGCTAAGAGTGAGTCATTGGTTCTTGTGTCTACTTTATTTGCGTCTGTGTTTGCTTCCACTCTTGGTCCTGTTGCATTTGCATCTCATCCTATTTCATCATTTGTGTTGCTTTATGTTACTCTAGGGGTTGTTAATGGGCCTCTCCCTATAGGGGTTATTAATGGGCCTCTCTCTCTCTCTCTCTCTCTCTCTCTCTCTCTCTCNGGGTCTCTCTCTCTCTCTCTCTCTCTCTCTCTCTCTCTCTCTCTCTCTCTCTCTCTCTCCCCTTGGAGTTTTCACTTGTCACCTAATTTCTTCATGATATCTTGTCATTTCCCCAATCTATCAACATGTTGCATACACAGGTTGTGTCTAGTGCAAGCATGTCCACTTAGCCTATCCCATCTTTAGGCTCTCATCAAATTTTTTTGGGGTCCTTGGCTCACGACAATGAACATGAAATTTTCTCCTCCACCATTCAAGCATAAGTTTGAGTAGGGCCATTTGCTTGAATTTTCTTGTAAGAAATTAGTTCCTACAACTTATTTATCTACATCCTTATTTGTAGTTGAGGAGGCTCCGCTTTCTTTGGATTTTTTCATTGCCCCTTTTTGAGAGGTTAATTGTAAAAATCCTCCTTCACTACCTTAGGTTTATTCACCTATGTTCTTTGATGTGTTCATGTTTGACTCAATATATTATGGTATTGTTAGTTATCTTTGTGAGATCGTTGACTCTTGTTTCAGTGAGTTGTTGGATTAAAATGTCAAGGCAACTTCTTACTTGACTCTAGCTACTAGTGGAGCATCTATGACTACTTTAGTGACCATACCTCTTTAGGCTCACCCTTCCTACCCCTATGATAAATATTGAGAGGAAAATGATCTTTTAGTGGAGGATTGTTGAGGCAACCTCTTCTTATCTTTAGATTAGAGTGTGCATGGTTGTGTTCCCCCTTGCTTATCTTTATATGTTGTGCTCTTTTGAAGGACCCAAGTTACTCCATTATTACTTGGACATAGAGTATTTATCCATTGTACACTTTTTATTTTTGTTACCTACTTCTTCTATTTGTCATATCTTATTTTTTGACATCTAGGGGTGATACAAAGTGTTGGGAGCATTTAGGCATTCTCCAGTGTTGACCCAAATTTTTATTTTATCTTTATCTTCACATTCTCTTCTTTAGATATAAATACTTTGGGACCATGATGTGTTTCTCATATGTATATATGCACCTCAATTAATTTCACTGCCATGGGTCCTTCTAACACCAAATAATTGGATTCCCTTATCCTTGTGGTTTTCTTGATGTTGTGGGTATCATGTGCCATTTGTTATGAGGTGGCATTATATGGAAACATATTATTTTTTTGACATGAGACAAAATCCTTTTCTCCTTAGGATGACTCATGTTCCCCTTTATGTAACACACTTCATTCTAAGGGGATATCATATTTGCACCATCTACATTTCTAAAATATTAATATTATTTTTAATTTGTTGCCTTTCTTTGGGTTAGTCCACTATCTTATGCCATATGTTGCCTCTGTGGGGGCCAATCCACTATCCATGTTAAGAATGTTTAGCCCTCCTTAGGGGATGTTTTTGACCATCATCATACTTTCCCCTCCTTTCAGCATCATCTCCTACTTCTGTGCATGTTTAGGACCTTGATTGGGCCTCTCCGGGCACCTTCTATCCTACCTGGCACTTTTTCCAGGGGTTCTGACCCCCTGGGTCAGGGTTGATCTCGACCTTGACCTAGGTTAGGGTCGACCTCAACCTTGACCTGGGTCCCTCTTTCAAATTTGGAAATCTGTCGGTTGTCGGAGGTCATCAAAAATTCATTTTCCCGCTTTCGGGTCGGCTATTTTGGGTTTCGAAGCAGCAAATCCTAAATTATATTTAATATAGGTCCACTTCTAAGGGAATGGGTCTAATTGGAATTTCATTCTCCTATGTCAGCCTCCTTAGAAGATTGTGCCCTAATTTCATATAAAAGGAAGCCTTCTCCTCTCATTTTCTCTAACCATCAACTAAGTAAGAAAAGGTGATCAAGCAAAAGTTCAAGCATCCATAGTTCTACATGTTTTCAAGCTTTCAAGGTGTTCAAGTATTCCTCTCAAGCATTCAACTTCTCCATTGAAGATAAAGGATTCAAGCTCTCAAGCCTTTGAAGGGATTTGGTTCAAGCATTCAAGATTTATCATTCAAGCCCTAGATCTAGCCATCATGATGGTGTGATCTTCCTTCAAGATCCTTTGTGCATCCTCAAGACTCTGTCATCATCTCTTCAAGGTGGATTCCAAGCATACAATCATGGAGGTTTATGGTTTCTAAAGTCCATGCTTTCTTATTTACATACTTTCTTACATTAGAATTACAATTGCATATCTATTCAATATCATAGCTTCATTGTTAGATTCAATTTTACTACTTGCTAGCATTCTTATTTCAATTATTGATTTCAATGTTAATTCCTAAATTGGGGTTTTACTAAGGCAAACCCCTCCCCCACAACAAACAATCCCCTTTTTCTTGCAGGTACAGGTTCATAACAGTTGATTTGAGACTAGATCTAGATACCCTTTTTGGCTTTCTTTCAGATGGCGCGAACACATTTTCTGTCGGACCTGTGCAGGTCAGGGTCAACATTATTGGGTCAGGGTTGATATTTGTGGGTCAAGGTCGACCTTTTTCATAAGACAACATCAGAACGGAAAAAGATTTCTGGGTTTTGTTCATCTCTGCGTTTCCTTTCTGGATCATACTTCAAATTTTCTAGAAACTGAGTACAGACCTCATAAAATAGCATTCTTTGATCTGCAATATTTCAAGGTTAGTACATTCCTCCTATCCATTTCAATTCAAATCCTTAATCATCTAAATCTATCACACATTTACATTCATTTCAAAACACATTTTAAGAGGGAAATCTAAGATCTTCTTCTTTATTCTTATTTCCAATAGATTGATTCATTTATGCATTGATCCTTTTGGGTTGATCAATTTGGATCCTTCCTTTGTGCATTTGAGAATAAAATGGAATGTCTTATTTATCCCTCCACTCTAAGAATTAAATGTAAGGTGATAAGTGATTTGAGTATCAAAACACTCTTATTCCATAACAACATTTTTCTCCTTTACATTTTGGTGAACCCGCGATAGACAACTCTTTCTTTTTGGTGTTAGATTTGCATGCATATAGAAGTAGGTTTTCTTTTATGCTCTTGCATTTATATTTCAAAATTCATAAAA
>MU224933.1:6127615-6137620 GCA_018584345.1 Thuja plicata | reverse complement strand
TCAAGCCTTTGAAGGGATTTGGTTCAAGCATTCAAGATTTATCATTCAAGCCCTAGATCTAGCCATCATGATGGTGTGATCTTCCTTCAAGATCCTTTGTGCATCCTCAAGACTCTTTCATCATCTTCAAGGTGGATTCCAAGCATACAATCATGGAGGTTTATGGTTTCTAAAGTCCATGCTTTCTTATTTACATACTTGCTTACATTAGAATTACAATTGCATATCTATTCAATATCATAGCTTCATTGTTAGATTTATTTCTACTACTTTCTACCATTCTTATTTCAATTATTGATTTCAAGGTTAATTCCTAAATCAGGGTTTTACTAAGGCAAACCCCTCCCCCACAACAAACAATCCCCTTTTTCTTATAGGTACCTGTAGGTTTAGAACAATTGATTTGAGACCAGATTTGGATACCCTTTTCAGCTTTCTTTTGGATGACGCAATTTTTTTTTATGTCAGACCTGTGCAGGTCAGGGTCGACATTATTGGGTCAGGGTTGACATTTGTGGGTCAAGGTCGACCTTTTTCATAAGACGACATCGAAACAGAAAAAGATTTATGGGTTTTGTTCGTCTCTGCATTTCCTTTCCGGATCATACTTCAGATTTTCCAGAAACTGAGTACAGACCTTAGAAAATAGCATTCTTTGGTCTGCAATATTTCAAGGTTAGTACATTCCTCCTATCCATTTCAATTCAAATCCTTAATCATTCTAAATCTATCACACATTTACATTCATTTCAAAACACATTTTAAGAGGGAAACCTAAGATCTCGTTCTTTATTCTTATTTCCAATAGATTGATTCATTTATGCATTGATCCTTTTGGGTTGATCAATTTGGATCCTTCCTTTGTGCATTTGAGAATAAAAGGGAATGTCTTATTTATCCCTCCACTCTAAGAATTAAATGTAAGGTGATAAGTGATTTGAGTATCAAAACACTCTTATTCCATAACATCATTTTTCTCCTTTACACTATGTTATCTTCCTTTGTGGGGGCCAATCTACTATCTTATTTAATATGTTGCCTTTGTGGGGGCCAATCCACTATCTTATTTAATTTGTTACATTTGTGAGGGCCAATCCACTATATTATTTTATTTTCCTTTGTGCGAGCCAAACCACTATCCAAATTAATCAATCATCTTTTTCCCTATTGTATAAATACCTGACATAACACAACTTGCTACCCATACCGACCTTATCTTAGTGATCACTATCTCATGACCTGTATCTGATTGCCATTATTTAATATTTTTTTTATGAAATTTCATTTTTTTCATCCAACATGTTTGGATGTAGCTTAACACTATCTCACAGATGTTTAGGTCTTTTCCCTAAGGGAAACTCTACATAGATAGAAGACTCTACTTCCCCTTCACATATGAGTGTAATCTTTGTAACTCTTTTCTCTCTACTTTAGCTTGCATATCACTAATGATATACCCACTAAAGTGTGGCCAAAATGTAACGTCATAAATTAAATGTCATGCAATTATACGTCGCATGACACCTTCACTTTAGCCAAATCAAAATCTCCACCCCAGAGTCCACTTCACCCACTTGCCTAATCACCATCTTTTATCTGAATTCTTGACCATTTGGACTCTTTTGATTAAAGATGCATGTGCATTGTAGAGACATCTATGTGATACACATTCATCTTGCAAATCTACCATCTTAAGGTGGTTATTGGAGCATTACGCCTACTATCCCTACTAGTGTAACACCTCCTTTAGCAAGTCACTGATGCCAAAAATCCTATAAGTTGGTTTAAACCTTCCTTTTGGCTCCATTTTCGGTCTTCTTAGTTATTTTCATAAGATTCTTGACCATTTCTCGCAATCTTAATGATTTAAACCTCCCTTTTGGATCCATTTTTGGTATTTTTGGTTGGTTTCATAAGATTTTTGACTGGTTCTTGCAATGTTCATGATCATTACACACTCTCTTGATCTTCTCAATCAATCTCACAACTCAATGTTGCTAGTTTTTCTTATCTCCGCGTCTGTCAACCTCATTCTTACCTTCATTCCAATGAGCTCTAACTTCTTTGCATCAAAGGGGAGTCATCTTTCCATCTCACACATGTTTTCTTTCATAGATTTTTATTAAGCATATCAATAGTATCTCTTTTATAATTTATCTTGTATCTATTATTGTGGTTATTGAATTATTTATCTATCTTGGTTGTCCATGGAGGTGGAAACACTTAAATGAGGGTATGACTTTGGTAGGCTTCTAAACCAATAGACTCAACATTTTTCTTGTTATTTTGTGTGCAAGTTTGAAGAGGAGAATGAAGTAGCTTGTTAGGAGTCTTCATTTTTGGAGGTTTATAAGTTGTTCTCATTTCTTCTTTGTCATTTGACTACTATATACCTATTAGTTTGTACTTCCTATTATTATTCTTAGCTTAGTTAATATTTTATTTAGCTATTGAGTTGCCTTGTACCTTTCTGGTACATCTCATGTACCCTATTTGTATAAGACGTGTGTGTACCACGTTGGCATCCTGAATTTGCATTGTACTCCTTGACTCGCATAGGCATCTTAGGAAGAGAGGTCACACAATGTGTCAGTTGATCTTGGTGATTTGTTCTTTTATTTTTTTGTAGTCTTAATATTTTTATCATTTTGTCTTGTCAAGTTATATCAGTATTTTACTTTATACATTTGGTTAGTTAATTACTCTTTAATTTAATTAATCTCCCTAGCTCACTAGAGTGCTAGTAAAGAGAGGTAGCATCGGGCCATTCACCCCTTAGGATTCCATCAATCTCAAGGGTGGTGAATCCCCTTCTTTACACACACACATACATATATAGGTTAAGGGTTCTATTGGGACCCTCACTAAGAAAATATAATAGTTAATACATTATTATAGATACTAAAAAAATGAAGTAGGCCAACCAAATCACAACCTAATTATACCAACCTACACCACCCTACTAGCCAATAGCTTGAAGCTAAAATAATGGGAAAAATATAACTTTTTACACTACTATCTTTCAACCTTCCATATGTCATAAAATAAATTATAGCAAAAAATAAGACAACACATACGAGTCTCGAGGGAGATCATTTCATACCAATCAATATATTTTCTATCCCGTAATTTCTTAACATGAATACTTATGCTCCCTTGAGTACTTTCTAACATAAGGGGATCACCTCCCTCTCTTAGTTCACACTAAGCTTCATTTCCCTTCCTTACATAACTTAAGACCCATGACTCCAATTATGGCCTCTTTAAGCACATTGATCATTCCTAAGAAAAATATGACATCTTTGAAGTAAAAACAAAGGAGACCCACTATATCTGCCCTATAGATTACCCATATAACATCCACATTATGCAATACATATTTGTGATAAGCTACAATGTCTTCTTTTGGATCACATATAACTTGACTTTATCCAACTTTGCTCATTGTTGGAGTCTCTTGTTGCATATTCTTCCTTGCTCAAATCTCTAATTAGAATATAATATATTATACGAGGCTTTGTTTGAAAAATCCAATCCACGATTTTACTTTTAATTTTTCCTTAAAGTTTGCTCTAATGGAAATGTAAGTATTAGAAATGATATCTTGCCCCAAAATTTTCTTAGTAAAATCAAGATTACCTAAGTTAGAAATGGTGAAGGTATTCTATAGACCCTATTTGAAACTATGTCAACATATGGAGAATTCCATCTTTTTTCTCCATGTTTTAACAAATTTTTTCTTCCTTTAACAATACTTGAGCAATAAAACTAAGAAAAGAGGTAAAAAAAACTCTGTCTAGATGCTATCAAATAGTTCTACTTGCTCTAACTAAAAGATCCCTTTACACACTTTGGGACGAGTGAGAGTGTAAATGTAATAAATCGCATATCGTATCTCAATTGAACCATTAGCAAAAATCCCTTTCTTTAAACCTCCTAAGGAAGAAAAATAATCTCTTATTCTCCCTTGTGGAAAAAAATTCTCTTCAAAACTTACACATACTGTCCACTAGCTCTAAACATAGGACATTAAAAAATAAAAATAAAAATAGAAAAAAATCATTTAGGAAGGTAATCCCCATTAATGATCGAGATTAGACTCTCCCACAAATTTGGCCTAATACTCACCAAATGTAAGAACAAAATTTTGTGCCTTTTTGCGTTCAAAAATTCTTATTTGTTGCATTGAAGTATTGAGCAATAAAACTTTTTTTTGCAAATATGGGTCAATGAGTTTGACTAAAAAAATACATAGTTGAATCTTGATAACAATATCACAATTTGACTTGTTGTGGAAAATATCTCATACTTATCAATTGGTGAGCTTAAGAGGATTTATAATGAATGGTTCATAAGGCACAACACTTGCTCAAGGTTTTGCAAAAGGGGTTGCAAGCAAAGTGGGCTTAACCTTGGAGGAAACTCCCTGGTGAAGTGCACTTGAGCTGGAGTAGTATTGTGATGGATGATCTCCTGGGAAGTCTCGATGTTTCACCTCTGTAAGCATCACCTAGATGCAATGAGTACTAAGTGTTCCATTCATTCTCATGAGATATGAGTTCTTTTGAACCACTACTCATGAAATATGGATCAACGAGTTTGACTTAAAAACTACACAGTTGAATCTTGATAACAATATCACAAGATTACAAGTCTCGTATAATTCATTATTTCAATTTATAATTGATCATAAATCCCTAGCGATTCCTAAGATAATTGCATAAATATCTCCTTCTACAATCAATTTCTAACCCTAAAAGATAAAACCAAAGTAATTCCTACCTAACCACCAATTGAACTTTATTATTAATACTAACACCAAAGAAAAAATAATCTACAAATAATGAACTACCCTTATATCCATTAGGATAATAAGTTCTCTTACTAATCACAATTGTCTCTAAACATTCTATCAAAATTAAGCTTGAAAAATCCCCTCCTACCTTTTTTTCTTTCCAATCTCAATACTAGGTGAAGACATACATAACAAGGACGCATAGCGTCTAGTTCCTGCCTTAAAGATTAAGCCTTAGGATATTTGACATAGAGTTAAAATAATAGAAATAAATTTTGATAGCCTATATAATTACCACTATATAGAATTTTCTTTGAAACTAAATGTAATATAAGTCATTAAAGTAAATATAATCATTAATATGTATAACTAAATATAATCGTTAATTATAGTTGAACATTAAATATTAAATATTAAATTAAGATTTCTATTACATATGCATTGTTATGAATATAATAATTTATTCTATTAATATAATATATAATAAAAATATTAATATTATATTATTAAGTTAATATTAATAGATAATATAATTAATTAGTTACAAATATAATATTTTAAACAATAATAGCAAAATTCAATAATAGAAAATTCAAAATATATTAAAACTATATAAATGTAAAAAGTTGTGAAAAAATAAAGTGTTATCATTGGACAATTGAAATGAAAATATGTCTCCACAAAAAACAAAAGCCTCAACCCACTACTGTAGCCACATTTAGCCAATAAAAAGAAAGATAAATAATTTCTATTAGAATATCCAAAAGTGAAAATATATTAAAACTATATCAATAAAAAAGTTGTTGAAAAATACAATATTCTAATTGGACAATTAATAAAAACAGTGGCATTGCATTGAATGCTATAATATCCTGCCTACCGCAGGAACTAATAATATATAACACATTTTTAATTAAAAAAATAACCTTAAATTTTACTCTTCAAATAATTCCTTGCCACTAGGTATGTGCAAGCCAATGTATAATCTTCAAAATGTTGATGTGCTCTTCCCCTAGTAAATCAATGAATAATATAGCCGGACATTAAAGTTCACAAATATTCCGCATTTAGCTAAAATCTGAGAGTAAATATCTAATCAAAACAATTGAAAATGCTACTAAAACCAAAGGCAGGAGATACACAGTAAATGTATGCAAGAAACGAAGTTTAGTTCACAGGGAGCAGCCCCTTCGTATTGCATCGAAGAAGAAAACCAAGCACATGGCTGCTTCACTTTGTTCATATTCCGTCTGTTCGTATAATTCTCTATCAGGAAATTCCATACCTGCAAATAATTGTTACCCTAAATTTATTCCATTAACAAAACGGTCCTCAAGACAAAAATGTTCTCTGCATTTTCAAGCGAAGAGTAATAATAAGCAACAGCAAAGGTATACGAATGTTCGGGCAACTTCGAGTTCATCATTGCAACTACCGGCTATTAACGGTGACCTCAGCTTTTCTGCGTCACGGGGAACTCCAATTTCAGGGAGCTTAGGGTAAGTTGGTTTACTGCTCAAGTTATTGTTGAAGGGAAACACTGGAATAATGTGGCAATAAGCTTTTATTAGTTTGCACGATCCTTTTTAAAATAACGAATAAGAGTATGGTAAGGTCCCTTGTCTCGTAACGTTGGGCTTAAATGTGAGGTGTTTTTTCCGTCAAATACATCCGGGAGTATGTTGTGCTCAGTGAATTGGGTGTAGTATTTATTTAATCTTATCTTCCATTCTAAAATGAGTTGGGAAATTTCATTTTACCCAATTTTATAATGAATTAAATGTCAGTAGTCTACCCAATTTTATAGTGAATTATATGTCAGTAGTCTATTCAATTTTAATGCATTTTTTTGAGTTTACTGCATTGGATAAACTTAACGTAATCTGAAGGTTGGTATTTGGAGGATATTTGATGCTTCTGGAATGATTTCAAATTTTTAGGTAATCACATATTCTTAAGTTGGTAAATTAGGAGAATTTGATGCTTGCTGAAATGATTTAATTTTTTTTAGTTAATCACGTTTTCTTGATTTGGTAAATTAAGAGAATTTGATGCTTATTGAAATGATTTGAATGTTTAGGTGATCCCAGTTTTTGATCTGGTGAATTCTCCCTTTCTGGCAGTAAGCCTCAGCCTTTGTGTTATAAAATTAACCAGCATCCAACCCTGGCCTCATCCATTGGGGTATATCACTCCATACCTTCAGCGTAGATGTCATAAATGAGGGGTATTTTGTTCACTGAAATCAACCTTGTCCAACCTTGACCTTGTCCATTGTGGTATATTACACCCAGTGTGAGATGCCATAGTTTATCTAATTTTAACAGATTATCATGCCTCTGGGGGCTTGGGTCTGGGGCTATGCTTTGATATGTTTGCTTTTACCACTAGAGGTCCAACCATTCGGACAATTTTAGTATTTAATATATATTTTTAAAACTTGTTCATTTTTCAGTCACAATGAAAACACAGGTTCAGCATAGATGCCACAATCAAGAGGTATCTTTTCCATCGTATTCATTCAGGATTTTCTGCACCAAGAATTGAGTACATTATATTGCTCAATTAAAATACATGGACGTATCTTTTGGGGATTTGTGTCCAGGACTCTGCTTGAATTCTCCACATGATTTTAGAGAGCTATTTATAAAAGGAGTTTTAACTTTTAATTTGTATTTCAAATTCATCTCTCATCTCGATAACGAACTTCTAATGTAACTGCCTATTATTACCAAAACAGAAAAGATGCTGTAACGGTTCATTAAGTGATGGTTTCAAACTACCATCATTTTCTTTCTTTTTTTTAGCTGTTCAACTGCCCGTTTGGACAGTTCCTATTTTTCATGTGTTCTCTCCTTTTTGAGGAGATTTTGGTTTTTTGGTGTGAGTAGAGGTTTGAGGTGGGAATCCATATTTTCTGCTGTGTGTTTTAGGCAATAATTTACTTTTATGTTGCTGTGTGGAAGCTACAGAAAAAGATCAATAAGAAACGGGTTTTTTTTTTTTTTTTTAAAGTGTCTGGTAAACTTTTTAACGTGACCGGTGACATTGGCACAACATGCCTCCGTCCCCACGTGAAACGTTTTCGATGCAGAACTATGAACGGGCGAGGCCACAAACAGGGGACCTCATCCCCATTTAACAAAGCCGAGGCTCAAACCCGCAAGCACATTGGATCAGCGAAGGCACAAGCCTGCAATCCCAATGGCCCAGCAGGGGTTTGAACCTTGGTGGGCACAACGACACCACTACCACTTAACCAACACACTAAGTAGGGAACACAATAGAAATGATTTTCAAATTGTATGATGAATATGAGTTTCTTTTGACAATTTTCGTTTTGTTTTTACATTTCAATCTATTTTTTAATTTTATCAGAAGCAGGGGTTTGTTATGGTGTTCATAGTATATACACAAACTGATCCGGGTTCTTTTTTGAGAGATTTGGTAATAGAACAGAGATTCTCATCTGCTGTATCAACTTCGATGTTTACAAAAATCTCATACATAGATTTTATGGAAAAACTTATGCTTCTCCAAAACTATTAAATATATAATCTTGATGCCTTTAAGGTGATTAATGTAACTCTAGTCAGAGAGCTCAATTAAAGGTTGTTCTTTAATTTTAAGTTTTAACATTTTGTAAATCAGAGTTATTTTCCAAGTCCAGCCATGCCATTTTTTTTCCATTGCTTTATCCAGATAAAAATTGATAATGACCTTCTGTTGATGGAATGAGCTCTACAGCCCATTACATGTATTTATCACAATCAGCATGTTGCTCTTCTTGCCTTATCAAATGATAAGACGTATTTTTCCTAACATGCTTTACAAGCAGCATACCTTCTTTTTCTTTTTCTTACAACCCCTTGGACAATTTTTTTTTAACATTCTTAATAGCAACGACAACCACAACTTTTCATCATACTGCTGAGTCAATGTACACCCCCCAACTACAGTGTTCACTCTTCTTTAGCGCACAGTATTTCTTTAGCATAGAAGATAGCCACATGCTTCATTGAAAGCTAACTACTCTGCCAGTTTTAAGAATTTGGATCAACTTAAAGACCTTTTTATGTTGGGTGAGGGGGAAGAGGCATGCCTGCCAAGCTGACCAGAGCTCAACAAAAGTTGAAGCAAGGATATCTCTGACAATGATCGCGTGAAAAGATCTGTGCATGACTTCAGTTTTGTTAGATTCATTCTAGAGTTGTGCACTTGATAACCACATCAATAAGGAACACTTGGCATCAAGCATGATAATATATTAATTTTGATTGGTGCAGTCTTTGGTAGACTTGGAGTATGAACCCAATAACTGGCTTGTCTCCAAAATGTGCCATTAGTGGAAGAGTTATGACTAGCACAAGCTTTTTTAGGAGTTCCCTATTCTTAAGCCACACTACTACTTTCCAATAACTAATAATTGCTTAGAAATGGTTCCATCCATCTGTCACAACCTTATGAAATACGTGGTTGGAGACTTTGGCCTTAGCCTCTTTCAATGTTTTTGTTCTTACTCATAGGTTAAAAGTAACAATTCCATTCCACTAGGGCATAATGGGATTCTATTGTAATAAGAAGAGTTGACTAACCCAATGGGAATGGATTTCAATATGAAGAGCTGATTAACCCTTTACCCATGACTATAAATATTCCATTGATCTCCTTCTAGGATCATTCCTGCTTATACACGTGGGTATTCATGATGATTAGCTATTTAGGCAATAAATAAAGGCAATTCTGAATGCAACATTTCTCTGAATAGATCTTCAATTTTTCTCATTAGTAAGAATGAAAATGAATTGTGGGTATGTACAGAATAAAAAGAATCCAGTATAATTAATTTCAAAATCAGTTTCTGTTAGGATTGGATAATACTGAGAGGGGGGGTGAATCAGTATTATAGCACTTTATTAAATTCTTTAACCATTTAACTATTAACCATAAACTTGCAGTAAAGAAAAGAACATAAGCAAATGACACAGTACTCATAACACCATATTTTGTTTTCGAGGAAACCTTGGCCAAGGGAAAACCCCGGTGGGGATGGTACCCACAAGCATGTACTAAAGTATAATGCCCCTGTTAGGAGCTGAATATTACATAGCACATTTCCTTGTTAAAGGAATTACAACCCTGTTAAAGGTTCACAACACCCTGTTAGGGGCCAACTGAGCTTACAACTCTTACAAGGTAATTCAGGTTAC
>MU224933.1:6108718-6122663 GCA_018584345.1 Thuja plicata | reverse complement strand
AACTGTCCAAATCCATTATGATCTCCCTCAAGCTGTTAGACTTTCTCTCCAAGGGCCAAAAGCTCTGATACCAATTGTTAGGATTGGATAATACTGAGAGGGGGGGTGAATCAGTATTATAGCACTTTATTAAATTCTTTAACCATTTAACTATTAACCATAAACTTGCAGTACATAAAAGAACATAAGCAAATGACACAGTACTCATAACACCATATTTTGTTTTTGAGGAAACCCTGGCCAAGGGAAAACCCTGGTGGGGATGGTACCCACAAGCATGTACTAAAGTATAATGTCCCTGTTAGGAGACCTAGCCTTGTTAGGAGCTGAATATTACATAGCACATTTCCTTGTTAAAGGAATTACAACCCTGTTAAAGGTTCACAACACCCTGTTAGGGGCCAACTGAGCTTACATCTCTTGCAAGGTAATTCAGGTTACAAAATGTTCTCAGTCATGAACAAAACAAGCAACACTAGTGCTTAGATAGTTCCTTTATAGTTCTTCAATGATCTCTGTCATTCTTTGCTCTGCAATTCGCTCAACCATTCATCCAACTCACCATCAAAAACCAATATCTATCTTTATCAAAAAGATCTTACATATATATCTCACAACTTTACAAATTCGACTCCCAAAAATGAATTTTACAAATATTACAAAGTCGACCTTCAATACAGAATACATTTAATATAGTAAATATCAAATGCATAGTCGGCGCTCTTGCATAGTCAATGTGTAGGTTATCAACAACCAAAATACAACTTCGATTGCCTGGAGTCCAAGTCATACTCCCTCAATCTTCGCTACTGTCCAACTGCTCTGTATCGTTGTTCTGCTGCAGTCTGTCTGTCCTCAATTCTTTCTAACTCATCGTAGACTTAACCAAAACCAAATCGATCTTAGGTGGAGGTCATACATACCCCATACTGTCTTCCTCTAAGCTCGCTTGCCCTAAATCATCGATCTCGATCTTCGACATTCAAAACACTTATGTATCTCTGCTTCTAGACTTAGTCAATTTCTGAATCATCAAAACTTATCTTTATAGGAATCGATCTGAAACCCAGATGTGTTGCCATAAATGACAACCAAAAAGTGAATCACATTTACACAAAATTGATCACCTGCCAACAATTTCCTCATTTGTGAATCAAATACTTGCTCGATCAACCTCGTGGTGCACAATACTTTGGCAAGGTTGATCTTGATTTTGGGTATCATGAATTACTAATGGACTCTTCTGATACAGAAATCCACTTTTAAAATAAAATTTTGGCTCTATTATTAGCTAGTCACATTCTGTTTGGCTTATTGGACTGCAACATCCATAAGACTCACAAATAATGTCTTTAGATTTAGGCAATTTGTGACAAATATGACTATCTCCTCATCTTCAAATGACTTTGCATGACCTATAGTGTATGTGTCATCTTCTGAATATCCTTTCAAATAGCATTGACTCAAGGTCAAGCTTTCTCAATTCATCTCTTTTTCTGGATTTGTTGTACAGTCAGTTTCCTGGGTTTACCACTTTCCAAAGGAGTTAGCATGACTTTGTTAAAGTCTTTGAGACTTGGTCAATTTTGATAGTTAACTGTTGAAATTCTGCCTAACGTAGAAAAAGTTAATTTCACCTCAGTTGAAGCTTTGGGATACTTATCAAAAATTCATTATACTTCTTAACTTGGCAAAGTCTTAGCTGAGCTCAACAGCAGCTCTTGTTGACCAATCAAAAACTTGATGCACCAAAAATTTAAATAATGAAGTATATGCTTTAAACAGTTATGAATGATTTATCTTTGAATATTTTAAACTTTGATATGTTTTTGTTTGCTTGTGTAGTGTTTTAATTCACATCTTTCATTGTAACATAAAATGGAACAGATGTGTGGTGGATTGCCCTTTGAAATAGAATGGGAAAATCCCTTGAAACTAAAAACTAATCTAAAATACACAATATGTACTTGCCTATTTACAAACTTTATAGTGTTTTCGGGGGTGATTACGAGTGTTCAATAAAAATATTTAAATGAAACCTATCTTTTTTTTTGAGCTAGAGCACAAGACGGTTCAACACATTGGCACTATATAAATGATTTTTGGGTTTTTTGAATGAAAGAAATCTCTACTGCTTCATGCTTGCGTTGTTCAGTTAAAATATAGACTGGAAATCGCAAGCACACACAGATTTGAATAGGCTAAAATGCATAAACATGAACATTGTGGTAATTTAAATGCAGGACACAATACAACTTACCACTGTGTACAAATTTGAGCTAACCAAAAATACTAAGCTTGCAAATTTGCCAAATCAATTTTACCCTCATCACATATAATGAGACATCTCAATAAATTTTCATAAGAAAGATAGGCTTAATAAATTTCATTGAACTGGATACTTGGTGAATAATTACAGCTATATGTAAGCATGAAAATTATCTTTGACCACCAAATTGCAAAATTGCTCTTATTTATTGTTTACAGAACTATGCATGACAATAAATGAAATAAATTGCCTCGACTTGAACTCTAGCTAAGATTGCTTGCATGATGTGCAAGGTTTATTACCAAATAATCTTATCCACCTTTTTTAATATTATGACATATAGTTGTCAATTCAGCGGATGATAATTTATTTTTTAATGCTCTTCTTTGATGAGATAGACTATGGCCAACTCTAGGTATACGTAGAGGACACCAAGAATAGTGGAAATCTACAATTAGCTTATCCTAGAATAAGCTCTTCTCTTTGGCAATTATGATGGCTAAATTAGTGACACTAGCATGAGCTAAAAATAAACATTTTAGAAGGTGGCTCTAGATGATGAAAGTGACAAATCTGATCATGGCAAACCTTTTGAGATCTTGAAACTCTAACGATAACTTGGCACATTGAATCGAAAATCATCGTCTGTCAATTTGCATTGAACTTTGATGAAAATTACAACTTTGAATGTTCTATTACCCTAAAAAATCTTCTCAAATTGTGACCTTTGACTGATTTTTCTTGAGAATTAACCTCCTGCGTGATATCAAAACTGCTGATTTTGATGTCCGGTATACTTGTTGTGTTGCTTTTTATTTTGAAGGATGATAAAAAAAGGAAGCTTATGAAGAAAGAAGATTGCTGTTATTCTTGCTGCTGTTGTGAAAAGAAGCAGTCTGCTTTTGCTTTGCAAATTCATTGGCACTGATTACAATGTCTTATTTGCCACATCCTTTGGTGCAACTTTTTAAGTTCGAATGTTACTTTGCTGATTAATAGATCAATTGTCCTTTACTTAGCTCAACTCACATGTGAAAAGCCTCATTTTGGGCATGATTTGCTTGATACTTTGGACCATATTTTGTGTAATCTGCTGCCATGTACTTCCACATAAATGCAATTTATCCTCTATTTGTCTTCAGAAGACATGACTGGAGGTTACATGGACTTGTAAAAACTGTGCCAGTAAATCTTTTAAAGACAAGCATGAGGGATAATCAAATATTGGACTTTGACATGGCAACATGTGATTTGACCAAAAAACATTACTATGAATTTAGATTTGACACACAATTGATCAATAAACTAATGAGGGAGAGTGGGTAACCTGATAACACAATTAAGTTTTGGATTGGGTGCAATAGTTTGTTTCTTACTTTCTGGCTTGCTGAGTTGTTCTTGAGTTCTTGATTATGAATTTTTTGTAGATCCCAAGGGAGTCCGTATGGAGATGTAAAAGCTTCTGTTTTAGAGAGATTTCCTGCTGCTATAATTGTCCTAGAATTGTGAAGACTCTTGGTAAACATGTACTTGTATGTATTTTTGGTGTGTCATATGTCCAACATTACAGCTTCTGTAAATTGAATATTAACAATGGAGGCCTGACCCAAATAGGTATTCCAACAATATGTTCAAAAGTTGTGTTTCATGCCATTAAACAGCCTTGTGAATTTATGACTGATGGCTCTTGACTTATAATGGAAGCTGCTCTAACTTTTGAGGAAGACCAAGTAGCGTATCACATATAAATCTTCTATCAAGCCAAATTGAAGTACAATGCATATGATAGTGAATGTTATCTGTTAGCACACTCTATAGTTCCATATTAGCATATCTACTATAGAGAAACATGTGCTTACATATCGTGCCTCTTTTGAAATATTTTATGGGTTCTATAAATTATATTTCAAACTCTCTTCCGTCCCCTCTATGGCACATTAGCAAAAGGAACGAAGGAAAGTGATTGTATTTGCAGAGCACTTATCACATGAACACCAAAGTGATAGACAATCATCTTCAAACACGAGACAAAAATCAGGGTTTATGAGATAATTATAGGATTAGTCACTTATATGTTGGAAACAAAGACTGGCTTTGTGTATGGATGGGAGTTTAAAAAACAGCAGGAACATGATCCCAAGCAAATCTTGGATTTTACAAGCTTTTGTATGTCATGTACTTAACTTTTGCAAGATGTTATATACAATCAGAAGCCATATTTCTAAAGCACCTTTCAAGAAGATGTGCATTTATTTGTGGAACTCAAAACTCCCCACAGAATTAGACAGCTACATACCTGGCTTACAAGAATGGAAGTGGTTCTCCTATTTCATTTTTAAGCTTCATTTCCTCATTTACAAGAAAAATTGGGGGACAATTTATTCCGAAAGAAGGGAGGAATTCATGGGCATCTTTCGTTTAGATATTTGAGTTAGGGTGTTTGTGCATATTGTATGTTGTAAATATTGAGTGTTTTTGTTACAGTTATAGTTTGGTGTATAGGTTCCCACTAATTATGGTGGCTAATTAGCAAATGCATTTGAGAACTCTCTTCAGTGTAGGAAATGACTTTGGGCAAGTCAATACAAACACTTTTCATCCATTGAAAGATAACTGCATTTATTTTAATATTTATGTGACTTTTATTGTACATATGATATATCTTTTTATGAAATTCTGCTTCACTGTCTTGCAGCTAGGAGCTTCTTGGCTCTTTTTCTTTTCACTCTATCATATGCATTATTGACCAGTATCAAAAGTGTTATTTTAATCTAAATTAAATTGGGTAGTGATGCTTTGAACCATTTTGATGGAGCCCTTTGAATGTGCATCTTTACTTTGTGATATATTTGCATTGTTGGACAACATCAGAGGTGTCTTATTTGAACTTAATGAGTTTGGGTTCTGTCGCTGAGAAACATTTTGACTGAGCCCTTTGGATTTGTGATTTTTCAATGTGATACATTTATTTGTATGAAATTATCTTGTCATGCATAGTTTTGCTAAAAGAATTTTCAACAAGAATGCCCAATTTTGGGCATAATTTATACTTATGGTAGGACATGGAAGAACCAAGGAATTTTTTTTTAATGCCCCTGAATGACCAAAACTGGTTGACAAGACTGTAAAGTTCAACCAGCAAGATGTCACTAGAAAAACAATGTAGGATACTGATACCTTGTTTGCTGCCAACTTGCTATAGGAAGTGAGCAAGTTTGGAAGGTATTTGATTATTTTGCAAGTATAACTGCTCTTATTTGGTGTCATTGGTGGTTGATTTGAAGTGAGTTGATCATCAGCTTCTGTTATCAATTGGCCAAAATGTTACTGGTCACGGTCTTTTAAACTATGGGCATCTAGACAGCCTTCCTTTCCAAGAGGGGTGCCTTATCTTTGTGAAGTTTTTGAAAACCTCGCAAACTTTCTATAGGAGAGTTCATTCCTTAATATTTTCATTTCTTATATTTATAGAAACAATTTTTTTTTACCTGGGGACTATGTTATCATCCCTTTAATTTAATCTGGGACACTATTTTATGGTCAATGTTCTATGGAATCTCTGGGATGAGGGGGCAATGGCAATATTTTCCCCAAAATTTGGGATGGTGGAGAATTATCATCCCTTTAATTTAATCTGGGACACTATATTATGGTCAATGTTCTATGGAATCTCTGGGATGAGGGGACATGGGATGGGGATGGCAATTTTTCCCCAAAATTTGGGATGATGGGGAAGCAACTGCCAAATAAATTAATAATTTATAACTTAATTACAAAAATGGTAAAGAAGTTGCAATTTATCATTTATGTAAATGATAGGAGAAAAAAACTTCCTCCTGATTGCATCAGAGACAAATCTATATTTTGAGTGGATTGGTACCTGGGGGATGGCGAGGGGATATTTGGTGCCTGTCCTGACACCTCTATGACTACCCTGTCCCCAGAAACAGATTTTTTTCCAGTGGCTGCATCAGTAGGGAACACTGATTATGCTCTTGTACTGTCTCAGAAAATATTTTGTTGATCCTGATGCTCATTACAACATGAAAGCTTCAGCCACATCAAGAAGTTTCTTAGAAATTGCACGTACATGGACAAAACAGGTCCAGAAACAGTATAAATCAGTATTATTTGTCTTGACTTTTAAAATGCTAAGAAAGACAGTTGCTTTTTATTGCATGGACAGCAGAAAACAATATCTACTTTTGCATCAATCAATTCTTTTCTGCAGTTTCTTTTTTTGAAAATATAATCGATTTACTATTAATGTACCATAGATTTCCATGTTTCACCTATCACAGCATCCATCATGGCATTACTGCTCATTTTACATTTGGAACTCGGGATATCTTTGATTCATCATGAAATAGCAGTATATATCTTTGTTGGTTTTTGCATGGCCTTAGAGTTTAGAGCAACTATTGGATTCATTTTGGTTTAAGTTATTTCATGGTATCTCTTGTACATGTCAAGTGCGGTTGAAACTGTAATGAAAATATAAATTTACAGAGTCTTCCAGGCCTATTTACCCCTTGTTTCATTCATATTCTTGATAACATGCATTTCACAAGTCCTGGATGAAGTTATATGTCCTTTGCCTTGCTATAAGAAGCCCCTGAAGTTTTGGATTCTTACAAGGATTGTTTAGTAATATCTTGCTCTATAAACTAATCAGTATTGGTGGTTTATTTTATTGCTTTAATCTGTTAAAACAGCCTCTACAAGGTGAAAGTATTATGAGCCAGATTTACAAAAAGAATAAACGTTTTGTATATCATTAGCTTAGGTTTATTTGCAATATAAGTTTCATAATCTTCAGTGTGATTCTACCTGCCTTTAGCCACTATGGATATTTGGTATATATTCCATCTTTGGACATTTTGAAACTACAAATATGAACTTCCACATTTGTGTTGCATGTGGCTATAACAGCATCATGGCTACAAGTCAGGAGAATCCACCAATAATGCCATTCATTATGACACCAGGAGGTTTTATTGATCTCGGATCAGTCTTATTGCGTAATCGGGTCATATTCATTGGTCAACCTATAAATTCTCAAGTTGCTGAACGTGTTATATCACAGCTTATGACTCTTGCTACTGTTGATCCATATGATGATATTATGGTATGTCTCTCATGCTCGCCCTGATTTCCAATCTCTGAGTGTGTGGCATGTAATGTTGAAATTTGCCCATGCAGATTGATCAAGGACTGGGGTGAATCAACTTTCCTATGTGATCTGATCAAGCACTGCTCTCAGAGATTATCTACTTTTATTCACATTAAGTTTGAGAATATTGCTGATATGATTTAATCAGGAGGGCTAAATAGTTTTTAAAAGATTAGTGCCCATAAATAGATGCAACTTAAGACTTGCAAGTATGACTTAGTGCTGATTTATCATTGATGAGCTAGACTGACAACTTATCGTAGGATAAGGATCAAATCATATGAGAATGCCCGCTCTTAGCTTTTCAGTTTTCTCTTTTTGATTGATCTACTTTGCCTTCTGATATGGATTTCAGGTATTCATAAATTCACCTGGTGGAAGCGTATACTCTGTGATGGCTATTTATGACTGCATGTCATGGGTAAGGTTGCAGTTCGATAAATCATATGAAACACAGGCTTTGCTTTCTCTGTGTTACAACTTTTGAGCATGATTTTTCATTAGTGTGCACCATATCTAGAGCAATTTTCTTTTAGGTTAAAAAGAACGTCTTTTCTTTATTTTTTAAATGGTTATTTTTCTCAAACTTATAAATTATCTAGAATAGATATTTAGTCTAATTATATTGTTGATTATATTCTTCAAATGGAACTTTATGGTTATATATTCCTGAGATGTGTTTTTTTGACCTCGCTGGATAGTCTAGTAAATGAGATGTGTTTTTTTGACCCTGCTAGATAGTCTAGTAAATCATCAGGCACTAAATTCTTCACTTGCGTGGAGTAGTTCTGGAGCCACTCTCAAAGAGATTATTTCAAAATTGATTTTGTCACCAAGTGGGATGGAGTGATCTTTGTACACAAGGGTGGCTATATTCTATCAAAGGCTCCTAATAATAAAATCCATGGAACCTAGATTGCAGAATTGAGAACTTCTAAAAGATCGTCAAATGTAAAATTCATATAAATGAATGGAATGGAGCTCTTTATGATGTTTACTAGTAACTGATGGATTGCTAACTAACAAGGATAGGAGGTGCTCCAAATTATTCAATTACAAGAAAATGTTAAATGTTATCAAGAAGTCTTCAGGATGTAGACCTTGGAAGAGCAGACAAAAGGGGCAGTGATGGCCAAGCAAGGTGATGATTATTTACAACTGCATTTAACGTTGGTAATAATACCGTAAGAATAGTTGTTAGAATCCCTATTTGTGTTGAATTGTATGGGAATTAATGGTGTGGTTTGATCAAGACAATTGTCAAATTCAGTTGATTGAGAAGATCGGCTGTATTTTTAGTTCATGTGACTAAAGAAGAGCTTAAGATGTGCTTTTAACCTCACTACGACATATATGGGAAAGAAAAAGATACGAAGTCAGATGTGGAGCAAAGTAAACAAGTGCACGGGGCCTCAGAGATTATTCAGACATCAAGGGATTGCATTATTTGAAAAACAGATCTTGATTGACATTTTTAAATGTTAACGAACCCATATGATTGTGTAAGAGATTGTTCGTCATGGAACAAATGTGTCTAGATGAGTTCAATTTCGTATGAAACTATTTTATACGATACAATAAAGTGTAACTGAGCATCTAAAGGAAAGTTAATCTTGTTCTTCTGTCTCTTTTGGAGGGCATTTGGAATCGTTTTGAGATTTATATGCCATCCCTTAAGTGCATGGAAGCATAGCTAGGAGTGATCTAAGGGAATTTTATGGTAGAAAGAAAGAAAGAAACAGATTATATTTATGTCCACAGATTATCAAAAGGTCTTTAGGACTCGAGAGTATAATTGTTTACAAGAGAAAGTACTAGGAAGAGAAACCTTGAGGAGGCCCACAAAGGGGAAGTACCAAAAACTAAAATATGAAGCAGCTGGGACCCCCAAACCATGTGGCCAAGAAACCACCACAAATAGTCAAGTAGGAGGAATATAAACCCTAAAGAGCATAAGTTGAGGAGTACTAGAGAGATAGGAAAGTCTCATTGAGCAGTCTCACATTCTGGTCATCGTCGATCTTGTGGAAGGACTGGTACAAGATTTGATTGTACTCATCAGGGAGTGTCTATGAATGGCAGAGCTGAAAAAAGGCACTCCCACTAGAATCACACCTAACATCCAAGGCGTAAGTAACTCCCGTAGTAGCGAAGAAGCTTATAATATGCATTTGTCCAAGCAACAGGGAGCAATAGATAAGCATATTAAATAAACAAATAATCAACATTGCAAGGTAGGAGAGGTTTTTAGCTGTACCAGCAAAAGCTACAGTGCACGTGAAGGCTCAATTTAAGCAACTAGCTTGTAAGAACTTGCAAATTAATAGTGGACATAAGAAAGCATAGCTTTACTCTTTTGGGGTTTTCCAACTTTTGATTTCTTCTGGTAATTTGTTGTGTCTAGCTGTCTTCTCATGCATGTTTGATTTGTATGCCTTTCATTGGAAGCAACTACTTCACATACTAAAGTACCCAAAAGAGTCTTTAATTGATATGTTAGTTGATTATAAGGATAACACTTGTTCATAACTGAAAATTGAAGTCGGATTCAAATTTCACATTAGTCAAAGAATTATCTGATTCTTTGTTGCACTATTGGTCTTGTGGAGTAAAGAAGAGCTACATGTTGACAATAGCATAAGAGTATGAAATTTGTTACATGGTCCATAGCTTAAAAACTGACTTGTCAATTACTCAGTTCTCTCAGAATTTATTAAAACTTGGGACTCGAGAAAAACTCAGGAAAATACCTGGCAATAAATTGACAAATTTATTGAACATTGAAAAATATATTAATTTTTACAAATATGTTTTAAAACATGCATTCTACAGAGTTTATGGAAATTCTTACTGATTTCTTCCACATATAGATCAAAATTAGAGTTCAATACACTTATATAGACCAAAAATGGACTAAAGTCATAATGCACAAACACTTTCTGGGTATTGTATGAAGACATCTTAAATTTATAAATGGAAGATCAAGTGCAAAGGCACTGCTAGACATAGAATACAGGAAAAACTGAAGCCACAACTCATCA
Source organism: Thuja plicata (assembly GCA_018584345.1). NCBI lineage: Eukaryota > Viridiplantae > Streptophyta > Pinopsida > Cupressales > Cupressaceae > Thuja > Thuja plicata. Next base: position 6,112,180 of record MU224933.1, on the reverse strand, counting down.
CAATGTATGATTAAAGGTTGAACCATAGCAAGTTCACAAATCAATGAGCATGATAATATTAATTTACTAGGCCGCAATTGAAAGCTACCTTCATCCTTTATACTAGGCACACATGAATGACCATGAGAATTGTAGGTTTAATCTTTTATCTCATTTTCATGTTTGTAGAATGGAGAGCATTATTTAGAACATTTGTAACAATAATTGTAGTGTTATTAATAATGATGCTTTTTAATAAGTGCATACAGGCATACCTGCACTATTTTATCATTTTTTTAATTTTAAAGATGAAAACACTTAAAAAGAGATTATAATACCAGCTAAATTAAACAAATAAATAGAAACATACCCCTGTGCACAACAACACAACCCACAAAAATGCTAATTGTTCATGCATCTGTATCAAATAAGGGTTCCTTTAGTTGTTAGTGTCCAAAAGAAAATGGAAAAAAAATGCGTTCTTTTTCTAGTGATGTTGGGTAAGTTATTATGTTGGGGTGCAATTTTTCACAATTGAGGGCAAGTTTTGGTGGTTTTTTCAGCAAATGTATCTGTGATTTATTGCATAAATTTGGAACTGAGTTATTGCAATGATAACTTGTGGGCCGGATTTAATGGCAAGAACTCACAAGTCTGACAAAAACTTGTGGGTACTTGCTGAGTTTTTAAACTATGATATGGGCATTGTGGACAATGTGTTTCAGCATGCACACAATAGCATAATTGATCTATAAAGTAGGATGGCTATGCCATACACAAGGTATCATACTACACATTTGCTTTCAGGACAACTGACAAATATGACTGGAATTATTCTAAAAGCACAACTGAACAAGAAATGTAAGAATTAGAGTATAAAAATGCACAAATGGGACAAAATTCTAGCAAATATAATTCCTTCGCTGTACTTACTAGCAGCCACAGCAATGCATCAAAAAAGAGCAAATACCATTTCTCATAATTGATCATTCCATTAATAAATGCACTGGTAGATATGCAATGGGGCCAGACGACAGAGGGGAACAAATTGAAACCTGCACAGAAATCAGAATGAGAGATTGAGCCGAGTCGACTGGCCACAAACTTGCTAGCCACATCCTTGAGAGTCATAGGCTAGGACTCAGGAGTTTTGGGCTGCGACTCGGGAGTTTTGGGCTAGGACTCACCCTCAGGAGTTTTGGGCTAGGACTCTCACATCTTTCTGGAAACGCCTAGCCACTTAAAAAAACACAGTTTTTTTGGTTTTTTGGTTTTTTTCATTTCATTCTGTTCTTTGGTTTGCAAAATAGGTTTGCATTGTGAAGTAGGGTTTGAAGAAGATGAGCCTATGGGATCAAAGATGATTTTTTTTTTTGTTTTTTTGTAAAACTACGGTTTTCTTCTTGCCAAGTCCTAGCCTGAGTCCTGAGCCCAAGTCCTGTTTTGGGCTGCTCAGTCCACGCCGAGTCCAAGTTTTCAAACTTTGGTTTTGACTACTTTAAGTCAATTGATTAGCAATAATAATGTAGACCATGTAGATTTGCTTGTGACATTCTTTCGATATGCTGAGATCTGATTTCTCTACATCTTTGGGTGCTGTAGACTTATCGGCCAGAAATCAGTGCTTTTGACTGGAAATTTATGGTAGTTGGCAGTTGTAACTTCTAAACTTCTGCTGTCCTAAATGCTGCTGCTCATTTAAAAATTTACAGTATGATGCTTGTAAGCTAGGCTTGGAATATAAAATGCTTGGAAGTTGCTCACTATGATGCTAAGTAGAGGTCCAATATGAAAATTTGATTTGGGGCCCATGGAAAGGCCCGGTAGATTATCCCTGTTAGATGGATTTTCATTTAATAGGGTTATGTGCAGAAATGGTTTATGAATGATAGAGGTTCAAAAAGGTAGAGTGCAAATGAATATGGAAGCAAGGAAGACAGGCAACATTTGTAGAACTATCATGGCAATGTTGTATTATTCTGGTTCTATGCAATATTTGTGAGAACAGATGTGTGATGCCTTCTTCTCTTCTAATTACAAAGAATAATTTGTACATTATTATATAGAGATATACAAGGGAGGGAGATGGGTATTTTTGGAACTAAACTATTTCATTACCCTTCGACAATCGTTCACAATTGCTTGACTACCATTGAAGACAAGTTAGGATTTGTGGTTTGACACGTGTGTTAAGTAGGATGAAGAACATTTTGATGAAATCACTGGGGCTGTCAAGCAATACCAAAGGTTTGTTGTGGAAATCAGTGGCCTAGATTTTCTTGGACCACTTACACCTCCTTGAACAACAGTGGTCCCCATTGGATACAATTGCAGCGAAAACTATGTAAACAATTGGTTACCTGCATCTTTGTAAATATTTTTTTTCGGAAGGAACTTGTGTTAATTTGTCGTTGATGTCAAGTGTCATTGATGATTGGATTAAAATGCAGAGATGTTGGTCAGCAGACTTGCCAATCATATCTTAACAAGCCGACTTCAATGCTAGCTATCAGCACCATGGCCGACTAGATTGTTAGGAGCTACTCATTATAATCAAATAATTAAAGATGTGATGGAAGCGTGTGGAGCATCAATCATATGCAATTATAAACAATGGGATAAAATCTGATTCATGATATGATCAGCGGTGAAGATTAGCAACAAGTTCATGAAGAGTAGAAAACAGACAATAAGCGGCCCTGGATATATTAAGACAGCAATAAAATAACTTCTTCTTTGATAACAGCGGCCTTCCTAATAATACCATTGACCTATTTAATCAGCAGCAATCACTATATGTCAAAGTTTACAGTATTGGAACAAACAAAGATTGACATATTATTAATGGCAGCGATGAATACTGAAGCCAAAACATCTGTTTATGCAGCGGCGTCATAGGAGATTAATGCAACGCCTATATCCCAGCACTTATGATTTAATTAGCATGCATAATGTTTGTTCAAAGCAGTGATAACATTAAATGGATTTAACAAACAAGTTTTGTGTGACTTCTAAAAAGGTGCGATACCAAAGTAACGAGAACCGGAATCGGCAAGGCCGAATCGAATCGCGAATCGCCCATGAATCGGCAAATTTTAAAAACCCTTAAAATTTAGAGATTTTAACAATTTAAAACTTATTTCATGCACCCTTATTGAATATAACTTAAACACACTATAACATCATCAAATAGAAGCTAACATACATAAACAAGGAACATAAATGATAAATCCATCACATGCGTTACATATTTATGCAGCCTAGAAGCATGAGTTAAGATTGGAATGTCACATAGTATCATAAAAACATTTAAACAACAAAAACACTTGTAATCATAGCATCATGAATCATGATCATACCATCATATACTTCAAGTGCAAGCTCAACATCAAAGATTCAAGAATCAAAACATTAAAATTAAATCATTACATCAGTTCAAGTATCATTGTTTTAAGTTCAACTAATGGATTAATAATTTATTGA
>MU224933.1:6094732-6108496 GCA_018584345.1 Thuja plicata | reverse complement strand
ATCAAATCATCAATGTATGTAAGATAAAAGACACAAAAAAAGATTAAAAAAAAACAAGTGTTCTTTAATTTTTTTGACTTGACGGCCGATCCATGCTGGTTCACACATGGCGATTCATGCCAAAAAACCGCCGATCTGATTCACCGGCTACCAAAAAATCGGGGAGGGTGAATCGAATCGCGTTTCATGCGATTCACGCGCGCTTCTTGTTACTCTGTGCAATACTAATCTCAAAGGAGCAATTATGTTGGTTAATAGAAATTAAAAGTGTCTCCAAAGGTTGTGATTGGGTTTGGAATGATATAAAATGTTTATTAAACAAAAATATAACAAAAGGACATGTCAATTCAATAAGGCCAGACTCTTTAGATAAAACATATATATGGAGATCAGAAATGGAATGTCAGTGTGTGTGTGTGGTGTGTGAAGATCAATCATATATACATCAGATTAAGAGAATGCATTGTTGAAGATCATTACAGATTTGTGGAGAAATAAATTAGAGGTATATTGCAGAATTTGTAAGAAATTATTATGGTCATCTTGTGAGAGATTTGTAAGATTTTATAGTAGATTGAGGAAGACTTCATGTCAGATTTGAGGAAGACATTATAGTAGATTTATGGAAAAGATTTATAGTAAGGTGCGAATCCATCCTCCTTACTAAGGTGGAAATTTTGAATGAGGGGTTGGTGGCTCTAAAATTGTAAAGAAAGTATTATTATTTATATAAAGCAAACATATTTGTTATTATATTCTTTAACTTTGAATAGTGGTTGTACTTGCAATTAATAAAGTTTTAAGTTTGTAAAAGTGCTTGTTATACTAATTCACCCTCCCATCTTTGTATAACCGTGTGCTCCACAATTGGTATCAGAGCCACCTCCTTCAACTAATCTAACCAACTAGAAGGAAGATCATAATAGCACACATGGCTAAATCTGATGGACTTTCCTCAAACAAAGCTCTACTATTTGATGGAACATACCTTGCATTTTGGAGTTTGAGAATGGAAACCTTTATAAGTTCTTTGGGGTATGATGTTTGGGAAGTTGTGGTGATTGGATATAGGGCTCCGTCAAACTCTCAATTAGATGCAGTAGGAAAGAAGGCATATGAGAACAATGCAAAAGCAAAAATGCAATTTTATGTGGTCTAACTGAGCCAGAGCTTGTAAAAGTAATGCATTGTCTATCCGCGAAGGACATATGAGACTAATTGAAGACCATTTATGAAGGAGACACTAAAATAATAAGTGCAAAACTTCAATCCCATAGAAGGGAATTTGGAAGCCTTAAAATGACAAAAGAAGAGGACATTGCAACTTACTTACAACAGGTTGACGAGGTATTTAATATTATACAAGGTCTTGGAGAAAACATAGATGAGCTTGTAATTGTTCAAAAGGTACTAAGATCTCTCCCACAAAAATTCAATCACAAAGTATCTGCAACAGAGGAAATGAAGGACTTGGATAAGCTAACCATGGACGAATTACATGGGATACTCATAGCATACGAAATGAGAATTCAAGTCAATATTCCATCAAAACGAGAAATTGCATTCAAAGCCACAAATAAATTGAAAAAAAAAGAAATTTTGATAAGCTCTCGTGAAGACATAGATAAGGAGGAAGCCCTTTTTGTTCAAAAGACAAGGAAGAAAAACAAAGGGAAGCTACCATTTATATGCTTTAATTTTGGGAATTTTGGACACTTCGCTAAGAATTGTCCATATCTAAGAGAAAGTGATAGCGATGACGATGCGGAGCCTTACTGGAAGAAAGAAAACAAATTCAGCCTCAAGAATTGTTGACGAACATTTTATGACCACACCAACATAGAATAAAGTGCCAAAACACTCTATCCTCTCTTGATCAAAATCACCACGTATGATAAGATTGCACAAAAGATCATAGAGGCGACTCCAAGGTTAAAATTGCGAACTTGTGACTTAATGTGGAGATGAGTTCGTTTGGCTTGATAAATAGAGGTAGGGTGGAAATCACCTTCCTCTTGGGCTCGGTCATCTTTGACTTGAGCGGATTTCATATGCGTGTTGGGCGCATTACCTTCATCAGGTGAGTGGAAAATGACAAATTGTTGAGCTCCTTAATGAACCAAGGGTTGAAAATGACTTAAGTGTTGGGCTCTTTCATGAACCAAAGGTGGAAAACGTCCATGCCTTGGGCTTGATCAAACCATCTCAAGGTGGAAATTGTAGTGCCCTTGTGCTCAAAGTCTTGCCTTGAGTGGAAAATGCTCACTCCTTGAGCTTTAACTCATCAAGGCAAATCAGAATTTGTCAAGCCCTTGGACTTGACATGATCACCCTCAAAATGGCTAAGTATAAAATTGCTTTGGATCCTTACTCAAACTTCATAAACTCCATACCCCTATTTGATCATTCTCAATCCCAAAGTTCATTCTTTTCTTCCTTGCATGTGAGATTGAGCTAAAATGTTATGTCCTACAACTAATTCTGAATCCCGGTTAACATGAAGTATCTTTGCTCCTTTATTTATTGCAAGCAATAAGCCTAGGACATGAGCTTCGTACTCGGCCATGTTGTTAGTGCAAGGGAACTGTAATCTATGGGCTGCTAGGTAGGATTCTCCTGTTAGACTGGTCAATTCGTAACTAGCTCCTGTTCCTTTCTTAGACTTAGACCTGTCAAACCTCAATGTCCACACTTGATTAGTTCTTTGAAGTTCTTGAGGCCTTTGTGACAAGCTTGATTTGGCATTTGCATTTCTCATGTCCTTTTCTTCTAGGGCTTGGTTTCGCTCTGCTCCCATGCTACTACTTCAGCTGTCTTCCTATGGAGGATTCTCCTTAGAATTGCATTTATCATCTTGAATCACCTTCGGGTCTTGTAGTTTCAACGCGCCTAGAATCTGCTTCTCCACTTGTTCTAGAGCGGTCTTACACAGAGCAAGAGAGTTTTGAATGATGCAACATGAATTCTACACCAATTGAGCAATAACAATTCTCTTACAAAAGTGTGATTGCCTAGCTCAAGTCCTTTGTCTTACACTTCTTCATAGAAAGTTTCTTAAATTCACGAACACGCCTTCCCCTTCATTAGATGATGGACCTTGATCGTTCTCTATGAACACTTATGTCAAATTGTGATCTCCCAATAATTCTTTTCCTTTCTCACTTTGTGAGGTTTGTAACACGAATATTTCTTGCACCTTTGGTTTGTAAAGACTAAGATCTGCTTCAACGAGTAAAATTTTGTTGTTTTCACCGTACTTAGTTATTGTATACTTTAATCATGGTGTACTTTCTATCCCGATCAGATTTGGAATTCCCCTTCATGGAAACCACATATGTGATAAGTCGGTGGCCACATATCCATTTAATCTCCTTGTCCAATCTTTGCCCAAAAGCATGCAATACCCATCTCGAATGTCTACAATGGATATATCAATGAATTGCTCCATTCTTGGATTAGATGCCAACTGCATATGGATGTTATTCAACTCACCAATGACTGGAACCTCTATTTTATCTAACTGCGTAACCTTCTTGTTTATACTTGTGAGAACAAGTCCCGTTCTCCAGTATATAGCTAGAGGCATGACATTGCTTGATGCTCCTGAATCGACTAAGCAATTCTGTAACAACTTTCCAAAAATTCTTAAGGGTAGAAGGAATGGAGCGGGCTCGTCCTTCCCTAGACAGAAAAAAACTAAAGTATCTTTCTGAATGGTTAGCTTTGAGCAACATAAACCAGCTACGGTGAATTTTGATTATTGCATGTACTTTGATCACCATAGGAAACACTTTGGGCGATATTTGTATTTTGAGCCACGTTTGATGTGTTCTGGGAGGCTCTACTTGCATTTTGGGTGACATTGGATGTAGCTTGACCATAACCTCCTTGATTTGTATTATCCTTCAAGCTGTTCAAGAAAACGTCCCTTATCTCAGCTACTTTCATCAACTCGAACAACGAAAAATTTATCTTTACTTTCTTCAATTCCTTTGCCACAAATTGCCCCAACTTCTTTAGCCCATCATCATGTGAAGCTGCTAGTAGCTTGAACATTGTTGATACTTTGAGTATTGTTGTTTCTTTGGATGTCGTTGGTACCTATTGTAACCTTTTCACACATCGCCCCATTGCAAAGGGGGACCCCCTACTTTTTTGGTTCACTTGGCCTTCTTGGCTTTGGTTCTTGATAGTTCTGGTGTTGATCTCCTCAGGTTCCTCATGTTTCAAATGAAAAGTGATGAAATTGGCCAAGTCTAGAATGGAGAGTTGTTTCCGACCCTTTGGGGTTTCAGTTTCGAGGTTTTCTTGATTAAGAATTGTGAATTTAAATGATGTATTGAGTTGAAAATCCTTCGAAGAATGAATTAGTGAAATTTTAAGTCTTTTGGCGAAGTCCCTATTTTTAAGGTTTCCTATTTTTTAGGGATTTCTATTTTTAGTAAGTTTTATTGGGCCTTAGATTGGCTTCATTTTGAGTTTTGAAGTGGTTCCAATTTTTAGGGTTTTTTTAGGGATGCCTATTTTTAGTAAGTCCCCTAATTTCACTTTTGAACGAACTTACTATTTACAGTAAGTCTATTTTTAGCAAGTTATTTCGAGCAATTGGTTAGCACGGACTGAAGAGAAAGAAAATGGGTATGCAGAAATGTGATAAGATGGTGCAGTTCTAACAAGCATCTTCTAAAAAGGGTCTCCACAAAAAGCAGTTCGAAAAGCATCTCCTGAAAAAAACCTCAGGAAAAATAGTTTGAAAAAACAGTTCTCTAAAAAAGTAGTCTCTTGAAAGAAGCAATTCAAAAATAGCATCTCCTGAAAAAGCAACCTTAAGAAAAAATAGCGTCCCATGAAAAATAGCCTCTGGAAAAAGCACTTTGAAAAAGTAGCCTCCGTAAAGCAATTGAAAAAAACATCTCCTGAAAAAGCAGTTTGAAAAAGCATCTCCTGAAAAAGCATCAGGAAAGTGAAAAAGCACTAAAAAAGCATACACCTCTTCACAGGTTTGAAATGGGGTCAACACACAATGCATTGTTCATTCCACAGGAGTGTGAGAACGGGGCAAATAACTTATATATGGGGACATGTTCAATTGTTGGGTGAGTTCCAACATCGGAAAGCATTGCAAGTGAGCTAAGATGACTAAGCGTTGAGCAAGGCCGAGTTGGGAAAGCATTGCAAGTGAGCAAAAATGGCTAAGTGTTGAGCAAGGCCGTGTTGGGAAAGCATTGCAAGTGAGCTCGTATGGCTTAGTGTTGGTCAAGCCTAACACTAGTAAGAATGAAAAGCAGGAAAATGGTTGAGTATGGATCATGATTGCATGGAGGAATAGCAAAAATGACCAAGTCTTTGGAGGATCCATAGCATAAGTTGGAGGCCAAGGTGTAATGTTCCGGGCTTGGTCGACACACTCCTCAACGTATGACAAGATCTATCTTCCCCTTTCGCAAGGCTGCTGTAGGATAGTATGTGACACATAGGCGTACAGTATAGGCCGTATGACAAATCCACACCCCTTGATATACGGTCAACCTTGCAACCCCTCGATGTACGACAAATCTGCAACCCCCTAAGTGTACGACGAAGACAATACAATGGATGGTCTCATGTACGGTGGGCAAATTATGGGTCATATGGTGGGAACAACAAGCTCGTACGGAGGTAGTAAACATCGTACGAAGTCCTTCAGCCTCCAACTGATGCTATGTCCGTACGGTTTGGAAGGGTTGGATGGCGATGAAGATCTGGTTGATGCCTTCAGATGTATTGATGCGATAATAATTATTATTGTGATATTGCTATCATGATTCAACTGTTTAGATTTTTTGAGTCAAACTCATTGACCCATATTTCATGAGTAGTGGTTCACACGAACCCCCATCTCATGAGAATGAATAGAACACTTAGTACTCATTAGATCTAGGTGATGCTCACAGAGGTGAAGCACCGAGACTTCCGGTCTCAGTGCTTCACCTCTGTGAGCATCACCTAGATCTAATGAGTGCTAAGTGTTCTATTCATTCTCATGAGAGATGGGTTCGTGTGAACCACTACTCATGAAATATGGGTCAATGAGTTTGATTCAAAAAAACTACAAAGTTGAATCCTGATAGCACTATCACAATTTGACTTGCTGTGGAAAATGTCTCCTACATTATTATTATAATCAGAACAAACACAGTTGTATAGAAAGGTTGCAAATCTTTGGAAAACATATCAAATAAATGGAACAAATAATATGATATTGTCTCTGGTTACAATGAATCTATCTTTAACTAAAGACTTCCAAACACGAACGAACAAGTAGAGTAGGGTGAGGCGTGACTCCCACCGAAACTGCGATAAGCCAAAATAGGGAGGATCTCTCACCTCCGAAATGACAAACAATGCAGAAATCCAATTGGATTCGCAAATACAAAGAAGATATCGAATTCCACGACATCTACCTATGGTACTAGCCAAAGCCTTATAAAGGCCTCCAAGAGGTTTCTCGAAAGTTACAAATAGGCCGACAAATATTATTTATTATTTTATTAATTGCCCCCCACTTTATTAATTAATTAAAGGTCCTTTATAATATTATTTAAATTATGGGACCACTTAATTAATTAATTTAATTAAGTCGCTTTACTAAAAATTTGGGGACATTACACAAGGAAAGTTGAAAAAATGACTAAGTCATGAAGAAATCCTTGACCAAGCTCCAAAAGAGTCCATGCAATCTTCCACAACCATGGAATTGTGCCCAAGTATTAAAATCCTCCACAGTCATGGAATTGCGCCCAAGCATCAAAATCCTCCACAGTCATGGAATTGTGCTAAAGTATCAAAATCCTCCACAGTCATGGAATTGCGCCCAAGTATCAAAATCCTCCACAATCATGGAATTGTGCCCAGAGTGAAAAATCCTCTTCAATCATGGAATTGCGCCTAGAGTGAAAAATCCTCCATAGTCATGGAATTGCACCCAAGTATCAAAATCCTCCGCAGTCATGGAATTGCGCCCAAGTATCTAAATCCTACACAGTCATGGAATTGCGCCCAAGTATCAAAATCCTCCATAGTCATGGAATTGCGCCCAAGTATCAAAATCCTTCACAATCATGGAATTCCACCTCTAAGTGAAAATCCTCCATCGTGTAATTTGCGCCCATAGGTGTGGAATGCTCTATGACATGTAATTTATTGAAAAACAAAAAAAAACCCCACTAAGCCCAACTTGCACCATAGAGCACTGTTTCATGGTGGTCAGGGAATTTGCCAAGGTCAAGAAATTCACCTCAAGGTTTCAAGTGCGCCCACAAGCATTAGTTCATGGATACCAAGGAAAGTGGCTCAATGTATAAATTTCCTCCACAGAGTCCAAACTGAGCCTTTAAGTGTTTATTCATGGGATCAAGGAAATTTGTGCAAGTGTTAAAATCCTTCCATAAGTCTCATTTACACCGAAGGTGATATTGCAAAAGATCAATTTTGTTAAAGTTGAAAGAAGTGGAAAATTGCCTAAGTGAAGAAATTTCACCCTCTTCAAATATGCACCCGTGAAGAAAATGTGTAGATGAAGTCAAACACTCGGAGTAGAAGCGTTTGAAAAAATGGAAAGAATGTGACACATGTCGATGAAACTGAAGGTTTTTATGGCAACTTGTAAGTGGTAAGAAGGAATCTCTCTTAGAATGACAACTTGGAAGAGTATTGAATGCAATTGCCTAAATTTAACCCACTGTCGATTTAGTAGGTTGAGGGCCGAGTTCGTATATAAGATAAGGACTTCTCATTTCATTCTCACGTCTCAGAGGGAGAGTCAAGAGCAAGAGGGTGAAGATTTTGAGGAATTTGAGAAATTTGAGTTTTCAATAGGAGGCGTGCAAGTTTTGAAGAGAGAATTTATGGAGAGAGAAAAATTCTTTCTAGAGAGAAGTTTTATAATTAAATTTTAGATTTTTGAAAGATTTTCTTCTTCAAAGTTAGAATTTGTTCCACGATTGGAATGAAGAAGTTTGATGTGCTTTTTATTTATTCCTTGGATTTTCCTTATGTTTATTTTGTTTTGCAGGAGGGAGAATGGTAGGACCTAGAGGATCAAGTTTGTCCAGACCAACATTGATCAAGAATGAACAGAGGGTTTAATTTAAAGTCCAAGATCGTGTCAAAATGGAAAGATGTTGGTGACACAAATTTGGGTGGCCTCAACATGAATGAATTTAATAGAAGAATGTTCGACTACAAGGATCATGCTCCGACATACTTAGCCAACTAGATAGTCAAGAGCGGGATTGTAGCGACAACCGGCTTTCTTTCAACCATCCAACATTCTGAGTTGATCGTGGAATGTGCAAGGCTCTATAATTCAGAAGAAAACAATTAGAGACCTAGATAACAAGGTGCTAGCAAATGTCTCTCTGTCGGCGATTTTAGAGGCTTTTGGAATTCCAGCGTAGGAATCAATGGCATGGAAGTCGAAAGAATAGGCACTCAGGATCTACACTTTCGGGGTTGACCATTGTAATGGAGTGATCAATCGCAAATGGCTGCGGAAGAGCAAGACTCACTATTCTAAATTACCCAAACTGATGATTTGGTTGGACCTTGAACCGAGAATATTTGGAATTCCACAATGCTACATGTTTGAGTATTGGATGTGGTACTTCATTGAGCAAGTGACAAAAGAAATCAATGTTATGGATTGGGTTGGATGAACCAATTTAGCAGGTTCCAAGAATATGAGGTTAGCTCATCATCGCGAGCTTCGTGAGATAATGGCTTGATTTGAGGATCTTAGTTAGTCGACTTACTATTTTTAGTAAGTCAATGATGGTGATGATATATTCAGTTGGTGATGATATTGGCACTTTCAGTGGTATATATTGAGTTTAAGTTATAAATTGCTTTTGGGTGCCTAGTGGTGGTATTAATCATTAATTCACATAGATTATAATCCTAAGTCTTAAAAGCAATGCTTTTAAGTGAAAGGTGTGTTGAAGAAGCCTTTTAAGTGAAAAGTGTCTTCATGAAGCTTTTAGCTTTGGAGTTATTTATTATTAATTCAAATTTATTAAATGAAGGCTTCTAATTGAAAAGTGTATTGATGAAGGCTCTTTAGTGAAAAGTGTGTGAGAGAAGCTATTTGTCTTTGGTGTCTTGAAGAAGATATATTTTATTACTATAAAAGCAACGCTTGTGCAAAAAGAAAATCATTCTATTGTGCATTTGTTATTTATGAATTTGTGATGAATATTGAAGCCAAGGATTTCAACATTTGAAGGCTGGAAGAATTGAGAATTCTTCAAGTGTTTTGCACTCTGAACTGGTGAAACTATCCAGTGATACTATTCCTGGAAGTGGCTTCATTCAGAGCCATCCATTGTTATCAATTGAAGACGTTTTGAGAAGGGGTTTCAGCATTTGGTTACAATTGTTATTGACAAGTTTGGAACTGTTATTGATAGCAGAATGTATAATTTATGAAGGGCTGTGTATTATGTCTGGGCCAGCGTTTGAGCAGCTATACTTCATCTGCAGGCAGGGACTATTGTCTATAGGGCTGCGTCCAACTTTCTGGGCAGCAATAATCATTATTACGGCTGCTTATTTTCAGTCTCCAGGTTTCTCATTGTATATTAACTTCATTTAATTTGGCACTTAGTACTAGATTTGGCATTCCAAATTAAGGAGTTACAAGGTTGCACAATAACTGTTTGATGAAATGCCTTTGTTTGAGTTAGTCATTTCAGTTTATCTTAAATTTCTAGTATGCATGCCAAATGTTTGTGGAAATGTCCATTGGCTGTAGATGCACATTTTACACATAAAAATCATATGTATGCATTTAAAAAAGTCAAAGTGATTGCATTTACTTTTTAGTTCCTTGCTTAGATTTCTTAATAATCATTTGCAAGCATCTAAAGTACATTTGAAACCATTTCAAGCAAGCAAAAGCAATCTGAAAATAAATGGCAGCAAGATAAAGGTTTCACGCAAAGTGTTTGACAAAATGACAAACATCTAAAAAGCAAAGCAATTTAGTGTTGGTTGGAGTTAGAATTCGCAGGGGTTCTTACAGTGGTAGCAGAGCTTGCCTGCAAAGTGTTTGATAAAATGTCAAACATTTGATAAGTAAAGCAATTTGGTGTTTCTCAGAGTTAGAACCAGCAAGGGTTCTTACACTCTGATAGTTACCTTGATAATTTCCTTGATAGTCTCCTTGATGGCTATTTGGTTGTCCTTAAAAATTTCTTTGCATGCTCTGGAGCTGGATCTTCTAATTTCTTAAGTATGTAACCTCCGTGGACAACTTCTTGACTTGTTCAATCAGTTCTTTCATCTCATCTTTCTCTTGTTGTATTCTCATAGATGTAGTTGTCACTTGAAGATATATAGGTTGGGTTGGAGATGCTTAAGAAAGTGGAGTTCCTGGATGCAACACTAGTTGATTCGATGGAGCTTGGAATGAAGGCTGCAGAACTTGATTTATGATTAGAGTTTGTTGCGCCAAGGCCTGATTGATAATAGTGATTTGGTTTCTTGCAACTAGTGGTCCCAAACTCATCAATGGTCCTAATATGTTTTGTTTCAACTGCTTACTTCTACTGCCTTGGCATAGGCCGCATTCAGATTTGCTGTAGGCGGATGACTTTGTCTTGCAAACATGGATGTGAGAGAATCCAAGGCATTGTAGTACATCTCAATCGCACCTGCATCTTGAATTGTGTAAGGCAATTGTAACCTTGTATATACCTTGTGAAAACGATTGTTAAATGAATTTATTGGCTTATGTTCTCGTCTCTTAGTATTTGCAAATTGTCTGTATAACTCCAATGGTGTGATAGAAATTCCAAACTTTCCAGTAGATGTTGCTTTCAACTCGTCCCATGTGCTTATGAAAGAGATTGGTAGATGGATAAACCAATAAAAAGATTCTCTCAATGAGTAAGGAAACAAGCTACATGCAACATCTCCATACTGGATCCTCCTGTTGCACAATGCATCCTCAAAAATTTTGATGTGCTCTTCCGTTGTTCGATTAGGATCATTAACATGGAACTTAGAGTAGAAGCTCTCCAGACTCTTTGACATGTCATGATCAGTAGTGAAAGTAAGCGAAGGGGTATTGTTCAACATCCAAGGTGCACATGCCATTGTTGGTTGAGCTGGTTGAACTGGAGTTGTTTTAATTGTAGTTGTTTGAGCTTGAGTGACTTGAATTGGCTGGACTGAAACTTGTTGAACTGGAATTGAATGAAAACTCAACTGATTGAATGCTTGTTGAGGGTCAACTGCTTGACATGAAGAACTTGATGTGCTTGAGTCAGTAGTTCAATTTCTTCTTTGTTTGGGAAATTGTAGCTCTGTCAAATCCTTTTCTTGCTTTGGGGTAGATCTCAAAACTCTTTCTTTCTTTTTCAACTCTAGTCTTTCGAACTTCTCTAGTGAGAATGAGCTGATTTTCTTATCCAGTTTGAAATTAGTTTTGATTATAATTTCTTTGATCTACTTGAGTTTGTCTTTCAACTTTTCTTTCATGTTCAGCTCTTCTTCTTTCGTGCCCAAGTTTCTTTGAATCCTTCTTTACAATCTCTTAGTTTCTTTTTCTTCTTCGTCTAAAATAGCTTCATCGCGTGTGTATCCAATTGCATTTCTCCTTTGAAACCAAGCCACCACACCCAAATTTGTGATAATATCTTCTTGAGTTTTTGCTAAATTCAAATTTGGCTTTACTATTGGAATGATATTGCGAGAAGGCAACACCATCCTACTTCATCTTCAACTTGTTGACAATATCTTGAGTGAATTTCAGACAAGCTCTCCTAGCAGCAATTTTGTTGATGAGTGTTTTATGACCACAACAACATAGAATAAAGTGCCAAAACACTCTATCCTCTCTTGATCAAAAGCACCGCGTATGCTAAGATTGCACAAAAGATCATACAGGGGACTCCAAGGTTCACACTGCTAACTTGCAACTTTAATGTGGAGATGATCTCGTTTGGCTTGGTGAAAATCACCCTCTTCTTGGGCTCGGTCATCCTTGACTTGAGCGGATTTCATATGCTTGTTGGGTGCATTACCTTCTTCATGAGGTGAGTGGAAAATGACGAAGTGTTGGGCTCCTTCATGAACCAAGGGTGGAAAATACCCATGCCTTGGGCTTGATCAAACCATCTCAAAGTGGAAATTTAGTGCCCTTGGGCTTGAAGTCTTGCCTTGAGTGGAAAATGCTCACTCCTTGGGCTTGAACTCATCAAGGCAAATCAGAATTTGTCAAGCCCTTGGGCTTGACATAATCACCCTCAAAATGGCTAAGTATAAAATTGCTTTGTATCCTTACTCAAACTTCATAAACTCTATGCCCCTACTTGATCATTCTCAATCACAAATTTTATTATTTTCTTCCTTGTATGTGAGATTGAGCTAAAATGTTTATGTCCTTGTCATGATTGAATCAAGTTGGGGAAATCATCCACAATCCTTCCTAGGGTTCAAACATTACAAATTGACTAAGGATTTGAACCTTGACGTTTCAACTAAAAGTCCCTGATTCAAGCCTTACCTCGCCCAAAACTTGGTTTTCCAATGACTTGCAAGACCTCCTTTAAAACTTTGCAACGCTGCTAATCTAATGTAAAGCTAGCGCCTACTCATTGCCAAATCGAAAAGGTCACAACAAGTATGACAAGAATAAGATGAGGAATAATGGGTATAAGAAGGGTCTTTATGCATATAGAGACAATAGTTCATTTGATAAGAGTGACTGGGATAACTATATAGAAGAAACGCTATTCATGGCATTTGAAACTGAAGGGAATAATCAACAAATTAATGACAATGCGAATCCATGTCATGCGAGGAAAATATCAAGCCTAATCCTAAAAGTAATAATGGAGACAACTTTGAAGAGGAACTCTACCGAGCCATATACAAAATAGAGAAGCTTAGTAAGAATGTTCTAAACTACAAACACCTATTTCAAGAAGAGTGCACAAAGCTCAAATCTTTTGAAGAAGTAAAAAGTGAAATCATCAAGTTGAAAATTCAAATTGATGAGGCAAAAAAATAGAAGAAATAAGATTACAATTAAAGGCAAAGGAAGAAACTTTTAATCAACTTGATTCCGAGGTGGCTTCTCTAAGAAGTGAATTAGAAAAAAACTTCCATCAAAATGAATACAAATTTGAGAAAAGCTCTGAATTTCAGAAGATATTATTAATAGTCAAAGATCATCATCTAACAAAATAGGGCTAGGTTATGAGAAGTCAAAAAACTATGTTGATACACTCAAGAGTGCCTTTAATGAAGAAAATAGCAAAATAGGAGAGTCATCAAAAGAGGAAGGAGAGAAATATGTTGAAGTCATGATAAAGCCTCTCATAAAGAAAGAAACTAAGAAGAGCTAGGTTCCACCTAGCTCAAGCAATCCTTAAAAGAACAATAAAGACAAGTTCAAAATGGCACTCCCTTCTAGAAACATTCATATGAATAGGAACAAGAGGAACTTCATTGGTCATTGTTTTACATGTAGACATTTTGGCCGTAAGGCAATAAATTGTAGAACTCACATAAGGAATTATACTTGGAACAATAATAGGAATATTAGGAAGATTGTTGATAGAAATTACAACTCTTTAACTCCCTTATTGTACAATGTTGAATGTTATAGACGCAACAATTATGGGCATATGACATGTTTTTGTAGAACCATCTCTGTAAACCCCCCCCCCCCCAAACAAGATGGAACAAAAGTGACTCTTGTAGCACAAAAAGAGAAGA
>MU224933.1:6054543-6086477 GCA_018584345.1 Thuja plicata | reverse complement strand
TTGTGAAGATGACGATCTTCTGTGTATAGGTTACTATTTCAAGGTGACGATCTTGACAATAGTAACCAGACTTCAAGATAGACTCCCGAAAGGGGTTGAGCCGGATTGGTCCGGACGTCTTGTTGCTAATGTTATCTCCTATTGTGTAACAATTGTTAAGATAGACTCCCAAAAGGGGTTGAGCCGGATTGGTCCAAACGTCTTAACATGTATATTGTTACCGTGTGTGATAACTTATCATGATTAACATTTTAAGAATGTTTGGATTGAGCCAAATATCATGATATGAAAATTCTACAAATCTTGTAAACTCTCTGTCAAGAGGGAGTGTTAAAGTATTGTTCGTTCGTGTTTAAATAAACGGTGAGACAATCATAATATATATATATATATATATATAATAATTGGATATGGAACATATATATTAAATTAAAGATATAATATATATTAATGTGAATCCATATATATGAATTATGCAAAGATGAAGTATATCTAGTACACATACTCAGATATATATATATATATATAGTCATATTAAATCGAGCGTTTTCATTGCAGAACTATTCGCACAGAAATTACAGTCACGATATATATCGTGCACTGTAATGTGAGTACAGTGACACGATAAGTATCGTGGCACTGTAAACACATTACAGTGCACGATACTATCGTGGACTACAATATTACTACAGCCACGATAAATATCGTGCGTCTGTAATATGTTAAACGTGCCAAGTTATTATCGGTTAAACTCTGCATTAGTTTGTGTTATGAAATGGTACAAACGTCTATTGCATAATTACATTGGTTGATTATTATTAATGTAGAGTCATGACCCTACATGGCAACCGCCATGTATGGACATGACCCTACATATTATATATATATGGAAATATAATTGTAGAATCAATCAATCACAAAGCCAATTGCATTCTACTACATATCAGTATATATATTATCTTCAGATCTAAATTTCTTAACAGTCAAATCAAGAAAGAAGGAAAGGTTATAGCAGAACCAAGCAGGTTCAACAATCTTTACATTTTAAGTGAATGTAGAGGCAAGAAATGCCTCATGACAAAAGAAGACGAAAGTTGGCTCTGGTACAGAAGAATGGAACATCAATTTTGAGAATCTAGTCAAAATTAGCAATACACAAGCAGTCAAGGACATGCCAAGAATCTCTAAACCTGCAAATACTACATGTAAATCATTGCCAATTGGGGAAGCAAACAAGAGTCACATTCAAATCGAAGCAATATTCAGCATCCAAGCCATTGGAACTCATTCATACAGACCATCTTGAATCAAAAGTATATATGGTGAAATATACTTCATGTTACTAACAGATGATGATTCTAGATTTACTTGGGTCACATTTAAAAAAAAACCTAAATCATTAGAAAAGCTCAAGATATTCAAGGCCTTAGTTGAAAATGAAATCAGATTGAAGATAAATGCCTAAGATCAAACAAAGGGGGTTAGTTCACCTCAAGAGAATTTGAAGAGTTTTGTGAGAAGCATGGGATTAGGAGACAATTCTCAGCTGCTAGAACACCACAACAAAATGGTGTTGTGGAAAGGAAGAAGAGGACTGTACAGGAAATGTCAAGGACAATGCTCAATGTGTCTAAGTTATCAGATTCACTTTGGAGAGAGGCGGCACAACATCGGTATATATCTTAAATAGAGCACAATTTAGAGACAATCATGATAAGACTCCATATAAATTATGGAAAGGAAGGGCTGCTTCGGTCAAATATTTCAAGGTTTTCAGTAGCAAGTGCTACATAAGAAGGGATGAAGAGCCAATGAAGGAATGTTTCTTCGCTATTCTTCAAGGAGCAAAGTTTTCAGGTTTTACAATATTAGGCTTCTTACAATAATTGAAAGTTGAAATGTTCATGTTGATGATAACATCCATCATAAAGATATAGCTCAAGAAATGGATCTTATGGAGGAAAAAAGTTACAAAGAAGAAGAAAAGGAAGCTGAAAATGAGAAGATGACCACACAAATTAAGGCATCCAAGACACCTTCAAAGTATGTTCAAAGAAATCATCTAGAAGAATTAGTCTTTGGCGACATGGATACAAAAATCCAGGCAAGAAGAAGATTGGCAACCACACCAAATCACATGGCTTTACTTATTATGATTGAACCTAAACATTTCAAGGAAGCTAGCCAAGACACATATTGAGTAAGAGCCATGGAAGAAGAGTTCAACCAAATAGAGAAAAATAAAAGTGGGAACTTGTCCCAAGACCCGAGGACAAAAATGTGATCAGTACCAAATGGGTCTTCAAAAATAAGATAAATGAAGACGCTTAAGTGGTGAAAAATAAAGCAAGATTGGTATGCAATGGATATTCACAAGTGGAAGGAGTTGATTTTGAAGAAACATTTGCTTTAGTTTCAAGACTAGAGGCTATAAGGATGTTCCTAGCATATGCTTACTACAAAAACTTCAAAGTGTACCAAATGGATGTTGAATCGACATTTTTCAATGGGCATCTAAAAGAAGTTTATATTGAACAACTAGAAGGATTCACTCTGTTAGAAAACAAAGATTTCATATGTAAGCTCAAGAAAGCCCTTTATGGATTAAAACAAGCTCCTAGAGCTTCATACTCTAGATTGGACATATACTTGCAAGACCAAGGATTCAAGTGAGGTTTAGCAGACAACAATCTCTACTTCAAAGTTGAAGATGATCATCAATTGATTGTTGTAGTATATATTGACGATATTATCTTTGGAGGTAGCAAAAATAGTACGTGTCAAGACTTCGCTCAAAGAATGCAACAAGAATTTGAGATATCCTTGTTGGGTGAACTATCCTTCTTCCTAGGATTATACGTGTCTCAATTGAAGGATGGACTCTTTATTTAACAAACGGAATATGCTAAGGAAATGTTGAAGAGATGTAGGATGGAAGAATGCAATCTTGTAAGTACACCTGTGGTCACCGGGTTTAAATTAAGTAAAGACGATGAATCTCCCGAAGCAAATCAAACACTACAAATCGATGATAGGAAGCTTGTTCTATTTGACAACCTCAAGGCCAAACATTGGAATTGTAGGAAGGTTTCAAGCTGCCCCCAAGGAAACACATGTACAAGAAGTGAAAAGAATCTTCAAATACCTAAAAGGGACTTTGGATTTTGGATTATGATACCCTAGATGTGAAGAGTTTACCTTGAGAGCATATACAAATGTTGATTGGGCAGGATTTGTGGATGACAAGAAAAATGCTAGTGGCAATAGGTTCTTTTTAGGCAATAGCCTTGTGTCATGGCTGAGTAAGTAACAAGCATCAATCTCCCTTTCCACCGCTGAAGCAGAATACATAGCAGCTGCGTCACGTTGTAGTTATTTTTTTTGGATTCGTCAAACTTTGAAAGACATCAAAGTGGAATATGATCACCCAATATCTTTGTGATAACACAAGTTCCATCAATATCTCCAAAATATCCAATATTGCACTCAGGGGCAAAACACATTCCCATCAAATACCATTTCTTGAGGGAACAAGTTGCAAAACAACAAGCGAAGATGGACTATGTGATTACCAAAGGGCAAGTGGCAGATATATTTGCAAAACCTCTTCCTAAAGAGACTTTTGAGTTTCTCACAAAAGTTAGGGGTGATAACATATCCTTCCAAAGAGACCTATAAGTAAGGGGGAGTTCTTCATTGAACTGTCATACCCTTTGCCAATGATGTCAAAGGGGGAGAATTTGAGAAAAGAGAAAGATTGGAGCAAGAGCGAGTCCTAGATAGGGGGAGCATTGCATATTCAAGATCATTCCTTGAGAGGTTGCCATCAATGACAAAGGGGGAGATTGTTAATTTTTCATTGATGTCAAGTGTCATTGATGACTGGATTAATATGCAGAGATGTTGATCAGTAGACTTGCCAATCATATCTTAACAAGCCGACTTCATTGCTAGCTATAAGCACCATGGCCGACTAGATTGTTTGGAATGACTCATTATAATCAAATAATTAATAACCTATAAGTAAGGGGGAGTTCTTCATTGAACTGTCATACCCTTTGCCAATGATGTCAAAGGGGGAGAATTTGAGACAAGAGAAAGATTCGAGCAAGAGGGAGTCCTAGATAGGGGGAGCATTGCATATTCAAGATCATTCCTTGAGAGGTTGCCATCAATGACAAAGGGGGAGATTGTTAATTTTTCATTGATGTCAAGTGTCATTGATGACTGGATTAATATGCAGAGATGTTGATCAGTAGACTTGCCAATCATATCTTAACAAGCCGACTTCATTGCTAGCTATAAGCACCATGGCCGACTAGATTGTTTGGAATGACTCGTTATAATCAAATAATTAATAACCCGTTTGTTTCGCGGAATTCGTGTATGCTGGAATAGCCAATTCTGGAATTCTGCTATTCGGAAAATGAATTCTAGATATGGGCTTGTCCTGTTTGGTTCACCTAGAAGATGACTGAGAAGATGCAAATTTTGCGTTTGGTTCCACAAAACTGGAATTGGAATTGGAATTGGAACTTTGTTTTTGCACACATACACATATATACACACATATACACACATACACACACGTGTTTGTATATACACACACGTGTGTGTATACACACGTGTGTATATATACACACGTGTATGTGTATATACACGTGTGTATATATACACACGTGTGTGTATATATACACATACATGTATGTATATACACATATACACACATCTGTATATATACACACATGTGTGTGTATACACATACACATTTGTGTATATATATACACACACATGTGTGTATATACATGTGTATATATATACATGTGTGTATATACACTCATGTGTATATATACATACATGTATATGTACTATATATATGCATGTGTGTATATACATCCATGTATACACACATATATACACACATGTGTGTGTATATGCACACACATATATATACACATACACATACACATACACATACACATGTATGTATATATATATACACACACACACACATATATATATATATATACACACATAATGTATGTATATACACATATACACACATGTGTATATATATACACACATACACACATGTGTGTATACACACATATACACACATTTGTATATATATATACACAACACACACATACACACACGTGTATATACGTATATACACACATGTGTGTATATACATGTGTATATATATACATGTGTGTATATACACTCGTGTCTATATATACGTACATGTATATATACTAATTATATACATGTATGTATATACACTCATGTGTATATATAGACACGTGTATATATACACATACACACATGTATACATATATATATATACACACACATCCTTATAGCAATATAATATTGACACAAAAATGGGAATGGATTTTCCCTCCCAAAATAATACTCTCAATTCCAATTCCAGGGTCTAAGGTGGAATTGTGGAATGCTCAAAATGGCTCAAAATTAGAATTTGCAAAAACCTATTCCAACTTTTTATTTTGGAAACAAACACTGAATTGAACAATTCCAGAATTCGGAAATGCCAATTCCTGGTCAATTCCGCGAAACAAACAGGCCCTAAAGATGTGATCGAAGGGTGTAAAACATCAAGCATATGCAATTATAAACAATGAGATAAAATGTGATTCATGATATGATCAGTGATGAAGATTAGTAAGGAGTTCATGAAGAGTACCAACCAAACAATAAGCAGGCCTGAATATATTAAGACAGCAATAAATTGACTTCTTTGGTAACAGTGACCTTCCTAATAAGACTGTTGACCTATTTAATGAGCAGCGATCACTATATGTTGAAGTTTACATTAGTGGAACAAACAAAGATTGACATGTTATTAATGGCAGCGATAAATACTAAGGAAGCCAAAACATCTGTTTATGCAGTGACTTCATAGAAGATTAATGCGACGCCTATATCCCAGCACTCACAATTTAATTAGCATGCATAATGTTTGTTCAAAGAAGCAATAACATTAAATGGAATTAACAAACAAGTTTTGTGTGACTTCTGAAAAGGTGTTATACTAATCTCAAAGGAGCAATTAGGTTTGTTGATAGAAATCAAAAGGACATTATTCTCCAAAGGTTGCAATTGGGTTTGAAATAATATAATTTGTTTATTTAACAAAAATATAACAGGACATGTCAATTCAATAAGGCATGTCTCTTAAGATAAGACATATATATGGAGATCAGAAATGGAATGTTAGAGTGTCTGGGTGGTGTGTGAAGAACAATCATATATACACCAAATTAAGAGTATGCATTGTTGAAGATCATTACAGACTTGTGGAGAAATAAATAGGGGTATATTGCAGAATTTGTAAGGGGTTATTATGGTCATCTTCTGAGACATTTGTAAGATTTTATAGCAGATCTGATGAAGACTTCATGGCTGATTTGAGGGAGACGTTATTGTAGATTTTTGGAAAAAAATTATAGTAAGTTGTGAATCTATCATCCTTACTAAGGTGGAAATTTTCAATGAGGGGTTGGTGCCTCTAACTGAACGAGGGGTTGGTGCCTCTAATTGAGTGAGGGGTTGGTGGCTCTAAAATTGTAAAGAAATTATTATTATTTATATAAATCAAACATATTTGTTATTATGTTCTTTATTTTTTAATAGTGGTTGTAATTGCAATCAATAAAGTTTAAGATTGAAAAAGTGATTGTTATACTGATTCCCCCCCAGTATAACTGTGTCCTCAACAACTTGAGCTGCTTTAGTGATCTAGAAGAAAGGGATCTCTTGTTGACATGTTCATTTGACCTTGGCATCAATGAAATGCTCCAATTTTTTGAACTCTGCATTTTGGATTGGTCTCTGTTTGTTGAAGCATCCTTGTAGCATTTAACATATCCAATAGAGGTGGAGAGCAATGGTGCAAGAGCTCTATATTGAAGATTAGATGAAACCCATGATAAGAAGGAAGATTAAGGTAAAATTGGCAGCTTGCAACTTTGTGAACTATTTTCCTTTGGAAGGAACTTAACATGCTTTGACGATATGGAAAAGAGAAATCTCTTGTTGATATATGTCCATTTGACCTTGGCATCAATGTTTGGAGTCAATTTAAGGAAGCTACATTTTGGATTGATCTCTATTTGCTATAGAATCTTTGCAACATTATTGTGTCTGATAGAGGTGGAAAATCTCTATGATGAAGATTGGGTGCAACCCAAGGTAAGGTGAGAAGGAAGATTAAGCTCGAAAGTGATATCCCCTACTTTATTGGTGATTGTGTAGGGCATGTATTAAAGAGGATGAAATTCTCAGTGAGGTCATGTCAATGTTTCCTTTTGCAAATGTAGCTGTACTTGATCACCAACCTAAAAGGTGTGTGGTGCTTGGTGCTTGTCATGGCATTGCTTGTATTTTCCATTAGCTTATTGCAGAATGGTTTGCACTTGTTGCTGAAGTATTCAACGAGTTGAACTTTGTCAACTGTTTGAGTTGAAGGAGTTGATGTTGTTGACGATGAAATAGGTAAGCTATGTCAATAGGTGCTAGAAACCCTGTGTTGTATAGCTCTAATATAGCTATGTTGAATGAAAGGTAGGCTTTCATCCCAAGTGTGTTGCTACTTTGAATTGTCCACTTTGAGAAGATGCACTATCATGTTATTTACCACTTCTGCCCATTCATTAGTCTACAAATCGAATGCAATAGACTTGTTCAACTCTTTATCTAGAGTAAACCGAAGTGCTTTCCAAACATTGCTCAAGAACATCGTGTCTCTATTTGCCAAGATAGTTTTGGCAATACCAAATTGTTTCTAGACACAATCATGATTTGTTGTTTCCAGAGCTGAAATTGTTTTCTTACTATGAAACATAATTGTTATTTTTGAGAATCTATCAACTAGTGTGAAAAGACGATCATTACCATGCTTGGTAGCAAGATAGCTTGAGAAGAAGTCTCTAGAAACAAATTCCCATGGTCCTCTTGGAAGTGATGGAGGTATGTACAAACTTTGCTGCTTCTTGACTACTTTGGCACATGCACATGCAAGACAATACTTTAATGTCTTTGGCAGCATTGGAGTTGATGTGTGGCCAAATTTAGTACTTGCACTTTTGCAACTTGCAAGAGTCCTTTCACCTTCAAAGTGCCTTGCCACCTTGCTGAAATGAGCTTCCCGTATTAGTGTTTATCTCTCTACCTCTTGTATATAGGAACCCATTTTGCAAGTAGAAATTTGGATTACCGCAAAGCAAATTTTGATATATATTTGCAAAATCCATGTTAGATGGATAGAATTCTAACCTTTTCTAACTTTTTGCTAACTTCATATTTACATGCATCAAGAATATAAAGGAGAGCTTGAATTAGTAGATGGCTCATACAATTATTGAAGATAAGAAGATTATTTGTGAAGATATATCTGGACCACATTCTCCATGTATGAGATATAATGTTTCTTGCTAGGTCAGTCAATGTTGAGTGAGCATTGTTCAAGTGTATTTTTAGGTACATCAGTCTCAATCTCTATTTATGCAAGTACTAATGTACAATAGAGATTGTGTCTCAATTTTTCAAACGCTTTTTGTGGTGTAGGTGACTACAAATTTCTTAGTGCCCTCCCTCTTTGGTAACTTGGGTCAACAACCAACTCACATGAGAAAAAATAAGCACAAATCTCTTGTAGAAGATTGCTAATCTCAAGAAGTTGTGGATCTTAGAAATTATTTGGTTGTGACCATTCTTGGATGATTTTGTGGAGACTTGAATCTTGGTCAAGTCCACATCCACTCCTTGTGCATCTACAATGCATTTGAGATATTGTATCTCTTGCTTGATAAAAGAGAATTTTTACATATTTGCATACAACTTATGTTTCCACGAAGTCTCAAACACTTGCTTTATATGGTATAGATGGTCACATTATGTTTTTATAAAGATTAGGATGTCATCAAGGTAGATTAGTAGAGCACAACAAATGAACTGGTGAATGACATAAGAATCTCATCCATCATCTTCATGAAAGTAGTGGTGCATGGGTTAAGCCATAGGGCATGACTAGCCATTCAAATGAACCTTATCTTTCCTTGAAGGCTATCTTCCAAATGATCGTAGGTTCGATAGGGATATGATGATAGCCAAAATTAAGAATGAACTCGTTGAAGAACTTTGTGTCGTAGAGCTGGTCTAATGAATCCTTAATCCATGGAAGAGAGTCTAAGGTAATAGTTCTTCAATATGATCTTGTTGGCAGCTTGTAATCGACACAAGACTTCCATGTGTTGTCCTACTTTTATGCAAGCACAATTGAGTTGCTACAAGGCAATGAATGAGGCTTGATGTGTTTTTTATCCACAAGTTCATGGATTTGTTGCCCAACTTCTTCATTCTCGAGAAGATAGATGGTCTCAAAATCAAATCAATAGTGTGCCTTGAATAGTTTGTTATCACCCCTATCGGTGATTGAATGACATCATTTTATTCTGGTAGGTTGTAGCTCAACATTGAGGCCTTTGTTGTTGTTGGAGGATCTATGATATAAATGTGTTGCAGGGACATTTTTATGTTCAACTCTCGCCGTCAATAGAACAAACTTATTATAATTGAATAACACCTCATATTGTTTAGCATTGATGTGTCATAGCTTAAGGACTACTTTCACTATTTGGTATTTCTTATCACCAACAGTGTAATGTCCCCTTTTGTTACAACTTAGGAAATATGACCAATTTATTTAGTGTTGCCCTTATTTTCAAAATTTTGGTCCTCCCTGTGAAACTGAAGTTTAGGTTCAAAATCAGTCCTTAGTTCAAATTGGCTTTTGTGTTTTTCATCAAGTCCTGATTTGTAGTTGACCCTTTATGTTGCTTTAGTACCTAGTCAACAAATCCTTAAATTTTCTTACCTAATGTCAATAGAACAAAAGTTCATGAAGTCACTGATCACCCGACTTGCCTAGGTGTTTAAGTCGTTTTTCTTATGCGTCAAAGTTTTTGTTGCCCGCAAGTCGGGATTTCCGTGAACCTATGTACCCCTTTGTTGTGTGGTTCACAAGTCCTCAAAACTCCCCAACTACTTGTCAAGTTGCCTTGTATTAGTCGTCCATTCCTTTAGGTCTTCATTGTTGGTTAATCGAGGAATTCTTGAACCTGTGTACCCACTCATTTCATGGTTTGAGAGTACAAAAATGTTGCTGGTCTCCTGACTTAAAACATTTCTTGTCTTACAAGGTGTACTTGTCTCGAGGTACTGGTAGGTACAACACATTAATGATTGCTTGTGTGGAAAAATATATGCCAGCATGTTGGCACATTTTTTAAAAATCAACAAGGGCATTGGTGTAGAAATCAACTGAATTTAGTGCTCCTTAAAAAGGGTGACATTGTTCGAAAATCTCATTTTCATCTTGGAGAGCTAGCAATGGAAAGTTTCTAAGTCTCAGTGGTTGTGGAAGATTTGCAGACACGCACAAACTAGGTTCTAAGGGTTCCTCCATGATTCTGCTTGTTGAATTCCCTATAAATTTTCTGCATTCCTTTTTGACTAGAATTGTGGAGTCCTACGTCAATTGTTTCCTTTGCTGTCAATTTTAAGCCTTAGTCTCTGCAATGCTAGCCGTTATTGAGAACAGTTTGGAGGATGTATTCGACATTGATTTAGGAGATGTAAGACCTCATGAAATTCTTAGAAGAATGAGGGAAGAGTCCAACTCCCCAATTGTAAAAAGATAGCTAAAAGCAGCCTTCTTGAAGTCGGGGACTTTCCTACAGCTGTCCCTTGTCCTGAATTAATTGTTTCATGTGCTACCCATTATCACCCCGAGTCACATGAAATTCGAGCCTCCAATGGCTCAGTTATTCCCAGAATCGACCCAAAAGTCATCACCCAAGTGCTTAAGCTGCCAGACCGAGACAAATTTGTGAGTGTATCTATCAAAGGAGGGTGGGATTTTTTTTTGATAGGAAAGAATGGTGTCTAAGCCAGATTGCTACAGGATGGCTAAAAACCAAATTGAAAGGCAAGTCACGGCTCCCCTCAATCCTTAGAAGAGGGCATTTCAAAGAAGAGATTCTTGACTCCATCACCTTGTTACACCACATTGTGGGTAGTGCTCAAGCAGAGGAATTTTCTCACTGGATGTGTCAGTTTATGATAATTTTATGTAGTGATGATCAATATATCAACTGGGCAGGGCTAATAAGCTAGCATAAGTAATGTCCCCAAATTTTGGTGAATTAATTAATTAAATTAATTATTTTTAAAGTTGTCCAAATAAATTAAATATTAAAAGGATGACTTTAATTCTAATTAATTTAATTAAAAGTGACTTTAATTAAATAAATAACATTAAAAGTCACTTCAATTAATTAAGCTTTCCAGCTTGTTTGAGAAGCTTCTCCATGAGAGAAATTCCAGAAGGTTCACCAAATCATTATAAAAAGAGGGTTTGCCATTCATTTGACATGTTCAGATGTTATTTTGATTTGATAAATTTGTCTGATGCATATGCATAAGCTGAATCTCTGCGGATGCAAACATTCAACAAATTTTCAGAAGGGCTGGATGAAACCCCGGTTCTTCTTCTTGGGAGTGGATTCGCGATGAAGTTCACATTGAGCTAGATTTGTGAAGTCTCTAATGAGACAAATTTCCAGAAAAATAAGGTTATTTGACTATTTCAGAAATTAGGAAATATGCGTTTGAAATAAGTTTATATTATTTTGAATACTATATTTGCCGTACGGAGCTTAATACTGATATGTGCGGTTATTAAAGTCAGATTATTGTTATCAATACATTATTATATCTGTGGGCTATAGTTGGGTGATTATAATATAAGCTGAGTAATATTTTGTGATGTGGGCCCGATTCATTATTTAGGGCTTCTAAGGTGGCATTTGAAATTATTTGAAAATAATATTTCCGTGACTTTGGGGTGATTGAAAGTATTTGAAAATATTATTCCTGACTTTGTTTTGATTGAAATTATTAGGCGTGGCCGTGAGATTTGTTATGGAAACAAACTTCTGAGTGTAGGCTACATTTTAACAGAGGCCATTCAAGCACAAGCATGGGTTGCAGAAATCATCTGGAGTGGAGTCAGGCGCCATTATACTTATCGTGGGATTCCAAACTAGGGTGTCGTGTATAACTAAGGCTGTGCGTTCCTAAACTCGGGTGTCATATTTATGTCTCTGGCTGTATGTTGGACTAAAATCTTCATTGCAAGATAATATATTTTAGCAAAGCCATGAATCTTTGTTTTTAGCATTGCTGTGGGAGTAATTGGAAGTTGAGCCGTATCATTACTGAGCAAGGAGCTAAGGAAAACGAATAAGTAATATTATGGGCACAAAATCATGGTAATCTGCTCTTGGGTTTGTGGGCTTCTTCTATGAAGACACCAGCCTCTGTCCTAGTGTGTGGAGTATCTGAAGCTTCTGAAGGTTAATCATTCCCATAGTATTGGAGACAGTATATTCCTCTCTGCTTGAAGATTGTTCCTGCTGTGTGTGGGCATCTAGGAGGAAGTACTTTCTCTGGAATTTTCAGTCGACATCTTCGTATAGCAATCTTACCTATCGAGAGCCGAGCATTTGAATTGAATAACCAGCAAGAGCACAAATTACATTCTTATCTGAACATGTCAGACCTTAAGATGGTTTCTTGTCTGTATTTACATCTAGACCATCTGCTGTGAATATGGTGAAGTATCTAATATTTTAAGGCAGATCTCTTTTAAATACAAATGCTATTATCAAGTCTGAACAGTTAATGATTCTAGTGAATCCTGTTCTCTTTGCAAAGCAAACCTTTATGGTTCAAAAGTTACAAGTTCTTTTTTTGTTTTCGAGTGTGAAATCTGCTTGAGTACTTAAATTAAAACACATTACAAATCTGAGCATAAAGTCTGCAAACAGAAAATATATTACTTTACATGCTTGCAAATTGTTTGTCGAAATTACTATTGAGGAAAACAAATGAATTTCTATGCAAGTGAGCCTAGGGGTTCTTATAGTGGTATCAGAGCATCGAACCTGCCATCCTGTTTGGTAAATTCAGTGTACAGTCCATTATGGGAAGTCTAACTAGCTCAGTGGATGACAAAGAATTGGGCAAAAATTTATTTATCGCAGGAGAGAAACTTGGGCATTTGTTTCTATCAAGGGATGCTCTACTCACCTCATTGGAGGAATTGGCAAAGTGTTTGCAACAGGTGAAACAGTCACCTTCATAGTTAATCCAAATGGTTATGACTCCAGCAATGAATTCCTTGGGTGACCACAAATTGTTGAGACATCCAAAAAAAGAGGTAAGACTTGCTGTTTCTAATTGCCTAAGTGAAATTATAAGAATTACAACTCCTGAAACTCCTTATGAAGATGATAAAATGAAGGAGATCTTTCGAGTAACCATTGAAAGTTTTGATGAGCTAGGTGAAATCAGTGGTCATTCTTTCAGGAAGAGGGCTATGAATTTAGAGTTGATGGCAAAGGCGAGACCATGTGTTGTCATGATTGACTGTAATTGTGATGATCTTATTTTGGAATTGTTTAAATCATTTCCTTTTTTCTATTAGTGAGAAGCATGTCAAACCCATTCATGATTATATGGAAATTATTATGACTACAATTATTGATGAATGTGATGTCATTCCCCAGCCTCTCATGACTTTTCCATTGGCTGTTCATAAACAAGAAACAATAGTCTCTACTGCTGCGTACAAGCTGGTCAGCAGCGTATTTAGTCAATGTGATAAATTAAAATTTTCCTTGGGAAAAGAGAAAGATGAAATGAAGCATTAAATTAGCAGGAATGAATTGAGAAGAAAAAATCTTTGTTTTTCATGTAAAGGTCCCTAGGAACTCAATCACAAATGCATAGAAGACAAGGTAAAAACTGAAGATTTTTCAGAGAACCACTTTCAACCGAATAGCAAAAGTGAGATTGTCTCTCAAAATCAAGAGGAAACTAGCTCTTCGTGTGCTCCTACTAATGGTGAAAATTTTGATGCTCATTTAGCAAAATAAGTTAGAACAGACAGGAAAGAGGATGAAGATGAATCTTCATGCATTACAGGTTAGTGCATTGATGAGAGCATAGACTCCAATCTCACCAAAGCAACAAAAGAAGGGTGCTCCAGTTTTTAAGTGGGTAATCTAGAGATCAACATTGATATGTGTAATGAAGGACAATCGACGGCTTCATCATGTCAATCTGATTTCTCTCACACACCTGCTAGCTCACATGTTTTGGAGAATCAATTGAAAGTCACTGGAGATAAAATTGTTACAGCTCTAACACATTTTGATGACATATATGCAATGATTGAAAGACACCTTCTGGAGGTGCAATTAGAGAAGGGACAAAAGGAACACGAAGAGGAATTTTCACACTTGCAGGTAATCAAGGAAGGGACGAAAACAATGAAATCAGATTATCTACATGCTTGCAAAATTTCTATCTATGTTACCCCGGGTTTTTGGGACAGGGCAACGGGGAATGGGTTTCTGAGACGGATTGTTTTCCCAGAGCAAGGGACGGTAGTGGGAACAACTATATAAAAAATAGGAAAAAATTAAAATATATAGGGAAATTTTAAATATTCATATGAAAACATGGATAAAGCATGCTTATATACATTATAGAATCTTAACATATAATGTTTGTGTTAAATAATTTAAGTTTAGAGTTCACATGAGAGTGGAAGTCAAACAAATCATCAAAACTGAAACATTACTTTTATGGGACATCCAAGGGATGGGTTTTCGGAAGTTTTCGAGTTTTGGGACGTCCCCGTTTCTGGGACGGGTCAAATTATGTCGGAAACGCGTCCCCAGGTAACGCTGATTTCTATGCAAGTGAGCCTACAAGTTCTTACAACATATGCATGAACAACTATCCAGCTATAAACTGAGAGACTCATTCCACATGTGCTCCCTATTGATATGTATCCTTGCAAACATAGAGGACACTAGCTTGGGTTACAAACCCTAGAATCCTCTACTCTAGATACGCTTGTTTATGAGTTTTTCCCACAATTGCAAAAGATGATTGGGATGAAAAATTGTTATCTTGTCAATGATTCATTTATGTGGGTCATAACTAAAAGGATTGAAGGGTCACTCGAGAAGAGGATTTCCTCATAAGTAGTGGCCCTTGTGACCTAGTATGCCAGTTATTTCATATAGTTTGATAGCTTCTCTTAGCTAAGATTTGGGGGTTTTGAAAATGCCTTTATAAATTCCCTAAGTATGTTTCCAACTTTTTCTTGTTCTTAGAAATGTGCCGCTAGATGGCTAAAGTCAAATTCAAATATGTTGATAGATTGAAGAAGAATGGGTATTCATTCCCTGTTTCTCTAACACACATTTCTTGCAAGAGCAATGATGCTGCCAGGACGACCGAAAAGATTATCAAAATTAAATTTCCAATTCCTTTCCAAAAGATCTCATTACGACAGCAAGGGTTTTGTACATGCCAACCTAAATGGAGGTCAATCATACTTGCATCATCCAGAGTTGGAAGATTATTGGGAAGACTATCCAGATGCAAGGGATGTGCAAAGAAGGGATTGGACGAGGATGACTCTTTTGATCAAGTCAAAGCTTTTGAGTTGCCTTTATCTATTTCAGAAGGATTGGTTGATGATGGTTCAGACTTGGTAGATGATTCTTATCAAAACATTGCTCATGCACCCTCGCCACAACTTTCATGGTTGGATAAGATTGTATGGACATAAAAAGACAGAACTTCTCATGTGATTGATAGAACAAAGAGATGGATAGAAAAGAGGACAAGAGAATGTGTTGTTCCTCTGCACAAAAGGGGTCACCAAGCTTAGAGAAAAGTACATCTCAGAGTTCCAATGTCTCAAAAACCTCAATTGTTTCAGCCTCCACAACCAAAAGGAGTATTTCTCAATCCGAAGGAAATGGGGAACCACTAGAAGAAAGCAGAAAATTGAAATCCATCTGTGAAGAAGATGCACCAATATCTTCTAAGGCACAAGTAGATAAGGGAACTTTTGTCCCTGTTTCCCCAACTACCATCAACTTGTTAAATACTGTGGGCACTGCCCAAGAAAATGACTTTTATCTTTCACCAAATTGGTGGGGGTAATCTTTCAAATACATTCTTTGATAATTCAGAAATTTTCATACTTGGTGATTCAAATCTTCTCGATTCTACACCTCTACTGCCTAACACTATTGCTAATGTCCCTAGCACCTCTATGGTTGCATCTCCCTCTTGGCTAAAGAAAGTTGTTGAAAAGAAGAAGAGGTATACAACAATGGTGGATACAGAGGTAGACATTGTAACCAAGCTGCTACAGGAGACTCCAAAGCCCAAGAGAGCAATAAGGATGTCTAGGATGGTTCATTGACTCTGATTCTGATCATAGGTTCTTGGAGATCGTTGACCCAATTGGGGGCAAAAATGAGCATGAGGTCACAGAACAAGACTTTGCGTTAAGTAGAGTGGATATGGGCCTAGCTACTAGCGAAGGCGACATTTATCATGCAAAAACTTTTGTAGGTGCATTGGCAAAGGGGGTTAAAGCTGAGCAACAAAAGAATATGTTGTTGCAGAAACAGGTGAGCAATTTGGTTACTTTTATTCAATCCATTTTGTAAACAAGTGATCAGTTTGTAGACCAAAACATGAGTATCCCATTTGAAGGGCTAGACCCTAATAAAATAAAACAAATTAAGAGGACTCAATCTATCACCTCAGCAGTTGATTGATGGGCTCACAAACTTTACTTGATGGGATATTATGTATTGAAGATTCCATGAAGATGTTTGCTTAGATATTAGAAAAGATAAAAGCTTGGAATAATGACCTACAAAACATGAAGAAAGAGCGAAACACTCTATTGGATGTTCTCATTGACCTAGAAGAAATTTCAAAGATGCCCCCAACAATTTCAATTGGGAAGGGATAATCAGTAATCTTAAAGATACTGAATCAGCAATGTGGATAGATATGTTGGAATGGAAGCTCACTATAATCAATGAATTGGATACTAAGATAAGATCAACCCTGGCCCAGTTTGATAAGACGTCAAAGACCTAAAGAAAAATCTTTCCATTTAGACGTAAGTATATTTGAAGATGGAGAAAAATTATGTAAGAGTACAAAAGTATCTTGAAGCTTCAAGGCAAGAATGGATGAGGAGTTGTCTGCTAAAGGAATGAATGAAAAGACAATGGAAACCTTGAAAAATCTGACAAATTGTTTCTCGTTCTTGAGGAATAAGATAGATGGTATGTGCCCAAAGGTTGTGGACATAGAGCAAAAGATAACAACGTACAAGTTGAGGGTTAGCATAACTGGGAGTCCAAATTCCAAGTCACTGGTGCCATTCATTTCCAAATAAAGGGCATATAGAGCAAGGGTGCGAGCTCGAGAAGAATAGGTCAATGATGCAACAGACGAGATACTACATGGAGAACAAGGATTGGAAGATGGAGGAGCCATCGTAATCAATTAGGTTGTTCTATTATTGTTTTAATGTTTCTTTCATGATTGGGTTGTTAAGTTTTAGGATCGATTGCAAATGTAATGGCATTATTGTATTGTCTTTCTATGTTTTCCAAATGCATCGATCTCTTGGTTTTATACAAGGCAAAGACAAGAAGACATGTCTATTCATTTCAAGGGACNTGTCTATTAATAATTAGTTACTATAAGATTAATATAACTTATATATTCATTTAAATAGTAATTATTATTAATATACATAATTATTATTATATGTCTCATAATAATAATAAATATCAACTTATATTAATAGTAATGAATATTAATTTATTTATATTCTCATAATATTAATTATATGTATATATCACAATATGATAATAATCCACTTATATAAATTATATGGATATATATAATAATTATAATACATATTATTATTATTACATATATATCAATGTGTACTTGATAATTCAATAACAGTGATTTTATCTGAACGAAGCTACATTCCTTAACATGGGTAACCCAAAACTATTAGCTTTGGAGGGTCGTTTAATTATTTCCTTGATGTTAAGACTATTAAGTTTCTTTTGAAACAGTTGTCCCCAAGAGACCGTTCGTTTTCCAAGAACATTTATGGATTGATATCTATATATGTTTGATAGATAGATATGATTGGGACTTTTTTTATTGGAATCTTTGAAAATACGACATATATTAATGAAGGAAATCTAGGAGTTTGGGGATCGTAGACTTTGTGTTATGTTTCATGAATTGTTCATTCTTCTTATGTTGAATGCTTTGTTGTTTGGATAACTTCTTCGATATTTGTGGGATAGTTTTTAGATTATCAATGGTGCATATTGTTGTTTGGGATTTGGCTTTGAACAAAGAAAGGTTAGTGATGTTACATGTGTTGTGAATTTTCTGTAGAATGGAATCTTTATATTTTGCTTAAGTATATTTCTATTATGATCTTCGCCTTTTAAAGCTTTTTGGTTAAAAGATCTTGCCTTATTTGCTTTCTGGTTAAAAACATACATGGAATTTATTCTTTGTATATCTTTAGAAGGTAGTTGTGCCTTGTAAAACAAGCAGAGAGTTGATGTAGAATATAATCACACCTAGCTCAACTATTAGTCACAGTTGTCACCTTTTTGGGCGAGAGAATATAGAGTTAGGTGACAAATCCGTTAACTAACACTTACTAACTTAATTGCAAGAGATTTCTTTCCACAAAATCTCTAAATACACTAAAAATAATGATAATTAATACTTCTCAATATAAGAATGAAAGATGTGATGTCACTTATATTATATGATAAATATCAATATCACTGCTATTCCTGATTAAAATTAGATATACGCAAGATGATTTTGATTTATATATCTGCACTTAGTGCAATGCAATCGATGTTAAGATTATGCCTGTTGTCTCTGGTATGATCAATGACAATTGTGCAAGGATGATCTCTCATATGCAAAGGTGGAGTTTACTCTGCTATCTCTAATACGATGATATGGAATATGTTGCAAGTTATCTCTCGATTGCTTATAGCCCTTTCTGATATATCGATATCAATATGTTGTATGTTCCCTTAATTGCTTACAACGGTGATGGTAATTTGCTATTTCTGATTATGATTGTTCAAGTGTGCAATGGTACTTTGGATCTATCTAATAAGACCTTCGATCTATATATGAATGCTTATTTGATATATACGATTATGCAGCAATTATATATGATCTTCAGAAATGGATGCTTGTCTGATTTGTCTTGTAAATTATAGTGATTGCAAGGCACTATGTCTGATGATATGTAACACTAGCAAGTATGCATCCAAAAGTCAATGGTTGTTGCTCAATAAGAGTGAATCCACAAGGATTAAATAATAAATGAAGATGTCTAGAAATGTTTGTTGAAGTGAAGTAGACGTCCTTATATCTTATGTTTGGATGATAAGACACATTGGACAAGACACGTCTCATGTCTCTTACTGATCACCTTCCTTCATGACTAATCACACCACTTGACTATCAGTGAGTTATCCCCCTTTGCCCAATGTTGTTAATCACTATTATCCATAATTTATTCTTTTTTTGCTTGACTTAGTCGATATTATTTTATAAGTCGTTGTCTTCCCTTCTGCATATTTAGTTGTCATCTCTTCTTATTGACTCTTATCCACCGACATCTATTTCTCTCTTCACAAAGGTAATTGGTGATGTCACATGGTCCACTTTCTTTGGTTGACTAATTACCATTTGTGTACTCCATGGTTTTCCATTGCATTTCAAGCACCTCTTGCAAAACATATATGATGAAGTATCAATAATTTATGCTCTTCAGTGACTATGGTATTACTTGCATCTGGTGACTTGTTCAAACTTTAGTCGATCTGTGCTCTATATCACCATTGTATCAATATATCCTTGATAGAATCATTGATCTTATGGGTTGATTAACATACCGTTGAAACTCTAGGTGATATCTCTTTCCTTTTATTAACTTCTTCCCGATTTTAGCAATTGCTACTCTAATTATTATTATGCCTAGTCTACATATGCGATCAATATAATAGATCTTCATTTAGGATCGTTCTTTCCAAGGTGTATGTTCATCTCTCTTTAATGTGAACAATAGATGATTAGAATGATGATGACTCCATTCTTCTCAAATGTTTGATACACTGACTATGATAGTTACACAACAAATGTGAATCCATGCTCATATATTTCTTACCAAGACCTTGGTATTGATATTAGATGTGATAACAAGTCGATATTCTTTGGATGATTTTGAGACCCATGGAATTACTATCAACAACTCTCAATTCATCTGAAACTATATTACAACACTCTTAAATCCTTGTGGTAACCTTAAATGCAATACACTCCTTAGTCGCCGCTTTCCACGATGCTTAAGTTCCTCCTTTTCCTGTCGACTCTAGTACATGTGATCACCATGCAGCTGAGTGTATCATTATATATGAAGACGTGGAGCATTAGTCATAGCTTGATGTTGATCTCGATCCCTTCTTTCTAGGATGGCTGATATTATTGACTTCCATACTTTCTTCATTGGCTTGTGTATCCTTTTATGATTCCTAATATTTCCTATGTATCTTCCATCCCCCATGATAAGACAAGGCTTCGTATACTTGTTGCATTAAAGGAATAAGAATTGCCTTTAAATGTATAGATGAGAAAGGAAGCAACATACAAATATTTGGAGATCATATTATTTGATTTCTTCTTAATCATCAAGAGGGATTCATTTCAAAGGGGAAGGGCATGTTATATTCCTACAACCTAAATATTTGTGTTCTTGTAATCTAACAGTGCATAATTGATCTAGTGGGTCCTTTGTGTATATTGGACCTAGTTGGAAGCATCCCACATGCAATAATATTATAAAGGGATGTAACTTATAAGACTACAAATGTCTCATATTCTCCTAAGTAGAAGCATGTCTTTGATTATGGATTTACCATTATGGAGTTATACCCTCGTTAGGATTGCAAGCTCGCCTTAGTAAATTTCTATTGAAGAATCTTTCTTAAACTCTAGGCATATTGTGTGCATTGTGCTTCTATTTCTTGTTATTCCTCTATATTTCTGTTTGTTACCCACAAATAGATATTTACATCTACCATGGCTCCGGGTCAATAATATTTAATAATAAATAGAGATAATTTTACCGAAAGATACTTCATGTAATGAATTGAAATTAGTATTGAATTTCCTCTTTTGTCTTCAGTTGACGATTGTTTCATTTAGAAACATTGTCTTTGTAAATCTATTTAAGGAGCCTTTGTCTCCTTTGTTTAATATAACATTCATTTACCTTAACATGGTATCAGAGCAGGTCGATGGGATTTCATAAAATTTGGCAAATTTTTAAGAAAATTTTGAACCATTTCTAATTTGGAAATTTTTTCTAGAAATTTGCTTTTCAATTTGAAAAAAATCGTTGGAGGTATTTTTTGAAATTTTTGTGGTTGTCTTTGAGGGTTTTCTCAGACCTATCACTGTTTTGTGTATCCCTGCATTTTTCAGATCTTTGGGTTTTGAACGTCAATTTTGATGGTTTTTGTTACTGTTCTTGGCACCCACGTTTTTGAGGTTTATTTTCTACATTGATTGCATTCTTCTGAGTTTTTTTGCCCCTTCCTAGGCCCGCGCGACCTTCAACATTGCAAATTTTGTATTCTGGTGCCGCATTTTTGGAGTTTGCAACTCGAGTTTTGAACGTGTTTTACTTTTACCCTTGTGTCTCTGTGTGGTCCCATTTTCTTGTGACAAAATTTGCTGCACTCTCTAGACCGCATGTTTTGATACGTCTATTTTGTCCGCGTTCTTTGCAATTTTTTCCATGTCCCTTCGAGCCTACAATTTAGTATTATGTTTGCTCAATTTACAAAAACGTGTGCAAAAATTTGCATAACCCCCTATGTGAGCCTACGATTGTGTTTGGCCTCCATTCGTTTTTGTTTCGACCAACGTCTTGTCTGTCATGGCCTCTGTTCATATGTGACATCAATGCTCACGCTTTTTTGCTCCATTCTGGGTTTCAACCTGCGACCTTTGTTATGTGTTTTGGTGGCTTCATGCTCGTGTTTTTGTGCAAGCTGTGATTGGTTTTTTTATGGAACCGCATCTGTTCACCTCTAATCCTTCTTTGTTCTTCTAGCCTAATGTTTTTTTATGGAGCCGCATCTGTTCACCTCTAATCCTTCTTTGTTCTTCTGACCTAAGGTTTTTTTACTCTGCAATCCACTACATAATTTTGGGATCGCTTCTACAGCTTGGGTTTCACGGATTTCTCTCTGCGATGAAGGATTTTGTCTGGGTTATCTAATTTTTGTCCTAAAAAATTAGTGCTTGGTTCTTTTTTTTTTCTAATTTTTATCCTAAAAAAATTAGTGTTGATTTTTTATAATTTTTCCCCTTCAAAAATTATGCATGGGTTTATAATTTTTTCCCTTAAAAAATTCTAGGAGGATTTTACAATGTCCATAAAAAATTATATTTGGGTTTTAATAAATTTTCTCCTTAAAAAATTTCTATTGGGGTTTTACCAGTTTCCCTAAAAAAAACAAAGTTTTTGTTAAGGTTTGATCAGATTTAGATTTAGGAAATTTTATATCTTAATTTTTGTTTCCTAGATGCATAAAGTAATGCTTTTCACTTGAGATGGTATGACATATCTCTGCTGTAACTTGTAATAACACTTGTTGATTTCTGTGTATTACAAGTGCTGGCCCGATCTGATTATTAATATATGCCATGGAGGCATGTCTCATATAGAGACATGTCCCTACGTGGACTTGATGTCTCTACTTGACCCAAGTCCACGTAGGGACATATCTCTATATGAGACAATCCCCGTAATTATGGACCAGCCAATTCGTAACAAATTACCATTAATATATATACCGTTCAATACAGCGATTAATATCATTAACTCATGCCAATACTACACAGTGATAATTGATGTTGACAGGTAATTGTTTTGCAAAGTATATATAACCTGATCTTTGAATATTATGAAGACACATTAATATCATTGAATCGATAGTGGCATTCAATCGATTTAAATGATAATTGATGCACATAGATTATGAGCAGTGATTCAATCAGGTTGATAATCAGTTTACAGTTATGATCAATGATTAATATTGATTAATAATCATTAGATAGTATTGACCTAATACTATATATATACACACACACACACACATATGTGAATGATCTAATGATTATCAATCAGTGATAATGTTAAATGTTAAACATAACAATTTGATCAAACTAATCTGACCGAAGCTACGACATTAACAGTTTTGTATTCTGATCCACATCTCGGATTTTTTGTCTAGTTTTGATCAATTGTTCTCAAAAATTGTGTTTGGTTTTGATCGATTTTTCTCCTCAAAATTCGTGTTTTGTGGGTGGTCTCAGCATCACATCAAGGGTTTGGCATTTTTTTCCACATAAATCGTGGTTTCTTGCAGCTGCTTTGGATTGACCTAGAGTTGCTAGGGCAATGATCTACACAAGGGTTTGCCGATTTTTCCACAAAATCGTTGCGATTTTTCTGAAATAGTTCAGGTTTCACAATTTTCTCCTCAAAATCGTTGTTTCAGTTTCATCTCAATGTCTTTGGCTACAAGGAGTGATACCTTTGTTTCCCAACATTAATTAGGTTGGCAAGTTTTTGGTTATTTTGGTCGTTTCCAAAATTCTGCAAAATCAGGGAGGGTATCAGCTGCAGGCTTACTTTGCAGAGCGTTCTGACGAGAAGCTGATAGCCTTCTCTATGCATCCATGACCAGAAAGGGGCAGCCTTTATGCATTTGTGACCAAAAGATGTGCACATTGTCTACTGTAAGGTTGGTAGAACGATGACCATTAAGGTAGGGTATTAAAAATTAAAATATTGTAATGTTTCTTTAATGGTCATCTTAGTTAGCTTAGGAAGTTTCCTTTTCTGTCTTCAATTGACAATTGTTTTATTTCGAAACATCGTCTTTGTGAATCTATTTAAGGAGACTTCATGTCCTTTTTTTAATACAACATCGATTTACCATGACTATGAGCAACTACATGTATTGTCTCAGAACACTATTTACATGTTTCTCTATTTATAGTAAAGCTGCAAGAAAATTTCTTTCCTTATTTGAGAAAACAATAAAATAATCTATTTAACTTTGTAAGTTTAAAAATTATTATAGAAATCATGTTGAGTGGGCTCTTAGTGGGGATGTAAAGCATCATTTCTATTGTTCATTAAATGAATATTTTCTATCAGCTTCATAATTTTTCTTTCCAAGATTTTAATTATTAATATTCAAGCATCATCAGTTTCCTTGATGGCTAGCTTATACATCAGGCTCTTGGAATGCCAAAGCCACCATTGCATTTGTTTACAAACAAAAAATACAACAACCAAACCTTTTGGATAACCTAAGGTCAATATGTTAAACTCCTAGTTCCATTGACCACACTAAACTTATGTTGGATGCCATCTCTTATCATTTCTATGTAGATCTCAAATTAAGATTGAGAATGTACTTTCAATCTGGAATTTTACTTGTGATACTATTGTGGTCAAATTTGCTCTCCAAAATCATGATATGCATGCAGCATGAGTTTAGTGTACATTTCTAAAATATGGTAAGCCTAGAGCTCCTTAGTAGACCATGTTATTGAATTTTGACAATGTTTTGTAGTACTTAAATTGAAATAAAACTAATGTTTGGGTTGTGTTTTGTGTAAAATCTCAAACTGAAATTTTATTGACATTTATTCCAAAGAGAGGTTAATCGTACATGTCACTATGCGTCAGTGCTTAAAAAGTGCATGCCTTTAGCTAAACATAGTATTGAAATTCGATGGCAAATACTTTATCTTTTTTGATAACCTAGTTATTCAAGTTTTGTAATACAATCCTTAAAGTTTCAAAATATGAAGCTATAAATTTGAATCTAAATCCATGCATCTGAATCTAATATATATTGCAAAAAAAAAAATATAGAAGTAAGTTCAGGGTAAAGACTAGCTTTTTGTAATAAATTTTCTTTTTTTTATGAAGTACATTTTTATTTTATTTTTGTGCAAACTTCTTTTGGGATGTACTTCATTATGTTTTGTGTGTACTTCTAGTTGTTGTATCATGTAGTCATGGTCTAAAGTAATAGCATATACAGCAACTCCTTGATAAGTATTTTAGTATGACAGTTCTACT
This sequence comes from Thuja plicata, assembly GCA_018584345.1. Taxonomy (NCBI): domain Eukaryota; kingdom Viridiplantae; phylum Streptophyta; class Pinopsida; order Cupressales; family Cupressaceae; genus Thuja; species Thuja plicata. Next base: position 6,061,255 of record MU224933.1, on the reverse strand, counting down.
TTCTGAATTGACCATCTCTTTCAGTTGAGTATATTTCTAATGATAGATTCATTGTTTTGCAGATAAAGCCGAAAGTTGGTACAGTTTGTTTTGGGGTTGCTGCCAGCCACAGTGCACTGATTCTTGCTGGTGGAGAGAAGGGAATGCGCTATGGGATGCCAAACTGTCGGATCATGATACATCAACCTCAGGGAGGTTTTGAGGTATAATTTGGTAGCATGAACTGTTTATGCACAAGTTCATTTCATTTACTATCATATATCCTCCATTTAGAAACCCGTCTATTATTGTTGGACGGCTTTCAATTTCAACTGAACCTGTTCTTCTATCTGTTTTTTTTCTGCCAGGGTGACATCATAAAAGTAAAGCCACAAGTGGAGGAACTAGCTTCGAATCATGATGTGAGTGATCAACCCTTGTTTCATAACTCATGCATGCCTAAATATTTTACATATGGTCTTTTGTATTGGATTAATTAAGTACTATTATAATGTCTACGAAGTCATGACATAGATAGCATTGTTATGTGTGTGTTGTTATTAGCACATTATTGTATGTAGGTGGCTTATTTATTGTGAGGTTGTTTAATATCTAGAGAGATGTAGTACAATTCTTTCGATTGTTTGAGGAGACCCTTTGCAATTTATTCCTTCAATGATTCTAGTTTATAATGATTTTGTGGTGTCAACATGCATAGGGATATGGGTTGTTGGTTTGTGGCTACCATAACCCTCAAGTTATATTTTCATTAAAATGGTCTTATTAGGTTGTTATGTTGGCTTAGGTGGCATCTATGACATAAGTATGGCATATATTGGAGTTGAAGGATAATTTATTATCATCATATTGTGAATTGTATTCTTATTGGAGACTTTTGGAGGTTTGGCCCCTCTAAGTGTGTCATGCCCCCAAATTCAGAACATATCATAAACTGCACCTATAAATAATAAACCCTAGGTGACTGATTAGAGAGGGCCGACCAGCATAAAAGACAAGAAAAAATAATAAATATAGTAATAACAGCAATTAAATGAATGAAAGTAGGGCCAACTTAGAATAAAAATGAATTAAATCGACTCAAAATAAACAAATAAAATTTGTTGTGACTATTATAGGGGCCGACTTAGACTAATTAAGTCCTGTGCTCCATGAGGACTCATCCCCTACCTTGGTACACGTCCCCATCCCCAAAATGTTTTAGGGACTTGGGGACTTGGGGTTCTATTGCCTAAGACAGCCCTTTATACTATCAATGACTCAAACTCGAGCTCCAATTTTGATAAAGACCTACCTTGCATTTGCTAATTAGAGATAGCCATATATTTTCTATGTTTTTGTCATTTTATAGTTGAAACTTGGAGCCTTTGGGCATTCTGTTATAATTCTCATATAATATTTCTGCTTATTGACAATGAAAGCATTTGAATTTTGTTAATTTGTTTGTCAATGCTCATGTGAAATCTCAAATCAAGTCTAATGTTATGTATTGGCACTATATCATACTAATAGATATATATGATGATCAATATTTATACATAGAATAAATTAATTCACTGAAATTAATTGTGATATAATTATCAGCAACTAATGATATATGTATAATCAGAGTTGTAAGCTAGAAATTCGAAATTTTGTCACATACAAATCTGATGAACTTAACATGGTATCAGAGCAGGTATAGGAAAAAGATCAGATCAAATTTTAAATAAAACAATCTAACTACCATATTTTGGAAAATATTATATTTACAAAATGGTGAATGAAGTTAGACTTGAAGACAGACTTGAGGGTGCCTCAAGTTTTGTAGCATGGAAATTCTGGATGTTGCTTACGTTAAAAGAACATGAGTTAAACACTATGGTGGAAAATGCAGACCCTGAACCTAGTGGGAAAGATGAAAAGATTCAATGGGAAAAGAACAACACCAAAGCAATGAAATTAGTGTTAGACAGAGTGAAAGATCACATAGTACCTATTATCGTAAAATTAGACTCAGCATATGCTATGTTCAAAGCCCTAGAAGACATGTTCGAGATCAACAACACTAGTGGGGTTCTTGCTCTTAAAAATCAACTTTACCACATGAAGATGAATCAGGGAGAAACTATCACCTCATACTTTGAGGATAACACATTTAAGAAATCAACTCTCCACAATTGGTCATACATTTGATAGTAAGGAACTAACAATGATAGCCCTAAATGGATTACCTGTCTCATGGGAATCATTTATTCAAGGAGTAAGTGCTCACTCCAAACTTCCTAAATTTGACCGATTGAAAACAGACTGCATTCAAGAAGACTCTAGATTAATGACTAGAGGGATCAATATGAATTCCACAAAAGAAGACATTCAGATTCTAACCACTCAATCTCACAAAAGAGGAAAGAAGACTAACTTCAAAAGGAAAAAGGACAAGGACACAAGTGGGAAACAATCATTCAAGAAAAGGAGGGACCTATCTAAAGTGCAATGATATAGATGTGATAAATATGGTCATCTTGTAGTGAAGTGTCCTGATAGACCTAAACCCCAAGATTCCTTCGTTGAAGTTAGTAAAACAAGCATGGATATGGATTCAAAGCAACTTATATTTTACTCCGCCCTATCTAGTCAAGTTTCAAACAACTTAAACACCTGGGTGATAGACAGTGGGGCTTCCCAGCACATAACAGGGTTCAGAGAACATCTAGAATCCATAGATGAAAATTCTGATGAAGAAGTAACTATTGGAGACGATACAAATTATCCAGTAAAGGGAATTGGGACCTGCACCATCAACCTCAAAACACCCATCTCAATCCAACTCACAGGTGTTCTGTTTGTACCCGGGATCAATAGAAATCTAATCTCTATTTTTGCACTCCAAGACAAAGGGTACAAAATTACTTTCATGGAAGGAAAAGTAGTAGCTTGGCCCTAGAACTCTAACATCAAGAATGCTCATACTATTGGAACAAGGCATGGATATCTCTACAAGCTATGTACTTCACCCTCTCAAGCCCTAATCCATGAGTCAACCAATGCAAGTGAAATTTGGCACATGAGACTAGGACATTTTCGCTTTCGTGGCTTACCCTCTTTAGAGAAGATGGTAACAGGACTACCTAAGCTCAAACCTAAACATGAAGGGGCTTGCAAAGGTTGTGCATTAGGGAAGAACACCAAAAGCACCTTTCACAATAGTGAAAGTAAATCTAAAATTGTACTAGAACTTGTTCTTTCAGATTTATGTGGACCTATGTTTGTTCCCTCCATAGGAGAATTCTTGTATTATATTATCTTTGAAGATGACTACTCTAAGAAGACATGGATATACTTTCTAAAATGTAAAGAGTCTGAAGAAATTCTAATGAGGTTTAAAGAATTTAAAGCTCTAGTAGAAAATATCAGGGAAGAAAATTAAAACACTAAGAACAGACAATGGGAGGGAATACACTTCAGAAATCTTTCAAAACTTTTGTAAAAATGTTGGGATTAAGAGGGAGTTCATTGTTCCCTACAACCCTCAACAAAACAGAGGTGCAGAACGAAAGAACAAAACTATTGTTGAGGCTGCAAAAGCCATGATGCATGATCAAAATCTAGAAACTTATCTTTGGGCTGAAGCTTCTAGTATTGTCGTATACATCCAAAATAGATGCACACGCTCCCATCTAGAAAACAAAACCCCTGAAGAAGCATTCACTGGAACTAAACCTAATATAAGTCACCTACGAATATTTGGCTGTCCAGTTTACATTCACATTCCTAAAGAGAAAAGATCTAAATTAGAACCTTCCGAGAAGAAGGGAATTCTTGTTGGTTATAGTGAAACTTCTAAAGCCTACAGAGTTTGCATTCCAAGGCAAAGACACATTGAACTAAGCAGAGATGTGATATTTGAAGAAGATATTGCTTTTAAAAGATCCAAGGATGAAAATGAAATAAATGATGAAGATCCTCAAAAGGATCACTCTCCTGAATTTGAGAGGGAGACTCAAGAAATCTTAGAAGACAATAATTTCATTGAACGCATGGATACCGCTGATGCATGTAGAGTAAATAAGAAAAGACCTCTATGGGCTAGGAAGATGATTGAAGAAGCAGGAAAATATGCAGCCCCTCCAGGAACTTTCAGAGAAAGCAAAAGACCAAATAGATTTTCTTGTTATGTTGCACTCATGAGTGAACTTATAAATTCAGAGCCCTCAAATGTAGAGGAAGCCCTTCAACATCAAACTTGGAAGGATGCCCTAACAGAAGAGTATAAATCCATTCTCAAGAATGATGTCTGGGATATTGTACCCAGACCCAAAGACAAATCAGTGGTCTCCAAGTGGTTATTTAAAATCAAACATGCAACAAATGGAAGCATTGAAAAACACAAGGCTAGGTTTGTTGCAAGAGGCTTCTCTCAGAAAGAAGGTATTGACTATGAAGACACATTTGCTCCAGTTGCTAGGTATACCTCAATCAAAGCTATAATTTCTATTGCTGCATCTAAGGGATGGAAAATTCATCAAATGGATGTAAAGACTACTTTCCTAAATGGAGTGATTGAAGAAGTATACCTAGAGCAACCTGAAGGATTTGTAGTGCATGAGAAACAATCCCATGTCTGTGGATTGAAGAAAGCACTATATGGTCTCAAACAAGCTCCCCGAGCTTGGTATGAAAGGATAGATCATTATCTATCAAAACATGGTTTCTCCAAAAATGACGCAGACCCAAATCTCTACTTCAAGGTAATAGATGGAGAAATGTTGATTTTGATTCTTTATGTTGATGATTTATTAATTACAAGAGAAGATCATCCCATCACTAAGTGCAAACAAGATCTAGCATCCGAATTTGACATGAAGGATTTAGGAATTCTTCCCTACTTAGGTTTAGAAGTATGGCAACATGCAAATGACATTATCCTAAATCAAGGGAAGTATACTATTGACATCCTGAAAAGATTCGGGATGATGGATTGCAAACTTATGTCTGCTCCAATGGAAACAAATCTGCACAAATTAAAAGAAGCAGCTACTGACTCAAAACCTGCAGATCCTACTCTCTACAGACATAATTGGATCTCTGATGTCCTTGGTGAACACCAAACCAAATATGTGTTATGCAGTGAATGCACTTAGTCAGTTCATGTGTGAACCAAAGCAATTACACTTAGTAGCAACTAAACACATCTTAAGGTATCTACGTGGCACAATCAGATACGGGTTAAGATATAAAGATGTAGATCTTAACTTGCATGGGTACACTGATTCAGATTGGGCTGGAAATATTGTGGATCGGAAAAGCACCTCAAGATGTTGCTTCAGTTTAGGATCAACTATGATATCCTGGTTCAGCAGAAAACAATCTTCAGTTGCTCAGAGCTCCACAAAAGCAAATTATATTGCAGTATCTATGGGAGCACGAGAAGAAATATGGTTGAGGAAGCTTCTAGTCGGATTATTCAGGAAGCCAATGGAACCTACCATCATCCATTTTGACAACCAGAGTTGCATAAAACTCTCCTTGAATCTAGTATTTCATAACAGAGCTAAACACATTGAGATACCTTATCACTACATTAAAGACATGGTGGAGAAAAATGTAGTTGAGTTGAGGTATATTAGTACAGATGACCAGACAACAGATATCCTTACTAAGGCTCTTGCGAAAACGAAGGTAGAATACTTCAGAGGTAAGCTTGGTATGGTTGTAATTACTAAGAATGGGTCTCAGCATCTTTAAATCATTATACTAATGAAATATTTCTATAATTTTAATCATGAGTGTTGTTTCATGACTTTATGGGCCCTATGTACACCATTAAGAAGTGACGACTTCTAAATGATTATCACTTGTACTTCTGGAAGTTATTGCAAGGTGACGATCTTACAATAACTTGACCTTCTATCATGATGGATATCATATAGTTGATATCTAAGCAGATCATGATAGATTATATCTTGTAAATCAATATCAACTGAGAGATAGATATCATCACTGATATCTACTAGTTGTATTGTATAGATATATCATGGTGGATTAACATCCGTGTACAAACCATGAATATGATGTCCCTATGGTAGGTATCACATGGGTGATACTTGTGCACATACCTTACAGACAGTTAGAGTACTTGGCGAATATCATGAGACTTGATATTCGTAGGCCATTACTCTGAGTACTTGGTAAATATCATGAGACTTGATATTTGTAGGCCATTACTCCTGATATCATGAGATGATATCATTATGGTGGATATCTCCAAATTGATATCCGTAAACATGCTATAAAATCTGATATTACATTGAGGTAATATCTCTTCCACACCATGTGTGGACATGCTTCATCATTCTGTGATTATCCTCCCTAGCTAAGAGGGAGTGTTGATGATTTGTAGCATTAGTCGGAATAATCACATTATTGAAATCATAAACACAAGTACTCTCCATATGTCAAAGATTTTTATTAGCAAAATTAATAATATAATAATATGTATGCATATATATTTAATAAAGAATAGCTTCCTTATTATTTATATATGATTACATATATACATACAAGTGTAAATGAGAAATCATTATACTAAATTATGTTAATAATAACTGTTAATGTTTGTAGCTTCAGTTGTATGATCATTAGAATACATATAATATATGTTGATTAATAATAATATAATATATATGTTATATTATTATTAATCATATGAAATTTAATATTTAATATTAAATTA
>MU224933.1:6036714-6052574 GCA_018584345.1 Thuja plicata | reverse complement strand
AGTGATATCTTCTCTCTTAAAAGTAATGAATCTTTTGTGAATTACATTTTGATTAATTTTATCTTCCCTAGCTAAGAGGGAGTGTTGATGTTTCGTGTAGCTATGGTAAGGGTCATAAGTGTTGACATGGGAGGTCACTACACATTTTGTTTGATCATTCTCCCTAGCTAAGAGGGAGTGTTAATGTTTGTAGCTTCAGTCGTATGATCATTAGAATACATATAATATATATTGATTAATAATAATATAATATATGTTATATTATTATTAATCATATGAAATTTAATATTTAATATTAAATTATTAAATTATTCTTAATTAATAATTGATTGATGGAACATTATAAGATTGATTAAATTATAATTAATGGGAAGAGGCATGTCCTTTCTTATAAATAATAATGAATAGACATGTCCCATGATGGGACATGTCTCTCCTATCCTCATTCCCAATATAAATGAAAGAGAGATTGTTGCATTTGTAAAATACATACAACATAGAGTGTTATTACATTTGCAGCTATCCTTATAACTTAACAATAACCAACTATGAAACATAGTGAATTGACTAATTAATATCATCAAGTGTTAAATCAACTAACAAGTCGATGAAGACCGATGGTTATAAGGAGGGCCGATAGTTATTAAGTGGAGTCATGTCCCTTCTTGCACATGGCTCCACATTATAATATATAATGTGTGTAATCAGGGTTATCAGCATACACAGAAATTCATTAGTGTAAGATGTCTTCATTGCAATATAATATATAATATATTATATATCTTTTAATATGTGTTGGTACTATATCATACTAATAGATTAATTTTAAGAATATTATTTATGCACCTGGTAAAGCTCAAACTGCACTACTCCTCAATGTATCAGTGCTAGTCTGTCCTTATCAAGATCACTACTTAATTGTTAAGTCTACTCTCCTTGCTGCAGCAAATACTTTCGACTTCAATAAGATTTTCAAAACGCTAAATCCCTCATTGGAAGAATAGCCCGCCAGTCAATACAAACTTCAATCCCCTGTTTGTTGGAACGATCTTCAACACAACATGTTCAGAAGGCACAGGCGTACTAAGAGCAAATAGATTATGCGGTCATTTCCATTTCCCTGTTGGAAGACACGGCTCAAATATTTCTCCAAACGCAAAGACGTGCATGCTAATAATATCGAGAAATAAGTTTACACTGTAGATTGTTGATGTTTTTGTAGCTAGTTAGATCTAGCTAAATCGTGCATATATCATTTAGGATCAAATCTTTAATTTGATCCTAAATTAGTTCTTGGCCCCTTTGTCTAAAACGTTTAGGGTAGACGTTTCATAAATCACTCCTAAACCTGTCCTATATCTCACGCTAAGCAAGGACCTAAACTAAATTAAGGTTGGCACCAAGGTCTATACTAACTGGGTCGGCTTGGACTCAATTAATTCATATCGACATATATATAATGAGTATTGTTATCGACATTTGGACAATCACTCTATTCATGTCCAAGGTGCAAATTATCTATGTGATTTCAGCAGTCTCTGCTATACATCGTGCGAATTACCTCTGCTATATTGGCGACAATCCCTGATCTATATGGTCTGCTATATTGGTGACAATTCATGATCTACTATATTGGTGATGATCTCTGATTCATACAGTTCAAATTCTACAGTCATAGCAGTTCGGATATCCATGACATGGTTGACGAAGATCACTGAGATTACATATGCTTGATAATGCAAATTTTGTCTTCATTTAGAGGGCTTCACCGATCAGACTTGGTGCTATCTTGGTGACGGAAATCATACTCCAGATTGTGACTGTGACATTCTCATTTCAGATCATACATTGACAGCGATACACACTTCCAGACTTGATAGTGATTAAGAAACATATTTCAGAGGTCATCATCAGCATTGGATCTTGGTTTGATTGTGATTTATATCAGACCCTGATTATCAGCACCATTGAAGTTTGTAAGTTGTACCTTTTGAGCTTAATCTATATCTTCTTCGTTGCTGGGTTTTTCACCTCCACAAGGAGGTTTTCCCAGGGTATTATTGGTGTTGTGTCCTTGTCTCAATTGTTAATTTTTGCATCTAATTGTTTATCTAATCTGATTAACTGTTCATAGTTAGATCTGATACTAAAACTCAACGCAGATAATAATATTTTTGGAAGTTCTTATGCTATGAGGAACAACAATATAATGTAGTCTCCGTAAAGAATATGCACTAATAAAATTATCCCATTTGGAGTCTGAGCCCGCGCACAAAGAAACGAGACAATAATCACAATGGAAATTCAATCCCGACAAGAGCAAACATAATCAAGCCTATAATACTTGCAAATTCTGCGACCAATAGAAAGGCTTTGTTTCAAAAATTAAATCACATACTAAAGTTTGGCATAAAATGCTTTATCATATGACTTAACAACAAAAACAAATAACTTAATATATCTTTCCGCTAGCAACCCGCGGAGTAAAGTTTCCTTTATAAAATCTGCTCATACCTTATTTCATTAACCTCTCAGAATAAATAATATTTCTCTATGAATCTCCAAGCTTATTGTTTAAAATCTACATTATTGCAAAACTGAAGAATATTAAGTGATTCCTCCAAGTTCCATTTAGGTTAGATGTTTCAATGACGAAAATGGTGTCCTGCTCCCAATTTTGAGAATAATTTGTGAATTTCACAAATCAGAAGATTTAATTATTTCAAGCATCCCTTTTGCGATTCTCAAGATAACTCTTATAGTTTGAGTTTTCCCGTACAATAGTTCCTTCATTTGTAAATAAAATGACTTTATTTAATTACTTTATAAAGTCATATAATTTATTATTTAATAATAGTTTTATAATTATTCTTTTTAAACATAATATTAAATAATTAAATTAAACTCACTTAAAGGAGACATTTAGAGGGGGACATTAAAGTTGAAGTTGGATGTTGTCTTTAGTGAACATAAGTGCGAACAAGATAATTGTAGTTGGGCTCGAAGCTAATGGATTGTTTTGGCTATAGTTGATAAAGGAGTGTCTCAAGAGCATGTAATGGCTATGAAGAGTTCATCCATCAATTCTCTTTGGCATCAACGGTATGGGCATGTAAACTTGAATGGGAGAAAGTTATGGAAGCGTAACATCATAGTCTTCTGAAGAACAACACTTGGGTTCTGTTAGATCTTCCATCAAGGAAGAAACCCACTAGCTGCAAATGGGTTTACAAAGTGATATACAAAGCTGATGGAACTCTTGATAAACACAAAGCTCAGTTGGTGGCTAAGGGCTTCTCGTAGAGAGAAGACATTGACTAAGAGGAGACCTTTGCTCTTATAGCAAAGACAAGCACCATCTAGCTGGTTCTAGCCATTGCAACACAGTTTTGTTGGAAAGTCTATCAAATGGATGTGAAAATTGTCTTTCTCAATGGTGATTTGGATGAAGAACTATACATATGCATCCTCAAGGTTTCAAGGTTGCAGGTAAAGAGCACCAGGTATGGAGATTGGTGAAGGCTCTTTATCACCTAAAGGAGGCCCCCAAAGCATGGTACATCAAGATTGACATGTATTTAGATGCTTGTGGCTTTCAGAGAAGTCATTTAGATCCCAACTTGTATGTCAAGAGCGTCGGTATTGATATCATTCTTCTTGTCATCTATGTGGATGATATCATCATTACTAGTAGGGGCACATTTGTTTGAGCAAACCAAGATGAATTTGTGTCAGGGGTTTGATATGACTCATTTGGGTCTTCTGCATTATTGTCTCAGTGTAGAGATCTGGCAAACATGCGGCAATATTTTTATCTCTCAGTTAAAGTATGCCAGGAGCTTGCTAGACAAATTCTAAATGCAAGATTGCAAAGTCTCGTCTATACATATGGAGGAAGGGCTCAAACTATCAGCCAAATTAGACTCACCAATGGTGAATGAGTCAGCATTCAAGCAACTATTTGGCATGGATGAAGCCTCTCCAATACAACCTGAACCAATACTCGCTATCTCCTCCCTTTGCCTCTTCTCCATTTCCTTTTGTGCTGCAAATAATTGCACTTAGCATTGATGAATAGCTTTAGGAGGTACTTCTATACATGGATCAGCATCATGGCCATGTATTTCGGCAATATGATATTTTAATCTATTGATGCCACCATGAAAATTTGTTTTGCAATATTTAAATTTAGCCTCTCTTTTTTCGCCCAGAAAAATCTTTGTATGTTTCCAAGCTTCATCATTTTTACCTATGGTTGTTTTAGGAGTAGACATTGTGAAAAAATATGGTTTTCAAAAAGTTCAAGGCTGCTGCAATTAGACATAATTACAAAAAAAAATAACATTTGTGCATTGTCATTTATAAACTAATACAAAAATAGTAGGGTTTGTTGCAAAAAATAATGTAGGGTTTGTAACTTTCTTCAAAAAAAATTGTAGGGTTTGCTGATTGTTCTTTTTTTGAAGTTTGAAATGGAAAGAATAGAAATGTTAAAAAAAAACAATGAAATTTTTGCTTTGAAAATACAAAGAACAAACAAAAAAGATTCAATCTTACCTCTTAGAACAAACTTGAAATGAGATCCAACCTCTTTGCAATCATTGGTATGGAGCTTTTGATGCACCAAATGGGATTATTAAGCTGCCCCAATGTGATTTATTGACGATTGTTTTGGTCTTCCTCCTTGTTGGTTGCCCTTCTATGCACTCTTGTTTTTCCTCATAACTCACCCTTCTCCTTTTTGGCCAATCAAATGAAATGAACTCACTTTTAGGGTTGTAGATGCCAAATAGATGAAAAAAACAACTTGAAACAATATTTTTTTGGTTTTTTTATTGCTTTTCTCTAATTGACACCGACTGAGTTCAAGTATTGGGACTTCTTGGGTCCAGGCCAATTCCGCAAGTCTCGCTCAGGACTCGAACGAGCTTGAGTCCGGGGCCCTGGGACTCGGTCAGAGTCACCCGGCTTAGAACTCGCCGAGTCCTGGCAAGTTCCAACAATCCCGAATCTATTGTATGAACATCATCATCAAGAACAAAATGAGAGAAGGAATACGATCGAGATGCATAGTCAACCACACCTGAAGAAGATGGAGACATTGATGAGGGCAATTGGATATGGTGCTTTCGAAGAAGGTGAGTAAGTTCATCAATCTTCTTAGTATAACACTTATGCTCATCATGTCCTTGTTTCTTGCAATAAGCACATTTGGTCTTCTTTTTGGATGATTCCTCTTGAGAAGAGGTCTTGGACTCAGGAGTAGGCTGTGAAAGATGATCCTTGGCTCTCTCATTAGAATTAGAATCCTTATGTTGTTTCTTGTCCTTGCCAATTGAAACCTTTGGATTGGGGTCCTTTGCAAGAATTGCTTGAGACCTTTGTGGTGTCAATGTGCCAACTTTGGTTTCTCCCTTGTGAGTTGTGCTACAAAACCATCAAGATAAGGCATTTTGTGTGCACTACCTAGAGCATCCATAGTAGCATAAAATGCAGAAACAAATACAGAATAATAAAGACCAAGCTTAGAGAGAATAGATAGAATCAACTGCTCATCATCTTTTGTAACCCCACATTCAAACATATGCTTGCGTATAGAATGAGCTTGGTGAAGAAGTCCTGGATACAATCAAAATGTCTTGGATCAAGGCCCGTTAGTTCATTCACCAATTGAAACTTCCTTATCTTATATGGCTTACCAAAGAGATTCTCCAAGCTGGTCCAAATATCATTTGGAGTTTTGCAAGATGCGACATGATATCGAAGATCAAGAGAATGGACAATTGAAGAGTACCAAGAGCTTCATTTCTTCAATCAAGTCATAATCTCTTTTCTACAGCTCCTAGTGTGGGTTCCAGATCTTCGCCATATGTGATTCTATGCAACTTCAATGTTAGCAACAATAACTCCATTTGTGATTTCCACTCATGATAATTTTATGGAGTTAGAGGTACAACTTTGGGCCAATCCATGATCAAACAAGAGAATGCAGCAAATATTCTTCACAATACCAACAAATTAATCCTTTGTTCACAAGAAATAGTGCAAAACCAACATGCAACTTCATCGGAGTAAATGGAGTAGCAAACTACAAAATATCGGAAAAATACCTCAACCACGACAAAGTTGGCGAAAAGAGCTTTCTGATGATAAATTGTTTGCCAAAAATGGACTCTGGATGCAAACATTGTCTAAGCTTGAAAAAAAAGCCTATAAAAGACACTTTCAAAGCACCAGGGGGTAAAAACAGCTAAAAACAGCTAAGCGGATGATTCTCCATTTGACCACAAAAAAGCACCACACCCCAACCAAACTATATTGGGGCCCTAGGGCTTATTTTCTATTAGTTGGTGAGCACCTGCGCCAATAAACACATTACCAACGCAGATTTAGTCAACCAAATGCAGAGAACACAATCCGTGCAAGAGAAGGCTCAAAATCTCGTGAGCCTAAGCTCACAACCAAAGGATCGATTGAGGGGGCTTTTAAAAGGCCGATGTCTCCAATGTGTAGCGCATGTGGGACTAAACATGCCAAACAAACTGCCGCAGCTCCAGTCAGGGGCCCACACACAGAAAAACCCTAACGGGCAAGGAAAGAAATATTTGCAAGAAGACTATAGAATTTGTGCAACCAATATGATATCGGCCAATAACATTTGTGGCAACCAGGCAAGAACTAGGAATAATTGAATGCAACAGCAAATGCAGCAAACTAGAAAATGTCTATGGATCTTAGATGAAAGATCAATTGCATATCATGGTAGGGGCCACTAACACAATGTGAATGCCAAAGATATATAGTCTGCTGGAGGGAAAAAGAAAATCGTGGGCCAATGTGAGTGTTCATCACAGTCATCAAAGGTATCCGCTGGTCAGTGACTAAACACTCCCTCAACAGCGCTCCACAACTGGTGAATGAATACAAGCTGCCAAACAATAACTCCCTCAAATACGCTGGAGAAGGACACTGCCAACCACATTTTATGGGCAGATCCACCTGCGATTGCAATCCAAGATGAAACCGCCAGTCAAAGCAATATTGTCAGGCCTTAGATCAATTGGAGTTCAAAACCGATCACAGGCAACAAATAGATTGCACTGTGCAACTTGCCTAGAGGCTTCAACCACAACAACACGGACCAGTCACAAAAAACAGAGGCAGATCTTGGAAGATAATGCAGATCCCCAATTGATATCGCAGGCTTGAGGCAATAAATTGGCTCGCCCAAGCTTTTACAGTCACGGCAGGAACAAATGCCAGAATATTATCACTTGGCAAAGAAAATCAATTCCATTGACCAACAATCCAAATACAATACACTCTTCCAAACCCTCCAGCCTATGATCACTGCAAGAATGAAATAGAAAATGCAAAAACAGATTAATAAGTCCTAGAGCAAAAATGGTTTTTGCCAAATGATAATGATGAAATAATCGTCAAAAAAATGCTGTTGATGCAGAAAATAATCTCACCTCAAACAACTCTTGATGAAAGCCGGTCAAACATGGAAGGAAACACAAGAGGAGGACTCTGATACCATGTTGGAGTATCAACTCCACCCCAGGACCTGCAACCTGCTATAACCTTCACAAAGAGAAAACGAATACTTCACCAGGAATGGATGAATTGTATGATTAAAAAGTACAATGAGTTCTGCTTATAAAGGCAAGAGCAGGTATGGGAGCACCAATGAGATGTGAGAGTAGGTAGGGAGTAGATAACATCCAACTACTTAGGTACAAATACCTATGCATTTAGGAAATATTAAATTATGACAACTAATACCTAAGTGGAACTTAAGCATAGAGTAAATATTAATTTACTCCAACATAAGGATCATATAAACTTGGTCATGAGGCAGCATATGAATCTGCCATTTATAATTGGTAGAATGTCCAATTGTTGTGCTGCTGTCAATGCTAATATCCACAGTAGCCACAGGAAATTCGTCATCTCTGTCATCAAAGTAGTTTGTAGAGAGGAAGTAATCAATGCAAGGGTTTGTAGAAGTTACCAAGATGTAATTGTTGAAGACTTAGTAGTATCAGACATCTAAAACTGCAGAGTAGACTGAGAACTAGATGCTTACTTATATGATTTTGTGCTGTATAAAGTAATCTTATTATCACACTGATTAGAAAATAAATACCATATAAAGTTAAATTTGACTGCAAGGACTGCAATTTTGACAGAAATGTGACAACAAACGTAGACATATCTGAGTGTGCAGGTAAGAGAAAGGACGCCTAGTAGACTTATGTATTTTGCAGTTTGAAGTTTTATTTTTGAATCATATTAGCTAAAATGTCAAACAAACATATGAAGAAATCCAATTTTACTTTTCTGGACATGTAGTCTTGGGACATGACGTTTTGACCACATTCTTATCCATATCCTATAGTCCATTTTGTTTCAATTGATAAATTCTTAAGGATATACCATTTAGATTTTAGTGGGATCTTATGCATACTTTATGGTAAAGAAAAATTGCTAAGGACTTGCATTATGGCATATTTATTCGAGATGCTCCATTGTAGCTTTGGAAAACATATTCTGCTTTACCTTTTTAAGTTCAGGTTCTTGCTCTGCAGTGGTCAAATTTGTGTCTTTATTATTCCCATTTCATCGTCTTGTCGAAGTTTGTATTTATGCAAGTTACTCTGAAACTTTGAATATAGAAACTTTTCTTTTCCATAACATAAGGTGTTTTTGCTTTCCATTTCCTTAATTTCTCTATCTACATTGTTGAGTGCAGAAAATTGACAGGATGTATGCTACTTTCACTGGTCAACCTTTGGAAATAGTAAAATATCACACCGATCGTGACCGTTTCTTCTCAGCAGCTGAGGTGAAATTTGCATTTAATTAAAAATTATCATCTTTAACATATTTGAATTTTTATAGGAAAGCATTGATTTCAGATGGCAATTGTTGTAAAGATAAAAGGGACTCTTTCTTATGTTTGCTCCATATTTTAAAAGGCTGCTATTGACTCAATATTCTTTTCATTCTTCAAAATTTTAAAAATACTTAGAAGCTTTAATTTCATCAGTATATATAGTGAAGCTTAGAACAGATATATCACTAGAGAGATTATAAGGATTTCGTTTGTTGAAATTCAAATCATCAAAAATCATTATTTCTTCTGTCAGACTTCATTTTTATTGAAGCCAAGCATGTGCTCACAGCCAGAGTGAAAAGCTATAGCACCAAACAACTTTAAAAATTCAATTTATTTATACACACAAAGGCTTCATCTCAGACTGTGGATTGAAGGCAAAGAGCTATAGCACCAAATTTCCCTTCAGAAAAACTGTGTTGCTTATCAAAATTTGAGAGCAGGATTGAAGGCAAACAGTAATGAGTAGTTGGAAACAAGGCAAGGCAATTTGAAACTAATTGGGAGCATTACATGACATGATGAGAGAATAACCTTTTTCAGAAAAGGTGGTCTTGAAAACATATCAGCCACCTTATTATGCAAACCACACTTGTACTTCATAAAAAAAAGATGAAATTGTTGTAAGAATCCCATCCACTTGTAGTTATGAGATATTTGGAGGTTTATTTGAGCATGCAAGTATTGTAATGGTTGATGATCCAGGAGAACCACTGTTGTTTTGCCCATTAGATAGTGCTTCCACTTTTTCTCTGTGGACACCAAAGCGAACACCTCTTTCTCATAGTGCTATAGTTATAGACAATCCCTTTGAACAATTCAGAATGATAACTTAATAGTCTTTTTCCTTGCAGCACAACAAATCCCGTGGCATAGTCACTAGATTCAGTTTCAACCTCAAATGTTAGCTGGAAATTAGGCAAAGCAAGCATGGGTGCATGACAGATTTTGTGCTTAAGATCATTAAATGCACGTTGCTGTTTTGAACCCCAATGAACGCTCTTCTGTAAGAACCCCGATGGTTCTATCTCTGTTTCACTTTCTCTGAGAAATATGTTTTTTGCAAGTTTTATGGGTTTTTTGTGCTTTTTCAGATTTTATGCTTTTTTTGGAATTTTTGACAATATTGAAATTCAAATAACAATGCTTGGAAATAAACAAATTACAATGTAACTATTTCCTTAATAACCTTATTTCATTATCCTTCTATGAAATACAATGCACATGAATTTTATTTGAAAACTAATGCAGAAAAACCTGTGACTATTTGCATGTATCAAATTGACTTCCTAGTTGATAACGCTGCTCCTGGAACCTTTCACAGATTGACACTGAAGCTTGAAATTTATAAGGCACTCTTGTTCCAAAAATGTGCCCATTAACTGTCTAATCCTGCCCAGAATTCAGAATGCGGCCCTTATAATGATTGGCCGCTGCCTGCAGATAAATAGTGGCTACCTAAACCCTCAAACGCTGACCTCTAAGGCAGCGCTCTGCACAAAAACGACCCCTCTGCCCTTTTACGATGATTCTAGTATCAAATTGAGCTGCCAACTACAGTGTATGCTGGGTTTATAATCTGCTTCCCAAGTCTGATCGAAACTATCGACAAAACTTATATAATCCTTGCAAGTTATTTCATTCGTGACCCCTGAATAGAGCCATCGCAGATTGGCACAAATTGTTGGATGTTTCACCTATGTGCTTTGGCAATGTAGAATTTGCAATTCCACAAGCATGCAAATACCGAAACCCTTCTCCAAACTTCTCACCAAATTCTCAAATGCATAATCAGATGGTTTGAACTTGCATGTTGATTGCATTTATAACAAATCGACCAGAAGCTTCAAAAACACACTTCGCATAACTTGAATCTTTACTTAGTCATTTGAAAATATTTGCTTTTTGTTGCAATGTATGAAATATAATAACTTATCATATTTTCCCTCCAAGACTTAAGCGTCCAAACCAACTTAATTAAATAATCATTAAATGCACTTATCAATACTTTATAATATAAACTTTAAATTAATCATTAATTAAGTGAAACTTAATTAATGATTATAAACCAAATACATAACCCATTAACTCCTTCCAATGATCCATTCAAAATCCAGGTGTTCACTGTCGGAACCTGGCGCCTAGGTGCCTTGCCATAAATAGCAACGGGTCACAATTGACTTACTAAAAATAGTAAGCCTCCAAGATAAAAGTTATGTCGATATCAGCACTCCATGTTGTTGCCAACTGACACTCCATGTTGTTGCCAACTGTTCAGGTGCCCTTCTAAGAATACTAATCCTGACTTTCCCAAAATAGTCACTTACTATAAATAGTAAGTGTGCCAATCTGACTCAAACAAAGAGTAATCCTAAACATCCCTGACCTTTGGAGTAGGAAAATAGCCTCTAGCTTGACCAACTGAGACCCTCTATCCAACTGATTAGCCTATGAGGATCACTGATAGCCTAATCCTCTCTGCAACCCAAGGTGAGCTACAATATTACAGTCCGGTCTCCCTGAAATTGCTTGTCCCCAAGCAATCTCACATCTGGTAGCTCACCAAACTCCACCTGAAAGGAAGTCACACCTCCACCGGGATTTCGTGGATAAATCTGTGTAATGTCCCTGTCATTACCAACAACCTCTTGTAATGATAACATCATCCATACTATCAACAGAGTCTGCCAAACTGAACTAAATGCAACAAATGGTAATGCTAAAATAGGAACATCACATGGAAGCATCTCTACAGGTAGACTAGATTTGCCCCCTTTCCCTGCGCGAAATAAGCTATCATACCAATCATCAAGGTCATGCGCAGACGAATTGTGCACCCAAAAGATATATTGTACATGAGTGTCAAATATAAATCTATACGCACTCACCATGTACACCTCTGAAAATTCCTCCGTAAGGTTTGTCTGGAATCCTAGTACACTGATGGGATCCCAATCATCCTCATCACTCATCACTAGAGGGGGACCAACATCAAACTCAAATAACAGAGTGTCATAAGACAATGCAGTACCCATATCGAATAAGGGATTGTTCTCAAAGTCAACTGCACCTGTATGCTGATTAGAACTATGTATCCCTGAACTGTTGGAGACATGATGTGTGACCTGCTCCTTCTGAATCATATCATGACTCTGTATGATCCTACTCTCCTCTCTACAAAGAGACAGTGCGCAAACTCCCCTCGGTGATTCCCCTCAACACATCTCCTGCCTCGGTACTCAAACCTCGTCTTCATCGAGCGCAGGCTAAGGGTAAACTCCTCAGTATCTTGTAACCACTGCATACCCAGCACAATGTCCATCTCCCCCAGGTTGACAACATAAAAATCAGGCTGTAACTCTTAATCAACAAAAGAAAGAGAGATGATGTATGCGTCTAGTACAAGTGAGGGTATAACCATCTGCCACTCTAACTCGGAAACCAGCAAATTCCTTCGCCTGGAGACCACACTTGCTAACAAACCCGTCGTGAATGAAATTATGTGTGGCCCCAGTATCTAACATGGCAATGCAATGTTGACCATCCACCAATCCTCTGATCCTGAAAGTGGATGGAAGTGGCACTGTGGTGGATAATACTATCGGTGATAGTTTGGCCTCAGGGCCAAACTCTGAAGAGACTCTCTAAGCCTCATCAACATCTGAACTAGTTAGTTGATGTGAAGTTTCAGCCTCATCATCCTCATCATTTACCCACATAGAACGATTTGCCTTACCCCTAGGCCTCAAAGGGCAAGAGTGATCTCTGTCATAAGGCTCTTTACACCAATAGCAAAGTTGCTTCCTCAAATCCTCACGAGTTGCCTCATCCTATTTCACAGTTGATTTCTTTTTTTCATCAGCAACTGGTGGGTGTACCTAATCTGACAGTAAAGTGGTGGATTTAGGTTGTGCTTGCCTCTTAGTGGCTGAAAGCTCCATGCTCATGGTATTTTTGATGGCCCCATGCAAAAAGGGCGAGTCAAAAGCCTTAAGCCAATTTCTTAGTGGCTCCTATAGTCCCTCTGTAAATAGCATGACCAGGCACTTCTTTGTCACATCATGAACCATGACAGAGTCTCAGAAACTCATCTATGAAGGACTCCAAACTGCCCACCTATCTAAGCTGAGCAAGGTCCCGAAAATATGATCCTGGATCCTTCCGATCAAATCGCTCTATCAGCCTGTCAACAAACTCATGATATGATGTAATCAAATTATGATGTAGGGTGACCATCCCATGATGCAACCACTCGTGGGCTATCCCCTCTAGATGCAAAGCTGCAAATTTTATATTATCTACCTTTTTCATAGGCCTAAGTGTAAAAAATGTATCAACCTTACTGATCCAAGCTCGAGCAGTGACCTTCCAACTACCATCAAACACGGGAAGAGTGAGCTTACTGGTGGCATGCTTCAGATCAACATTCTGATTTCTTGGCCTTCTCTCCTGCCTAGGTCTGCTATGCTCTCTCCTCTGAGTCATATATATGTCAAAGGGCAGGTGATTTCTAACTCTATCTAGCAATGCCTCCCATTCATCATGCATAGCCATCATATCATCAACAAAATCTCCAACTACCTCCTCCCCTACACTCCCTACCTCAGACTTGTTCCTTAAGAACGTGGGATGTGTAGGCCTATCATATGTAACTGCAGGAGATGTTCTCGCCGTAGGAGTCCCCATAGCGCTACCACGCTCATCCATGTCTTGGTTATGTCCCCTAGTTATAGATATCTGCTGAATAGCATTAGTGAGTTGTTGTAACACTGTAGCAGCCTGTTGTTGACCTGCAGCCAAATCTCTAAATAATTCTCTAGCTTCTCTCTCATCATCATTTCTTGTATTCCTAGGAGGGCTACCACCTCTCCTATCACCCATGGTATCCTGTGCCTGATAACCCTGTAACTCAGTTCCCCTGCGAGTGTAAAACCTGTTAGGGTCAAATCTCTGTAGCTGCATATGTCTACCCAATCCTTGCAGGATGGCAGGAAAACGCCCTAATACCACTGTAAGAACCCCGATGCTTCTATCTTTGTTTCACCGTCTCTGAGAAATATGGTTTTTGCAAGTTTTATGGTTTTTTGTGCTTTTTTCAGATTTTATGTTTTTTTTTTGGAATTTTTGACAATATTGAAATTCAAATAACAATGCTTAGAAATAAACAAATTACAATGCAACTATTTCCTTAATAACCTTATTTCATTATCCTTCTATGAAATACTTATATTAACAAATACAATGCACATGAATTTTGTTTGAAAACTAATAAAGAAAAACATGTGACTGTTTGCATGTATCAAATTGACTTCCTAGTTGATAACGCTGCCCCTGGAACCTTTCACAGATTGACACTGAAGGTTGGAATTTATAAGGAAGGCACTCTTGTTCCAAAAACATGCCCATTAACTGTCTAACGCTGCCCAGAATTCAGAACGCAGCCCCTATAATGAGTGGCCACTGCCTGCAGATGAAAAGCAGCTGCCTAAACCCTTAAACGCTGACCTCTAAGGCAGCGATCTGCACAAAAACAGCCCCTCTGCCCCTGTACGATGATTCTAGTATCAAATTGAGCTGCCAACTACAGTGTATGCTGGGTTTATAATCTGCTTCCCAAGTCTGATCGAAACTTCAACAAAACTTATAAAATCCTTGCAAGTTATTTCATTCACGACCCCTTAATAGAGCCATCGCAGATTGGCACAAATCGTTGGATGTTTCACCAATTCTAAGTGCTTTGGCAATGTAGAATTTGCAATTCCACAAGCATGCTAATACCGAAACCCTCCTCCAAACTTCTCACCAAATTCTCAAATGCAATAATCAAATGGTTCGAACTTGCATTTGAATGCATTTATAACATATCAACCAGAAGCTTCAAAAACACACTTCGCAGAACTTGAATCTTTACTTAGTCATTTGAAAATATTTGCTTTTGCTTGCAATGTATGAAATATAATAACTTATCATATTTTCCCTCCAAGACTTCAGCGTCCAAACCAACTTAATTAATTAATCATTAAATGCACTTATAAATACTTCATAATATAAACTTTAAATTAATCATTAATTAAGTGAAACTTAATTAATGATTATAAACCAAATACGTAGCCCATTAACTCCTTCCAATGATCCATTCAAAATCCAGGTGTTCACTGCCGGAACATGACGCCTAGGTGCCCTGCCATAAATAGCAACTGGTAACAATTGACTTAGTAAAAATAGGAAGTCTCCAAGATGAAAGTTGTGTCGATATCACCACACTCCATGTTGCTACCAACTGTTCAGGTGCCTTGCTAAGAATAGTAATCCTGACTTTCTCAAAATAGTCACTTACTATAAATAGTAAGTGTGCCAATCTGACTCAGACGAAAGAGAAATCATGAACATCCCTGACCTCTGGAGTAGGAAAATCCCCTGGCTCGACCAACTGAGACCCTCTTGTTAATTTTAGTGATCTGATTAGTCTAAGCACAAGATAAGCAGGAAATAAAAAAACATAAATGCACATGACACGATATACCCTAGGAAACTTCCCTGTTGGAGAAAAAAACCCAGCAACAATCAGATCAAAAATATTGTGCCCTCAGAATTACACTTGTTACTATTAAGTTTTAGGATAGCTGCAAATGTAATAACACTCTATGTTGTATGTATTTTCCAAATGCAATAATCTCTCTTTCATTTATATTGGGAATGAGGCTAAGAGAGACATGTCCCTTCATGGGACATGTCTATTCATTATTATTTATAAGAAAGGACATGCCTCTTCCCATTAATTATAATTTAATTAATCTTATAATGTTTCATCAATCAATTATTAATTAAGACTAATTTAATAATTTAATATTAAATATTAAATTTCATATGATTAATAATAATATAACATATATAATATATTATTATTAATCAACATATATTATATGTATTCTAATGATCATACGACTGAAGCTACAAA
>MU224933.1:5989654-6035861 GCA_018584345.1 Thuja plicata | reverse complement strand
GATAGAAGATCAAGTTATTGTAAGATCGTCACCTTTCAATAACTTTAACAAATACAAGTGATAATCATTTGGAAGTCGTCACTTCCTCATGATTTACACAGGGGGCAGGCCCATTAAAAATTATGGAGTCACACACATGACATCCATCATGCCTCAGCGCAGAGGGTGAAAACAAGGGATTTCACCTCGAACTTCTCTCATAGAAAAGAACTCATTGAGTAGATATCAATCTGTTGATCATCCAAGATTGCTTAAGATGAATTGTCAGACTCCCTCCGAGTTTGATATCAATCTTTTAGCTCCTCGTCCAAAGTTACCTCTGAAGAGTTAGACTCCCTCTGAATCTAATCTTCTTTTTCCTGCAAGAGCATCTCCAGAAAAGATCAAGACAAATAGCTCTTATAGTACATATAGAAATACAGATAAGAGAGACTATAATGAGTAGATAAATGTAATATTCAAAGATAATAAATACTTATCTGCGCATCAACATCCTTGACACAAGTTGCTTCAATGAAGGTCCGTATACATCAAATCATAAAACACCTTATCATATTATTTGAGAGACATCTCCCCTTTGAATTATCTCCCCACACTAAGCATGGAAATGTAACATTGGTTATTATTCTCCCCCCACAATGTACAATTCCCACTCTTATATCGTTGAACAATTCTCATGTCTTCTTATGAAATGAATTGATTGCTCCAAGATAGATGATACTTTATAATTAATTATTTCTTTCTAGAAAGAGACACACTTCCTTGAATACATTCCTCTTTGTTAATGCTTGACCACGATCATAACAAATTAATATATCTCTTTAATGAAAGTCGCTTTCAGGAATTTCACATAGACCCGTACACATTCCGTCATAACTTTTGAATCCAAGACTGTCTCTAATCGCTTCGGTGAGATTTTCTGAAATTAGTTTTTCACTAACATATCCAAAAGTTAGCAAAATCCAACGGTGGATTTGTGAGATATGGTCACTTTACTGAGACTGTATTTTCTGAGACAGTCACACATTCACCATCAACAAACTGTTCTCTTACATTTGCAGTCTGGCTTTGATACCATGTTAAGTTTTAGGATAGCTACAAATGTAATAACACTCTATGTTGTATGTATTTTCCAAATGCAATAATCTCTCTTTCATTTATATTGGGAATGAGGCTAAGAGAGACATGTCCCTTCAAGGGACATGTCTATTCATTATTATTTACAAGAAAGGACATGCCTCTTCCCATTAATTATAATTTAATTAATCTTATAATGTTTCATCAATCAATTATAAATAAAAAATAATTTAATATTAAATATTAAATTTCATATGATTAATAATAATATAATATATTATTATTAATCAACATATATTATATGTATTCTAATGATCATACGACTGAAGCTACAAACATTAACAGTTACAAACCTCAAGTAAAATTGTAGAATTGTACTCAGTCAATTTGAAAACACAGTAATTTCTAGAAAGTAACTACCAATCAGAAACACCAAATGATAGAGATTGCTGTCACCACTAGTCACAGGAAGAATATCAGAGACTCGTGATCGAAGATCATGAATTGATGAGCACCCTATGAATATCACCCAGATATGCCACGAATATGTATATAGTCAATCACAGATCGCTGAATGTGATATGTCTGTGAATCGCCGCCTCAGGATAGAGTCTTCACTAGATAGGATTGTATTCTACTTGCAGTATAATCGCTGCTTAGTGTTCGCTGATGTGATATTTGCAGAGATAATTCACCAATGACCAAATCACATAAGGCAAGGATGACTTGGAGTAAGTTCGCTGCTAAGAGTAGATTCTGAAGATACTGGTTGCTGAGTGCATCGCTGCTATTGCAGCTTTACTGGAGAATCAACAATTGTATATCAATCACTGAACAAGAAGATCGCATATCATGTATTTGCAGAGCTGATAGCAATTGCATAGAACATGAAATGCTGCCAGTATGAGATCGCACCATAAGAGATTGTATTGGTGTGTGTTCTATAAGGCACGCCTTGCCTTCATATATAGGAGCTTCACACTTAGTCGGCCCTTATTGGATTAGGCGGCA
The DNA here is from genome assembly GCA_018584345.1 of Thuja plicata. Classification (NCBI taxonomy): domain Eukaryota; kingdom Viridiplantae; phylum Streptophyta; class Pinopsida; order Cupressales; family Cupressaceae; genus Thuja; species Thuja plicata. The sequence goes on along the minus strand of MU224933.1, from coordinate 6,033,773 downwards.
ACCTTATAACATAATATTTCAATCGTGATTAATGCTATAGGGCCCAGCCCTATTATAATATGATCTAATTATATAATTGTTTTTTAATTCCCAATTAAAATCAATTATGCTAGAATCCAATTTAGCCATTATTATATTTAATTTTATAAACTCGATGTATTAGAATACAAAGGGCCCGATTTTAATTCTCCAATTAAAAATAATAAATTATTTAATTCTCCAATTAAATAATTAATCTCACAATAAATTATTTATTAATTCTCCCAATTAAATAAATAATTAGTCCATCCATATATTATTTAATTCTCCTTAATTAAATAATTAATGTATTTAAATTATTTAATTCTCCCAAAATAATTAATTCATTATTTTAATTCTCCTAATTAATTAAATGTGAAGCTAGAATCCGATCTAGCTACCAAACATTAAGACCTCTATCCAACTGATTAGCCTACGAGGATCACTTTTAGGCTAATCCTCACTGCGACCCAAGGTGAGCTAAAATGGGAACATTACATCTTGCCAGTCCCTGTGATAGCATGCCAAGGAGCAGCAACATATGAGAAGGATTTTACAAACTTATGAAGGTCTTGAACTGCCTCAACAAAGCTCCTAGTCTCCAAAATGGAAGTGGACTTTGACCAATTCACTATAGCCTCAACCTTTGATCAATCTCTTTCTCACCATTCCCTACCATTCAAAAACAATTTCTTTTCCTTCAAAAGTTGAAACACATTCTTGAGATGATCAGCATGTACTTCATATGTCTTGCATTAAAACAAGATATCATAAGTGACCTATAAGTTACCTCAATATATTATTCATGAACTGCATGAAAGTTACTGGCGCATTGCACAAACCACATCGTATACCGAGCCACTCATTGAGACTTTTCTTCATTTTAAACACTGTTTACCAAACCTCCTTGATATGCACTTGTTGATAGCTTGATTTCAAGTAAAACTTGGAGTTGTTGTGGATCAAGTCGGCTATATGGGGCAGAGGTCGCCTACTTTTTGTGGTAATTTTTGCCTGGCGCCAAGTATAAACACACATATTCCATGTACCATCTTTCTTTGGTGCTACCACAATCGGAGTACTAGTAATTTTTGCCTAATTCCAAGTATAAACACACATATTCCATGTACCATCTTTCTTTGGTGCTGCCACAATCGGAGAACTGCAAGGTTATCTACTTGACCTTAAAACACCTCGTTCAATTGATGCCTTAGGCTGCAATTTGACTTCATTAGCATCTTATACACTCTGGCAGTACAGCCCTATGGCTGGCAGAGGATGATTTGGCAATAACCAAAAATTTTGCTCAATAGCTTGCCTATGGGGCAGCCTTTAGACCCAAAGAACAACTAAAACATTGCTCAACAATCTTGCCTATTTCTTGCTGATCTTGATGAGTATGCACATTGCAGCTCATGTAATGTCTACATGTCAGCCTCTTCTTGCACTCCCTTTTGACATAATTAGAAGAAAAACAAATTTTCCACTTGTATTGATAAGCCTTTTGCTTGGAACACACTAAAAATGAATTCCCTTGTATGATTTGTTTATAATCTTGTACTAGCTTTGATAGTAGATGAACTCCCTTAAGAATGCAGTGCATAGCCCAGGTGACCTTAGGCATCTAGACTAGTTGGTCTATTTTGGGTCAAGGTAGTTAGGCAATATGGGCATAGATATACATGGTGAGTGTCTTGAATGTCACATTTCAGTGCCTTGACAAAGTCACAGATTTACTTTGCACACTTATGACATGCATGTACAACTCAAAGACCCCTATTCATGTACTACCAATAGCAGAATGAATGTAAAATTGAAGGATGCATGGAAAGTCAACTCTTTAATTTCGTCACTTTAAATATGTAGCAAAAACATTTTTGTGGTCTAGACTCTAGAGACCTTAGAGGTGTTTGGTCTTTCCACAGCATTGCAGCTAGTACCAAAGAAATTGATCCTGCAAATTGTGGTCATAAGGAAGTGAACCCCCACATGGTCACATCAACTTGTGTTGAACATCTGTCACATCCCAACAACATTCATTGTGCATGCTGACATCCCCTCTAGTCAGCCAAATTGCCAAATCAGCAACCTTTTTTTATACCTCATCTCCAGCCTCTGGGTACTTGTTTATTACTTTGGGTCAGGCTATGTCTTACTTTCCAAACCTTAGTCAAATTGACAATCTCTTTGGGTACCATCAAAATTATGATATCGTTGGTTGTGTGACATCAACAATTTCATCCTCTTCCTTTGAGTTCTGATGTGGAGATCCTTCTTATTCTCCATCCTGAGATTGTCTTTCAATATTTTGAAAATGCAATCAATGTTTCAATAACCAATTGAAGACGTGATTTGGGCTACTACAAAAAAAAAAAATCAATCTCTTATCCAGAGAGGTCTTAAATATGAGGTTATTAATGTAGAATATATGCTGTATCCATATACTAGAATCTAGGAACATATTGTAAGAGGGTATGAACTATAATATAATGGATTTTATGTGAATGCTGGAACCTGACTTATAATATCAAATTCAGTACATCCCACAATCTGTTTTTGACGGAGCCATTCACAATGAAACATGTGATATAAGTGTAGACATTGTAAGATTTTTTCTTAAAAAGACCAAGACCTATTGCTTTGCTTTTATGGCATTCAAGCTTTATAATTTTATATTGAACTCTTGATAACCAAATGGCTGCTTTTCTTAGAATAGCTATGTATTTTCCCATGGTAAAAATTGTATGAGCTTTTGTGGTTTTAGATGCAAAATTACAGCATATTTGCCTTGCAACCATATTTAATATCTCTTACGCTATTGGTTTTAGCAGTTTTTTTGACAGACTGCAATTTCTTTACACATCTTTCATGTATGGAATTTATATTACTCGTCACTTGCTTCTCATCTTATAGCTACCATGAAAGACCTCTTTTATATGTGGATTTTCCTTACTATTATTGTTCTTGATTATTAAAATATTTTTTATTATTAATCTTTTAATTATTATTATTTAGATTTGTATGCATTTTAGTTTATGGTACATGTTAATTTAAATGTGTTTGAAGATCTTCATATTTCTATATTACAATTTTACAGGCAATGGATTTTGGATTGATTGATGGGTTAGTGGAAACGGAGTACTAATTTCTTCCTGGCCTTTGTAATTTTGGGAAATGGAAATTTCATCAAAAAATAAGATCCTGGCTACACAAGCTATTGCGGCTGTTTATCCTGGTAGCTTGCAATGATATTTTATTTTTGTAATCTGAGTGTAATCTTAATTTTTTTATAGACTTCTCAGTAACCTGTACAGTCCATGTAGTTCAGTTATTTTAGAGCACTGGGCAACAGGTTTTTAAATCTTTTTACCACTTTATCCCACGTGCAGTTGGTTGCTTTGCATTATTTGGTATCTACCAGTCTGTTGAATCTGCCATTCAGAAATATAGATGCATAAGGTTCCAAGGTGCTTTTAATGATGGGATGTTTTTCGTTTGGGGCTTATATTGGAAATAGTGTGGGTTCAAACATTTCAAGTTAGTATATTTTGTAACGTTATCCTTGCATATAAAGCGGATATTGCATTGACTACACTTTTTCTTGAACCCTACTGTATAATATCACCGTGTTCTCATCCTTCCCTCTAAATTGCTGCTTCCAAAGCAGTGGAATGTTTTGTTGGTGGTGGGTCATACCGTAAGACTCCAGTAATCCATTTATTGTCATATTATCCTTAAATGTATTGGCAGAGATTTTGCCTTGATTTCTTCTTTCCTTCAGTTTTTACAGATACATTCACTTTATAATTATTCCTGCCCATTTTGGTGCTATTATTCATTATACTTTTTTTGACTCGGCTATTTGTAATTCATAGTATTTGATGCTTTCCATTTTTATTTATAATAACCATGATTCCGTTTTGTAAACTTAATACATTGTAGTTGTTTCCTTTTTTTTTATAATAAATATAAATTTGTTTTCATAATTAACTTTTAGGGACATCAAAAGAACCCTATGTTACACGGAAACGTGTATCCCATCACTAGGGGACTCATTTTCGTCCCTGAAACCTTTTCGGGGACAGTGGAACGAAAAGGAAACGTCCCCCAGCCGTCCCCGATTTCAAAAAACAGGAGGAAATCGTAAAAAACGTCCCCCAACATTTGGGGTCGGTAATCCATCCCCGAAACGCTTAGGGGACACCCGAAACGTCTCTGATCCATCCCCAAAACAAAAAAGCACCCCCGAAATATTCAAATTATTTTTGGCAATATAAATTAAATAAAAACACTTTTAAAAAAGTTGCCAAATCAACAATGTGGGGGCCTACAAGGTTCAAATTCATGCCCACGGACGATAAAATTTGTGATTAAATATTCGGCAATGAAATTTGTGATTAAATGTTTAAAATTTTATATATTAATTCATAAATATTAAATATATTAAAATCATAAATCTAAAATTTATTTTAAGTGTTTTAATATTCATCATACTAAACATATGTTAAAAAATTTCTATTAAATAAAAAATATATTATAATTGGATGATCCGCTTCTGGCAGAGGGAGATGGTAACTCAGATGATTCTAAGCCTTTGGATATTTGATAGCTAGAATGAGGCTTAATTTCATAGGTCGTGCCTGTAGCTTGTTATATATTGATGTTTGAGACTTTCAAAAACATGTTTGAGACATTTTGATTTGGATATTTATATTGATAGACCATGGTTTTGATGTTTGAGACTATTGTTATAATGTTGTCATACTGATTGATACTATTGCTATTATCATTTATGTTGTTATACTACTGTTGCAACTTGAGAATCACTGATTTATTTGCATATTGTCTTGTTAATAATCAATTATTGACATACCTCTCTTTCCCTCTCTATCTATAATATCTTAATATATTTGAAAAATACACAAACACGCGCGTGTGCACACACACACACACACATATAATTTGTATATTGTTCTCTTGCAATCCCCTATTTTGGCTATTTAGAAAACATCCCGAAAATGCATCCCCTGCCATGTCCCCGTCCCCTAAACACCGTGGAACATAGAAAGAGCCAAATTGATTATTGACAATAATAAAAATATAATTAAAAACCAAATAGACATTCTATTTCCACAAAAATTGTCTCTGGAAGTTAAGGGGAAAATGTTAAATTTTAACTATATACAGGTTATTGCCATGGTGTAGAGTAAAATACACTTTTAATAGGTTAACTTATTTGCATACAGCCAAATTAGGCTATAGTAAATGATAGTTGGGAATGATAAGGAGTGCTAATTGAAATGTTATGTTTTGAAAATTAGGTACTTTAGATTGTGTAAAAACAATGGATATAGACTTGATGCAATGTAGATTTCATTCAGTTAGGTAGACAAAATTAGGTAATCTACATTCAGTTAGGTACACAAAATTAGGTAATCTAGTCATGTCAGTTGATTGGGATTTTATGTATAATTTAGTTCATAGATGATTCCATGTCTGTGGATCTATTCCTTGCCATCTGATTTGCTACATATTGTGCTAATTAACCATTTGAATTAGGAGTGTTTACAAATATTTTGGGAAAATCATTTCATTGCAAGTGCCAAATTCTTTTAGGGGTACCCTCTTGATTGGGTCATGTTTAAGCTCACGATAAAGATCAATAGGCAAGAATCAAGCATGCAAAGTGATTTAGATGTGAAGCATTATTCCTTTTGAAGTTTAAAATTAAAACATTCCAATTGAATGTGCTTTGTATGTTCTAGGATTTTGAATGGCAATAAATATGTTTAAATGCTCAAATAAATTCTATAAAAATTAAGACATGTGAACTGTTTTATAAACATGCATTGAGTTGGCTTCCAACAGTTGTGAGGAAAGGATGAGGGTCAACAATTTAGATTTCTAAAATTTGAAATTTGGGTCAAATTTATATCATGCAAAATTACTCACATGGAAATGATTCAAGATAAGGAATGTAGAATCTCAAATCAAGAATGGATGTGTAGAAATTGTAGCTAATGAGTAAATATGTACGAATAAGTGCATATAAGTTTGGGATAAGGACAATTGTATACAAATGTATGTTAGTGATGTTGAGTAATGATGGATAGAAATTAGGGAAGGAGCCAAACTAACACAAAATTATTGGTATATAATTATATTAAGACACTCTCAAAATGGACTCAAAACTAAATGGTAATCTATATGGATATGCAAATTTTACTAGTACATTTTGCCTCCACTTTGAGGCATGTGTGGATTCTAGCATGAATATGTTTTTCAAAATAAATTCACTTACAAACATGAAAATAATTTTTTGCTCATAAAATGAACCTTTGTTTTTGTGTAATGACTCAATTAGATATCTTTGTGTGTCTTCATTCTTGTATTGCGTGCTTGCATGAACCTACAAAGCAAAGAAGAAGTGTGCAATTAGTAGCTTATGAAATAAGCACAACTTAAATTTTCTTTAATCGTCTAGAGAATTGAAAAAATAAGAGGGCTAGGAAAACACTCTTGTGAGGATAGTGGTGTTGCATATCAAACATTGTAATGTCATGCAATCAAATATAATCTAATAGCCACTACCATACCATGTAATCAAGCTTTGAATGGACACAAACATGAATCTATTAGTTAATGTTTATTTAAAAGCTCAATAAATGAGAGGTAGCAATAGTGTGTCTCCTTAAATTGGTGGAGAGGGAAAATAGTACATGCAAATTAAATATAACTTAAGCATGTAAGCATATAGATCATGTAAAGTACCGAGTCATTAGTATATCATGTAACTAGTAAAACGCAAGATGGAAAATGTGAAATCGCACATCATTTGTGCTCTATTAGAATTTGCAAAGCGAAGAAAAAGTATGTAATGAATAGCCTAGGAAATAATCACAAACTTACAAAATTGCTTCAATTGTCTAGAAATTTGGAAAAATAATAGGGTCAAGAAAATTCCCCTTGTGTGGAAAGTGGTGTGGCATCTCAAACATTGCCATGACATGAACTTAAAAGCTATGTTTGGTTATAGTAATGTGTCTTTCTATTTAAGACTATCTGCAAGCTCAATAAATAAGCATTAGTGATAGGATATGCCTCACTTAAATATATGGAGGGAGAAAACATTACATGCAAAGTAAATGTAAGCTAAGCATTTCAGTATATAAATCATGTAAAGTAATATTGTCATGAATGTATCATGTAACAATCAAGACATGGGCTGATAGATGTGAAATCATATGGAATGGGGATAAACATCAAGCTATGAGATTGCAACTAGTATGGGCAAATAAAATTGATGATGGCAAGAGACTTATGTAAGTACATATAACAATAGAAAAGATATATGCCCCCAATAGTACAATGGTCATGGTATGTTAATAGGTCCCAATAGTGAGATAGATCTAGGTGCATGATCGTGCATGTAAGGATAAGATGGAATATGGAAGGTGTAATTCCCTTCAATGTAATGGGATAACTAATGATAAGGCAAGGTGCCCCACAATCTAATATGATACCTCTAGAAGCATGATGTGGCTATGGGGGAACCATGATGTGCCTTAATATAATGGACTAATATGGTGAAGTTGCAAAATGGTAAGACAAGGATTTAAGATTAATAAGCATAGGCCCAAAGGAGTAAGAAAAGCATCCAAAAATGGAATGAGGCTCATAAGTGTCAATATACCATATACATGTAATCCACACATGTATAAGATTCAAATCATAAGGGATGTGATTATAAGAACACACTTTCATGGCAAAAACCCACCATAAAGATGCATAAGCATCATAAATATATGAACTCAAGAAAACAAGAAAATATATAAATTCCTTGTGACTTTCTCATCTTCATTCAGCTTGTTACGAAACACCCACTTGGTTCCAATGACATTATTGTCTTTGGGTCCTTGGACAAGCTCCATAGTCTTGATCCAATGTTTGTTTTCACTTGCTTCTTAAAAGTTCTTTGGCACAATTTTGGAAAGTAAACACAATTTTGCATATTCTATCGTATAGGCAAATCTTCTTGTTTGAATTTTTGTGCCTTCACCTCCAATGATCGAATCTTAAAAAAGGCTCTTTTGAACAAATTTTGATGATGTCTTGGGTGGTGTCTTTGATGGTGCTTTTGGATTTCCTTGCTCAACTTTTTTAGTTTCCTTATCTTCCCATGTTTCTTCTTCTTTACAACTTTATTCCTTTTAATAATCAATCTCTTGTACTATATCCTTTTGATGCCTTTCTTTATCAACTCTCCAATTTGCACTTTCAACAACTTTGTCCACTCTCTTATTATAGCTCTTGTAAGTTGTTCCTTATGGAATATCTAAGGAAGATACCTTCATTGCTTCTAGAATAAAATTGACTCAAATCTTCCTCATCCCTCCTTATATAGCATTTGCTTCCAAAAGCCTTGGAATACTTCACTAATGCAAGCCTTCCTTTCCAAAGTTTATATGGAGTTTTGTTGTTGTTTACCATGATTTGAGCTCAGTTGGAGATGACGCAAATGTATGAACCACTTCTTTCCAAATTGTATCAGCTATTTTGGATTCATTGAGCATGGTTCTTATCATTCCTTGCATGGTTCTAGTCTCTCTCCACTACTCCTTTTGTTGTGGAGTTCTTGCAATTGAATATCGTCTTCTTATTCCATGTCTTTCACAATATGTTTCCAACTCATTTGATGTAAACTCTCATCTATCAAATCTAAATCACTTGATCCTCAGTATTATTCCATTCTCTACTAAGGCTTTGAATGTCAACTCTATTGCCTTGGACTTTTCTTTAAGAAGCGTTGCCCATGTCATCCTAGAATAATCATCAATCAACAACATGAAATACAGCTCACCTTGCAAGCTTTTTGTCCTTGTGGGGACCATACAAATCAGTGTGAACAAGTTTTGAAGGTTTTCATGTAGATATTTTTTGATTTAAAGCTTGTCCTTGTTTGTTTCCCATATTGATACTATTTGCAAATTGAATTATATGGTTTTGTTATTTTTGGCATGCCTCGTATGGCTTTCTTCTTGCTAATCTTCACAATACTGTCAAAATTTAGGTGCCTTGTCCTCTTGTGTCGCAGCCAACTCTCATCTTCTTGCCCCATATAGCAATTTTCACTTTTGACCTCATAAGAATGTAGAGAATTTCATCCATTCTATAGGCATCCAACTACTAGTTTTTCATCTTTCATAATTTTGCATCCTTCAAAATGAAATGTAAAAGTGTGCCCTTCATCGTACATTTGAAAAATGCTTTGTAGATTATGTTTTAAAACATCTTTTGTTTTGGTTCTTCCATTATCCAGATTGACTAAACCTTTGCCTCTTATGTTTGTTGTAGCATATGTTCCTTCATCCACTTTCTTCAAAGAGAGGAATTTGCTCTTGTCATTGGTCATGTGAGTTTAGCATCAGTTGTTAACATACCATTGGTTTCTCTCATCTTGAGCATATAAAGCAACTTGTACAAGCATAGAGCTCTGCTTTATCTCTTGCTCCTTTTTCCAAACTTTGTTTGTTTTGTCCTTCTTGTCACGAACACCCTCTTTCTTTTTTAGCAACATGACAAATGTATTTATGCAATTTTTAGCTGTGTCCAAAGTTTTTACACTTGTATGATGTTATAATCAATTAGAAGAGAAAATGAGTTGAAATTCCTCTTTGAAAATCCAAAATCATTTCTTGTATTCACTCTACATTATAATGTTCTGTGACCATATTGATTGCATGAAAAACAATAACCATGAAAAAGACTAGTTGAACTTGGTAGTGTGTGGCTTTTAGAAAATATCTTTTTGAGATTGTCGTTGTTTGTTCTTTGAGATTATGAGGCTTTATACTCCTTGCTTGGATCCTTATTGTTCTCTTCTTTGTTCACCTCCTTGCATGTTTCCTTGTTGGAACTTTTGAGAGTTGTGGCATAATTCTTCTTTTCAACTGCTTTGTGGTATGCGAATTTTTTTCATTGAAACCAACACCACTTTTGATAAGGGGTGATCTTTTTGAATTAATAAGTTCTTCTAGCATTTTCAAACTCTTGTCAAACTTCATGTTTCTACTCAATTGTTCTTTGGTCCTTTTTAGCTCCTTCCTTAGGGAAACAGACTCTTATTCAATCTTTTTCACATTCAAATTTTTTTGTCTATAGTTGTTGCATTTTCAAGGCATCCTCAATGTGGTTGGCTTCTTCAACTTGAGTCTTTTAAGTCCATAATTGTCTTCTCAGATTTTTTGACATCCTCTCAAATTTGATCTTTCGGCTTTGAGTTCCTTTTCTTAAGTCCCCTGGTTTCGTCAATAGCAACAGTAAGTTCTTCCTCAAGATCTGCTATGTTTCCTCCTTGCTTTAAATTTTTTATATTCTTTATCTTAACATCTTGGAGATTCTTATTTTGTTTCCATGGCCACAAAAAGGATCTCTTCTCTTCAACTTTCTAAAAAACTTTCATCACTTTTAGATGAGCTATTACTTCCTTGGACATATGGGCTCTTCTTGTGTATTCAAAAAATCCTTCCTTGAATTTTCCTTGATTTTTCTTCTTACTATGATGATTTTTCTTGTCCTTTTTTTGTCATAACATACATTTTTCTTCTTCGTTGCTTTCACTTTCAACTAGTGGACATTTGGTAGCATAACAACCTATAATGTCATGATTAAAATATTTAAGAGTATACTTACCTTTTGTGATTATTGGATATGGTATTTAATTTATTCACAAAGTAGGCTTTTGCCTCACCGCTTGAGCTTTCAATTGATCTTGGAACTTTGTTCTTCATTTTTTCTTTATGCTTAAATGTTGGTTCCTCGATTTGATATTGTTTTGTTCTTGATCCTCATTTCACATCTCGCAAAGAATGTCATACAACTCTTTCATCTTCAAGGTATTCAAGTTCTTCATTTCTTCAATGGCCAAGACTTTTCCATCAAATCTCATGGGAAGAGATTTCAATATTTTTTGTACAATTAACTCATCCTCAATCATTTGCTCTTGTCGTTGGTCGTGTGAGTTTAGCATCAATTGTTAACATACCATTGGTTTCTCTCATCTTGAGCATGTAAAGCAACTTGTAAAAGCATAAGATAAGATAGATAAGATAAGATAAATTATTAATGTCCAACAAGAGACCACCAAGGGTCTAAGGGACTGGGAACAAACAGAGCATAACAATGAACAGCAGGAGCACCAAACGGTGTTCGGGGAAAGAATAATAACAAGAAAGCAGAAAGCAGGAAACAGAAGAACCAGGAAGAGCGCCTAGAGGCTCATTCTGGGTGAGAAGTAATCGAGCACCGAAGGATATGATCTGAGACTAAAAGGAGCCCTGGACCGTCTCTGAGTAACACTGGTGGCAGAATGCTGCAACCAAGTGCGATCTTTACGATCTCTACGAGGTCTCACAAGCCTGGTGTGTCTAGAAGGAGGACCGAGAGGGTGCTTCGTGTCGCAGGAAGGAGACGCCGAAGTGAAAAAGGATGTGATAAGATGATCAGATCTCTGGCTGGACGGGAACATAAGCTGGAGGGTGGAATCCTGAAGCCGTGTGGTCTCCTGAAGATAAAGAGCAAGGCACCGCTGATCGGTGTATCTGAAGGAGGCAAGGGAACTGCACTCTCTGAACAGGCAGTAGAATCTCCCTCTGATCTCGTAGTAAATAGGACATCAGAAAATGAAATGTGCCTCGGACTCGGTCTCCAACAAGGTGCAAAGGCGGCATATCCGGTCAGCCCTGTGAATGTGGTGATCTGTCTAGATGCGGAGCCGGTGAGAGCCAACTGTGAAAGACCCTAAAGAAATATGGAGAGCGTGACTCCAACGGTAGGCCAGGTATGAAGGATGCATAATGAACCCATCAAGAATCTCCATATAGTGCTCGGCATAGGAGGCCATCCTGGGACGAAGCCCTCCAGGAGGGTTGCACCAGGTCGTGGTGATATACTGTCTATAGATGTCGAGTCTGACATGGTCATTCAGCTCCTCCTAGGAGGGGAGGAGGTGGGTGGGAGCATCCAAGGAAAGTTGAAATTGGGGCATAAAACTCTCCTTTATCTCTTGCTCCTTTTTCTAAACTTTATTTGTTTCATCCTTCTTGTCACAAACATCATCTTTCTTTCTTTTTTAGCAGCATAACAAATGTATTTCAGCAGTTTTTAGCTGTGTCCAAAGTTTTTACACTTATATGATGTTATAATCAATTAGAAGAGCAAATGAGTTGAAATTCCTCTTTGAAAGTCCAAAATCATTTCTTGTATGCACTCTACATTATAATGCTCTATGACCATATTGATTGCATGAAAAACAATAACCATGAAAAGAATCGTTGAACTTGGTAGTGTGTGGCTTTTAGGAAATATCTTTTTTGAGATTTTTGTCGTTGGTTATTTGAGATTATGAGGCTTTATACTTCTTTCTTGGATCATTTTGATTCTCTTCTTTGTTCACCTCCTTGCATGCTTCCTTGTTGGAACTTTTGAGAATTGTGGCATAATTCTTCCTTTCCAACTGCTTTGTGGTATGTGAACTTTTTCCATTGAAACCAAGACCACTTTTGACAAGGGGTGATCTTTGTGAATTAATAAGTTCTTCTAGCATTTTCAAACTTCATGTTTCTACTCAATTGTTCTTTGGTCCTTTTTAGCTCCTTCCCTAGGGAAACAAAATCTTATTCAATCTTTTTCACATTCAAAAATTTTTGTCTATAGTTGTTGCTTTTTTCAAGGCGTCCTCAATGTGTTTGGATTCTTCAACTTGAGTCTTTTAAGTCCATAATTGTCTTCTCAGATTTTTTGACATCCTCTCAAATTTGATCTTTCAGCTTTGAGTTCCTTTTCTTAAGTTCCTTGGTTTCGTCAATAGCAACGGTAAGTTCTTCCTCGAGATCCGTTATGTTTCCTTATCGCTTTAAAAAATTTATATTTTGTCTTAACATCTTAGAGATTCTTCTTTTGTTTCCATGGCCACAAAAAGGATTTCTTCTCTTCGACTTTCTAAAAAACTTTCATCACTTTTAGATGAGCTATTACTTCCTTGGACATATGGGCTCTTCTTGTGTATTCAAAAAATCCTTCTTGAATTTTCTTTGATTTTTCTTCTTGCTATGATGATTTTCTTGTCCTTTTTTCATAATATACATTTTTCTTCTTCGTTGCTTTCACTTTCAACTAGTGGACGTTTGGCAGCATAACAACCTATAATGCCATGATTAAAATATTTAAGAGTATACTTACCTTTGTGATTATTGGATCTGGTATTTAATTTATTCACAAAGTAGGCTTTTTCCTCACCGCTTAAGCTTTCACTTGATCTTGGAACTTTGTTCTTCATTTTTTCTTGATGCTTAAATGTTGGCTCCTCGATTTGATATTGTTCTGATCTTGGTCCTCATTTCACATCGCAAAGAATGTCATACAACTCTTTCATCTTCAAGGTATTCAAGTTCTTCATTTCTTCAATGGCCAAAACTTTTCGATCAAATCTCATGGGAAGAGATTTCAATGTTTTTTGTACAATAAACTCATCCTCAATCATTTCTCTGTGACTATAATAGTGTTCACAACTTCATCCATATAGAGAAAGTGGATGGAAACATTTTCTTCTTCCTTCATCTTTGGGCTTTCAAATTTCTTGATGTGGGTTTGGAGCTTAGCCTTTTTCGCCTTGTCGTCTCCTTCATAAGTATTTTGAAGTCTTTCCCATATGTCTTTTATTGATGTGCACTGCATGACATTGACATTCATTTTCAATTACTTCAATTACAGTTGCATTCATAACTTTTGTGTTGTTCTTGAATGTTCTTATTCTAGCTTGATTAGTAGGTGGAGTAGATGGTGCCACATAGTCGTCCATAATTTTTTGTCATATATCAAGTCCATGAGTCATCAAATAGGTGTGCATCATAAAACTCCATAAAGCGTGGTAGTTGTTGCTGGCTCCAACTGATTATCCAAGTTATCTCTATGATTTGGCCAATTTTAGTCAATAAGCACTTGGGTCAGTAACCAACTTGATAAGACTTGATCAATGAACTACTTTGATCAAAATCCCCTACACTTAAGGATTTTTTAGACCTAGGTGGGTGTGCCTCATTCCATATCCTTGTGATTCTAATTCCTTTTCAAGTAGATATTGTAACATATGAGCTCTCAAAATAAGAAAACCAAATGGATGTAGGTTACAAGAAGATCTAGATTTTTTTTTATATTTAAGACAGTAAGAAATTGAGAGAAAATAATTGTAACCCTAAAACAAAAACATAAAACTAAACATGCATGAAAAGGAAATCCTTTTATGATTTTTTGAGTATATGTTGAAGTTGTGAAACAAGGCATAGTGGTGAGTGTCTATTCCAGGGCTTATGGAGTTAAGGAGAAGGTGAAAATCAAGAAAGAACTGCAATATTCTTTCAGTAGCATGAACAAACCTTTGACTAATGTGTTACATTAACCAAACTTTGTCATAATGAGTTACAAGCTATACGTGATCATCCAACATGCATCATAAAAAGTTGTGTTAAGGTTTAAGAATTTTTTCCCTTATTATAAATGCTAATTAAACTGATATCAAATCTAATCTATAAACAATTAAATTTATGATAAAATTGTAATATTATACCTTACTTGGAATCTGAACCGTATGAAATTATTTGTATTTTCAAAATGTTACTCAATGTCTCACACTTTATGTTTTTGTGTTGTTCATCGAATATATTCTGGGGTGACGGTATATGTACCATGGCAGTGAGAGAGAATAGTCACGTCTATGATAGACGTGACTCCTCAAGGAGTCACGCCTATCATAGGCGTGACTTTTTGTCACTTCTATTTTCTCAGACCCGATTCATTAATCGGAGTCTCTTAATAATCAACAACAGTTTATATAAGTTGATAACTAATGTGATTTGTTTTAATCAATCAGAATATTTATAATATAATAATGATAATCATTATTATTATTATATTATATTAATGATATAATATATATATATGTGATAGATAATATATATATAATAATGACAATAGATAATAATTAAATATCAAAATATATATTATAATTATAATATCTATTATTATTGGTGTGTGTGTGTGTGTGTGTGTCACAATTTATCTATTATCGTAAAATCAATATTTTATTTGATCTAAGCTACAAATATCAACACTCCTTCTTAGTTCGGGAAGATAAACATATCACAATAATCTCTATGAATAAATTACTTGTTTTAACACTCAACTTATGATATAAGTAATCACATATCACATAACTCGTGATATGAAGCATCACCTAACTCGTGATACAAAGTATCACATATCACATAACTCATGATATGAAGTATCACCTAACTCGAGATACAAAGTATCTCATATCACATAACTCGTGATATGAAGTATCACCTAACTTGTGATACATAGTATCACCTATCTCGTGATACTAAAGGATATAATATACTCGAGAACATTACATTCTCCTTATATATCCTAGTTATGGTATGTGCACTGACATTAAGTCACATAATTTCTACCATAACTAATCATGGCAAATCCATGAGTCATACTGATATCAAGTCACATGATATCAACCTACTGAATATTATAAGATCGTCACCTTATAATGTTAAATACACGTGTTGATTATCCAACAAATTGTCACCTTTTAGAAATATACACGAGATGGGTAGGCCCATAAAGTCATAGTCACTCATATGACAAAAGAAGTTTACACACTCAACAACTTTAACATATTAGTACAAATCAATTTGAAAAATTTACATTTCAATCATAACAAGATTCTTCTTGAAGTGTTCAACTTTCACTTTGAGGAGAGGTTTGGTAAGAATATATGTTGTTTGTCCTTCTGTACTGATATACTCCAACTGAATCACATTCCTTTTTACCATGTCTCTCACATAGTGATAAGGAATCTCAATATGCTTAGATCTATCATGAAATACATGATTCAATGAAAGCTTAATGCAACTTTGATTGTCACAGTGGATGATAGTTGGTTTCAGAGGCTTACCGAATAATCCCACAAGCAGTTTCTTGAGCCATACTACTTCTCTAGCAGCCATAGAAGCTACAATATATTCGGCTTCTGTAGAACTCTGAGCTACTAAGGATTGTTTTTTGTTAATCCACAATATCATAGTCGATCCTAAAATGAAACAAAATCTGGAGGTGCTCTTTCAGTCAATTACACTTCCAGCCCAATCTGAATCTATGAATCCATGAAGATCTAAGTCAACATTTTCATATCTTAGGTCATAATTAAGAGTACCTTGAAGATATCTCATTATATGCTTCACATCCACAAGATGTATCTCCTTGGGCTCACACATAAATTGACTTAAGCCATTTACATCATAGCAGATATCAGGTTTGGTATTGACCAAATACATAAAAGATCCAATCATCTGCATGTAGAGAGTGGGATCTTTCGACTAAGAATTTGTTGTTTCTTCCTTTAATTTATGAAGATTTGTTTCCATGGGGGATGACATAGGTCTGTATTTCATCATACCAAATCTCTTCAATATATCAATGGTGTACTTCCCTTGATTCAGAACAATGCTATTTGATTTCTGCTAGACTTCAAGTCCAAGGAAGTAGTGTAATAGGCCTAAGTTCTTCATATCAAATTCTGAGGATAGATCTTTCTTAAACTGATCAATAAGGTATTCTCATGTAATCAATAGATTGTCAACATATAATATCAATATTAACATATTACCTTGGCTTTGTTTGAAGTAGAGATTTGTATCTGTGTCATTCTTTGAGAATCCTAATCTCATGAGGTAACTGTCAATTCTTTCATACCAAGCTCTAGGAGCTTGTTTAAGTCCATATAGTGCTTTCTTTAATTTACACACATGTGATTTTGCATTGTGAATCTCGAATCCTTCAGGTTGCTCTAAGTAGACCTCTTCTTCAATGGTTCCATTTAAGAAAGCAGTTTTTACATCCATTTGATGGACTTTCCATCCTTTGGCTGCTGCAATGACTAGAACTACTCTGACTAAGGTATATTGAGCAACAGGAGCAAAGGTTTCTTCATAGTCAATTCCTTCTTTCTGTAAAAATCTTGTGGCTACAAATCTTGTTTTGTGTTTTTCTATACTGCCATCTATAGCATGTTTGATTTCAAATAGCCATTTGGAAGAAATAACATATTTCTCTTTTGGCCTGGGTACTATCTCCCACACATCATTCTTCGGGATGGATTGATACTCCTCTATCATTGCATCCTTCCATAATTGGTGCTGGAGAGCTTCTATAACATTAGAAGGTTCTGATTTGATGAATTCACTCATCAAAGCTACATAACTAGAGAATCTCTTAGGTCTTTTTCTTTCTCTGAAAGTCCCTGATGGAGCGGTATAAGTTCTTGCTTCTTCCATTATTTTAGTAGATCCCAAAGTGGTCTCTTCTTAGGATTTTCCAATGATGTTATTTGTTCTTCATTTATATCTTCCTCAAGATACTCCCTCTGAATCTCAGGAGCAGGATCCTCTTCTAGGTCTACGATGGAAGTTTGAATTTTTGACTCAATAGAACTTATGGCTCTTTTAAAGATTGTCTTCCTCAAAATTCACATCTCTGCTTAGTTCAATCTCTCTTTGACCAGGCACATATATTCTATAAGCTTTTGAGGTTTCACTATAGCCTAGAAAAGTACCTTTCTCCCATAAGGTTCTAGCTTAGGTCTTTTCTCTTTGGGCACATGAATGTAAACATGACAACCAAACATCCTCAAGTGACTAATATTTGGTTTTATACCAGTGAAGGCTTCTTCAGGAGTTTTTTCATCAATATGGGAGTGAGGACATCTGTTCTGAATGTAGATAGCAGTACTAGAGGCTTCTGCCCAAAGTGAAATGTACTAGTGATTAGTACTATGTAATGTTCTCGAGTATATTATATCCTTTAGTATAAACATACTAGCAAAACATAGTCAAAATTCTTTAAAAATATCTAATGTATATTCCCTCCCATTATCTATCCTTAAGGTTTTTACTTTTCTTCCAAAATATTTTTCAGTAAGGGATTTGAATTCTTTAAATCTTTTAAGGATCTTCTGTGATTCTTTACATTTAAGGAAATAGATCCATGTCTTTATGGAGAAATCATCAACAAAGATTACATAGTATAGAAACCCACCTAAGGAAGGTACAGACATGGGTCCACATAAATTTGAGTGGACTAATTCTAATACATCTTTTGTTTTGCTAGAACTATTTTGAAAATACCCCTTAGTGTTCTTACCTAAGGCACACAACTTGCATGCCCCTGAATGTAAACATGACAACCAAATATCCTCAAGTGACTAATATTTGGTTTTATACCAATGAACACTTCTTCAGGAGTTTTGTAATCAATATGGGAGTGAGGACATATGTTCTAAATGTAGACAACAGTACTAGAGGCTTCTGCCCAAAGTGAATGTAGATAGCAGTACTAGAGGCTTTTGCCCCTAAATGATTTTGACTAGTCCTAATCTTCTATTCCATATTTCATTAGTCTGCAATTTCATGAATTAGGGCTAGATTTGATTCAGTACATAACTCATACAAATAACCTTGTCTATGACCTATGGTTTGAGCTTTCTTATTAGTAGAGTTCTTTGTCCATGCCAACACTTTACTATCCAGGAAGGTTACCCTATATCTATTATCTTCAAGTGCAGATATGGAGACCAAGTTCCGTTTGATGCCTGGGACAAACAATACTCCAGTGAGTTGAATGGAGATACCAGACTTTAAGTTGATGGTGCAAGTTCCAACACCTTTGAATGGATGTGTAGTTTCATCTCCAATTGTCACTTCCTCATCAGTTTCTTCTATCGTGGAGTCTAGGAGTTCCATGAACCACCCCATGATGTGTCTTGATGAACCACTATCTATAACCCATGAGGTGTTGGATTTATTTGATACTTGATTTGAAAGTGCAAACTATTATACATATTTCTCATATTCATGCTCCTTTTTGGACTTACTTACTTTGGCATATGACATTTGTTGCTTGGTTCTGTCAGGATATCTGACTGCATAGTGCCAATACTGGTTGCATCTGAAACATTGGATGAGAGAAACATCTTTCTTGGATGAACCTTTCTTAGGGTAGCTTTTCCTCTTCTTAAAGTATTTCTTCTTTCCTTTCTTGTGAGAATTTTCATTCAAGACATGAAGATCTTCGTCTATGTTCTTTTGATTGAATCCTTTATTTGTTTGTCTTGATTCCTCTTGAAGATAGTCTGATCTTAGTCGGTCAAATTTTGGAAATTTAGACCTTGCACTAATGCCTTGAACAAATGTCTCTTAGGAATTTGGTAGACCATCTACGACAATAAGTGTTAGTTCCTTACTTTCAATTTGGTATCCAAGTGTTGATAGTTGATCCCTTAGGGCCCGTTTGGTTGAGGGGTGGAATGGGAATTGAACGGGAATTGGCATTTCCGAATTCCCAAAATGTTCAATTCCCTGTTTGGTTCCAAAATTAAAAATTGGAATAGGGTTATGTGAATTCTAATTTTGGGCCTTTTTGAGCATTCCACAATTCCCCCTCAAGACTAGGAATTGGAATTGAAAATTGGAATTGGAATTGAGACTATTATTTTGTGAAGGAAAATTATTTCCCATTTTTGTGTTAATATTATATTGCTATCAAAATGTATATATAAATCTGTGTATATATACATATATGTATATATACATATGAGTGTATATACACACATGTACATATATAGTATAGATACATGTATGTATATATACACATGAGTGTATATACACACATGTATATACACACGTGTATGTGTGTGTATATACACACATGTGTGAATATACATGTGTATGTATATACATGTGTGTGTATATACTCTTGTGTGTATATATACATACATGTATATATATATAGTATATACATGTATGTATATATACATGTGTATATACATACTTATATCTATATACACGTGTGTATATACACATGTGTATATATGTGTGTGTGTATATATGTGTATATATATACACAAATGTGTGTATATATGTGTATGTGTGTGTATATATACACATGTATGTGTATACATGTGTATATACATACATGTATGTGTATATATATATATATGTGTGTGTGTACATGTGTATATATACATGTGTGTATATACACACACATGTGTGTATATACACACACATGTGTGTATATACACACGTGTGTGCGTGTATATATACACACATGTGCATATATGTGTGTATATATACACGTGTGTGTGTACACACATATGTGTGTATATATGTGTATGTGTGTATATGTGTGTATATATGTGTGTACAAAAACAAAATTCCAATTCCAATTCTAGTTGTGTGGAACCAAACACAGAATTTGCATCTTCTCAGTCATCTTCCAAGTGAACCAAACAGGACAGCCATATTCTAGAATTCATTTTGAGAATAGCACAAACCTAGAATGGATTCAATTCTAGAATTGGCAATTCCAGCATGCACAAATTCCGCCAACCAAACGGGCCCTTAGTGTAGATATTCTCATAAAGTATGCATTGATAGATTCTCCTTTGTTCATACTTATATGATTGATTTCGCTCTTTAGGGCCAAAGTCTTGCTGGAATTATTTATTTCGTATGTGCTTTAAAGTGACTTAAACATATGATATGTAGTCTCACGTTTTGTCAAAATTTGCACGATGTGATCTCTAACTCCATCAGCTATGATTTTCATGGCTTTTTCATTTCCTTCAATCCATGTTGTTTTCTCAGGATCATTCTTTGATTTTGCTTTATTTTCTTTCACAAATGACTCAACTTTATTTTCTTTTAATATCATCATAATCCTGAACTTCCATGATGAGAAGTTATTTCCTCCTTCTATCCTATCTTTGAATCGGATTGCAGTTGGATGTATAAGGAGAATGTAATGTTCTCGAGTATATTATATCCTTTAGTATCACGAGATAGGTGATACTATGTATCACAAGTTAGGTGATACTTCATATAACGAGTTATGTTTCCTCCAAGAAATTTGATGAGAATTTATTTCCTCCTAGCACACGTGAGCAACAATGTCCAAAAACAAAACCAGAATATCCTTGATCATTGATTTCATGAAATTTTTAAACATAAATATTGGAGACAATTTGTAAATCATTAGCTTTGATTACAAGATGATCTGATATTACAATAGCTTCATTGTATTGATTTTAATCTTGATTACGTAAACATACTAGCAAAACATAGGCCAAACTTATGTTCACAAATTTATAGACTTTGAAACACTACTTTACAATAACTTCTAGAAACCCATTTGAAGAAATGAAATATGGGCTTGAATTCCCTATTATAAACTAAAGGAGCAATAAGCTTTGGGCTATTTATAAAGTGTAAGTAGCAATAGGTAACTGCCTAACACGCTAGAAGATAAACAAAAAAAAATTTTGAGCAGCTGACAAAAAGCAAAACATTCATTTCATGCTCTGCAGGTAGTAGTTGGTGTTAATAATCTAGAGTCTTTCTACCTGCATAAGTTTTTGTATCATTCTAGAAAAAGATCTGATAAGTTTGCAGACATAAAACATCCTGATAGAGAGTTGCTTGTTGTATCATTCTAAAAATATATATATGCAATAACTCCTCAAATCCTTATACTTGATTACAAGAAAGCTTTTGGCATGATTAAAATTTATATTATAAACAAGATCATATTACCTTTTAACCCTTTTTAATCCAAAAGAGCAAAAATTGCATAAATTCAAAACTCTACAAGAACTGACTAGTTCCTAGTTCAAAATTTGGAACTTGGTTCTAGAAGCATAGGGAGTAACCAAAATAGATTAGAGGGTCTCAACACCCTCATCCTTGAATTTCTAAATGACTTGGAGATGCCTCTTATAGTCTTCATCGATTATTGCATGTCTTGCAACCTGCATCTTTGTTAATCTTTCTTGTCATGGTTGTTTCCTCTAAAAGAATGTCAACCAATATTGGGTCCAAGACTATCCTAATTTGCTCCATTCAAACTTTAATTTCAAATTCTTCTTATCATAAAATAGGGGTGGCATGTGGCAGCTTGTATTACTCTAAAAGCTTTTAAGTTTTGTCTTTATCATCTTGGTGTACTCTTTGAGTGGCAAACATATGGATCAGTATCTTCAATTTCATGCCCATATTATATATCATTATGTGTACATATACTTAGGTATTGACTTCTCAAAGAAGAAACCCAAACCCTTTATCAATCTCTACAAGAAAGAAATGGAACATAAGTATCTTTGTCCAGTTAGATGAATTTGATAAACGCTCAGCGTCTCTTTCTGTTCCTCCAATGTTGTATCCCCATGGTTCCTTATAACATTAAATCTTGATTCCAATAGAGTTTCTATTAGTTCTAACATGGCCTTGACCTTTGCTCCTTTGAGGTCTCTATATAATTTATCAATTTCTTCTTTCAACTGCAAATTCTTGACCCTGATAGTTGCTAGGTCATTTCTCAAATTAATTATTTCTCTTGATGCTCTTTGGCCAAAGCCTAGAAGCAAGGAAGTGTGTTTTGATATCCAACTTCTTTTAATTGTCTATGTATTTCCTTCCAAACTTTGATTTCTTATGCCTCCTTAGCCAAATTATGTGTAAATTTGACAACATTGAATGTTAAGCTTGTAATTTTAGCTATTGTAGTGTCAGATGGTCTTTTGATTGGAAGTTAAGCATATAATTCATTTTGTTTTTCTACCATAGCAAGTCAAGCTTGTCATCAAAAGCATAGCCAAAATACAAATCTTTTGCTTGTTCAGGACCAACATTTAACTCTATGTTCTATCTCTTTCTTAAATTATCAAAGGCAATGGCATAGGAAATGTCTCACCCCTCTAGCAACAAGACACCATTATGTCTCACTATCTCCTTGTCATTTTCAGGAGTTGTTGTCTTCATCTTTTCATTCACCATGTTTTTGACCCTATACATCAATCTTTGTGCTTCGTTTGGATCAAGATCTTCCCTTTGCAATCTCATTTCTCTACACAATTGATTACTAATGAGTCTATGCATAAATTGGGTGGATACTTGGCACCAGAGGAGAACCAAAAACTCTAATACTAGTGTGGTCCTTATAATAAAACTAGACCCCTAATTGTGATCCATTTTCAACTCCAGAGTAAGGTTCTTTGGCCTTAGAAACTTCTTTTCTTTCTCACTCAAACCCCAATACATATTCCAACCAAGCAAAGATAACATCTTTATGACAAAACAATTCTCAAAGATAACATAATTAGACTCAGAGAAGTGCATATCCCAAATATAGGTTAATTCTTGGACATGAAGAGTATTTTCTCTGGCCATTAGGGTAACTCCAAGAGTTCCATCCCACACCTTTAGCCCGTTATATAACAATATGTGCACGAGGAAGGAGTAATATTTGAAATGAACAGTATGACTTCCTTTCAAGCACTTTAATGTTGTAACTTTTATGTAAGCACACTGGCATAATCAAAAGGCCTATTATGATCCCTACTGTTCGTACACAACACCATCATCCAATTTGGGATAAATTGTAATGGCACCACCCATTTCCAGGTTCTCTAACAGTGAAGTTATCATTGACTTTCAAGGTTTGTGTTAGCTTGATGTTGCCAACGAGCTTGAAAGGTTTAGAGGAGTCATATGACCCTTTCAAGTGTTATTTTTTGTTTCCAATTTGGGATCCAAGATTCTTGGAGGGAGCGTCTATTTTAATAAGCTACCCAGCTAGGTCCATTTATCATCTTTCATCATCGGGATCTCTCCTACACAGTCAAATTTCAATTTCAATGCAATTCAACCATTGTTGTTAATTGGGTGTATTATTGAGCTATATTTAATTAATTTCACTATGGTTATGATTTTAATCAAATATATTTATAAAGCATATCAATGTTATAGCTCATTAGAAAGAGGAAGGAAAGTTTTAAATCATTGGACGCTTAAAAGTGACTTTGACCCAGAAATGTATTAAAAGTAAATTAAATCACTTTAAAAGTCAAAAGGCTTAATAAATTAATAATGTGGTTTATTTTATTGGATGGGCCTTTATTATTAAATATTACATTGGGAATTTTAAAAGGGAAGTGATTTTGTTCACATGAGTGAACAAAAACCAAGCTATACACATTATTTTTTTCGAAGCCCTAAAAGTGTAGTTTTAGAAATAAAGTCATAAACTAAACGTATAGTGTAGTATGTTTACATATAAGTAGGCATTGGAAAGCTAGTCCAAGGATTGTGCATCCCTCCACTTGATTTCTCTATACTTCTCCCCATGTGCTTATTATTTTCATTTGAAATAATTTTTTTCTATTTTGACTCACTTTACATATCTTGCAAAATATGGGATCATTTTTTATGTAGTGAGAGCATCATAAAACATCTTAAGTGACTTTGTCTCTTGTCGCATCTCTATGGACTTGTCCTTGCACAAGGTTCCACTAATCAAAAGCAAGTATAGAATATGAAAAATGATCATATCATTTGCCTAATTGATAGTAGTGTTTATTAACATTGTGATTCTATTTCACATATTGATTGCCCATACACTTTTTAAATACCTTCATAGACCCACATCTCCCTCCATTCCCTAATAACCTTGTTATGGACAATCTTCTAACCCTTGATTGTGATACCTATACCTTCCCTCGTGATGATGATTGGAAGAACAAGTTAATTATTTGGTCAATCTTCATAATTGTGATGGCATCAATGCTCCTACAAGGATCTTAATTGGTCATTTGCCTTCTAACACTTTATCCAAATTTAGAATCTTCTTCTTTATCTTCAAATTGATGTTTCTAGATCCACAGAAGGTCGATGTTAAAGTATACCCTATATATGAAATTATAATCAAATCATATTTGAAACAATATAATTAAAGCTAAATCTAAAGACTAAATGTATAGATCTAAGTATAACAAGAAACCATACTCAACCCAAAAGGAGTGCAAGCCACTCATTGGTCGATGATCTCCTAGTCATCTTCAGGATCCCTTGGAAGCTTCATGTTGAAGATGTTGAATAATGGATGTGGATTTGAAAGTAGACTTGAATCCTTGATGAGGATATCTTCACTTCATAGAATGTCATCAAATTGCAGTACTAAGCCTTCACAGTTGCATCCATTCCCTTTTTCATTACTAGATGCTAGATGAAAATGAAGTGAGATAACTTTTGCTTTATAGGCCTTTCAAACTTTTAGGGATGCAAAACTCAAAGGCGGCCGACTAAGGATTTCAAATCTCACCCAAAATCACAATACAAACCTCCACATAAAATTTAGGTCCAAGTTAGCATGCCAAGGGAACTCCCAATCAGAGGGTTGCAAAATTTACGACCTTGACAGCCCAGGTCATCCTTGACAAGCCAAAATGTCTCAAATTTTAATTTGATAGTCAATTATGATGGGTCCCAAAAATCTGCGCTAAATTGGTGTATAATAAGTGAAAACATGTGAAATAAGTCACGTGAAAATAGGGCATATGCACATGCAAATGATGATTAAGTGGATGAAATAATTGAAGGAACACAACCATAATTAAGGGGTCTTATAAAGATAAATTTGTTATTAACTAAATTCATTATGGAGTCCTATAATGCATGCTAAGATGGAACACACTAAAATAAGTGTTAACAAGCCTGAAATCGCATACCTTAGCAAGGTGCTTACAATTTACAATGCTACAACTTCTTGTTTGGAAACAGATTATTCCTTCCAAACTTTTCTCCATCACTTTTTTTGTGAGAGATTTCTTCAAACAGATTATTCCTTCCAAACTTTTCTCCATCACTTTTTTTTGTGAGAGATTTCTTTAATATAAACAAGTTACTAACATTGTCTTCCAAATGACAAGCATTAGTGTGAACATAGTATATTACCTATTCCTATTATACTTGCATAATGCTGTTTATTTAAAGGCATTTGTTTTCATTTCATTTAGAAGCATTAGTGTGAACATAGTGTATTACCTATTCATATTATACTTCCATAATGCTGTTTATTTAAAGGCATTTGTTTTCATTTCATGTGATATAATTCAGACAAATGATATTAATGTCTTAAGATTAAGGATTAATAGTTGTTTGTTATTATAATCACTCGAAAATCCAACGTTTGGTAGTTGTTGTTCTATAATGTTATCTTCAAATCTAATCAAATAAGTTATTGTTAATTAATCTGGAAGGGAAAAAAAGCTACAATCTTTAATAATTCAACTGTTTTTTTACTAACATCAGTTTTCAGGCAACACCACATACGTGAAATATGCTCTTTTAGCCAACCACAGACTAGTGAAACAGCTCAATAAGATCCAAGATTAAACTGCTTAACCGTCTTCCAATCTTGGATACAGAAACAATTGATTTTGCTTTTGTTGTACTCAAGGAGGCCGGCTCCTCAAAAATATAACTATTTCCTCGTTGCCAGAAGTTTTGCTAAAAAGTTTTTGGCTAGCTAAAAGAGTGATTTGCATACGACCCACCATGCCAAATAGAACTAGTATAAGATTGAAACTACCTTTTAAGTTAATGGCCTTCCATGGTCGACAATGCTAATAGGGTTTGGAAGTACCTCGATGTTGATGGCCTTCCATGGTCAACGATGCTAATAGGGTTTGGAAGTACCTCGTATTCAATATGACAATTGCTTTGATGTCAAAATTAAAATGCTTGCAGGCATTATTGTTTGTGTAACATAAGATCTCCTCAACAAGTCCAAGCAAAGCTTTAGATATAGCCAAACCTTGTGCAATTTCATATGGGAAATGATTGGTCTAAACATCAAACAAATTGATCGATTTTATGCCAAAAACCTAATTCAGAAAAACTAGCCCAAGCAACAAAAAAAACAGATTTCTGATCCTGTCACGAACAAAGCAAATATGAATACTTTACCCACACAAAAATGGAGCAACAGCTGTAAACAACAATTTATTCAAATCACTATTAGAGGATGTGATATAATTTCCAAGTAGTTCCATTTATTGTATTTAACAAGCTACGTAAACATTGAATTCCTCTGCTTTCAGAAATTTCCATGGAGGACTTTCACTACGCTTTTTCCAATCTATCATTTAGTTCATTCTCATGACAAACATCACTAGCAAATGAAGATGAGATTTTCTATTTCTCGTCTTCCATAATTTCCAACGATGTTCCTAGGAAGCCAATAACATTGTACTTCCAGAAATTTCCGCGGATATTTTCTCTACATGCTTTCGCCGCTCCCTCATTTAGAGTGCTCTCAATATTGAGGAAGCTGAGAATTCTATTTCTCAGACTCCACAAATTTCCAACAATGTACTAGGCAAGCCATTAAAAGATGCCCACACACACATAGCAACAATAATCCTGATGTGGACATGGATAGCCAATATTTGAATTGAGTATACAGCTATTAGATTGATCAGGCCAGAGACTGAATATATTAGATCACTTTTACTTGAGAGATAATTCTTGCATCTGGGATCCAAATCTACTGTTCTAGTAGTGAAAAATTTCTACTGTAATCGACACTTGAATTACCTTTTTGGAGGGAAAGCACTTTCAAAAAAGAAACAAAAATCATTAATTAAAAATTTTGAGATCAACATTGTGAAAAATTTCAGCTGTGTAATAAAAAACTCACATACATATATTAAGCCGTCTCTGTCCACCACAAGAAAATAATGCCAATTAGCCTACCACATAAAATAAACCATTTTACTTCTTGATATTGGTGTAAATGTTGATTCACAAAGATATTGATCGCAACATGTAAAACACCTCAATTTGTTAAAACTTGCCTTAGACTTGCATGTTCCATATCAGCATGGTCATAAATTTTAAAGACTCAAAAGGCATAACAAATGAAGAAAACGTCTCAACTGATTAGAACTGCCTTGTACTCGTGTTCCATATCAGCATGGTCATAAGTTTTAAGACTCTAACTACAACAAATGAAGAAAACATCACAACTGGTTAGAACTGCCTTGGAATTGCATGTTATGTATCATTCATGTTCGTAAGTTTAAGGATCGCTTGAGGGGCTTCTGCTCTTTTCAAGTGCAGTCTTTGTTTTTATACAGTCTTTCAGACTTGGGTGCTGGTATTGTTACAGCTGATGCAGATGATTCCATGTGCTACAGATTCTGTACAGAGATTAAGCTTCTAGCATACCTTCTTGTCAATCCTGTTCTTGTCACATTTTAAGTTCTTTAAAAAATTGTTCAGCAGGTACCCAGAGTTTGCCTAAATTTCTTGCTATCAATATTATATCAAGTACCTCAGCCAAGAGCTTTTCCCTTGGCAATCTCAAGGCTTACCCACTTGATCCTCCTGTCATATGGGCATATTTATCTTCTAAACATGGAATAAGCAAGAAAGAGCATATGAAGATAATGGATACTGCTACATTCAGGCGCCAATCAATTACAGAACGTCGGATATTTCCCCTTCTGTAGTTCTGTGAATTTACAGGCAATCTAATATAAAAAAAACCCATGATATTATGGGCAAAATGAAACATTAGACAAAATGCAAGTCATTTCTCTAGAGCAGAAGTTATTAACATAACAACCAAGCAGCAACATGAATGTAAAAGCCCGCTCAATGCCTGTTTAAAGTTCTACCTAACACATCGCCCCATGAATGCTTTAAGTTCTTTCTGTTTTGAAATATCTTGATATTTTAAACATCTTTATCATAATCATTTTAAGAGGAAATTTTGTAAATGGATTAATGGCTGGTTCATTTAGATGGTAGCCTTAAGGAAGCCTTGGCTTGGTTTTATATAAGCTGGGTTTGTTTGAGAATTCTGGAGCAACCATACCGGTCATAAGCATGCCCTGAGAGTGCAGAAGTCTTGAGTGTTCGTTTGCAGCCCTGTTGCTACTTAATTCTCTGTACTCTGCTATGTTTCAATAATACAAAATTAGAAAATTAAAAATTTAGTCATTTTCTCTGATTATAAATTCACACTTACCTGAACTCTTTGCGAAAACAAATATGACTATGAACACATGCTGCACACCTGAGACTACTCAACAGAGCACATAGAATTTTTTTTTAAATGTCAACACTATAGGGTATCCACATTCACCAACTGCTTAATAGAGCCCAGAGTCATTTTCCATGGTCAGCAGATATAAACATTTTTCCAACCAAAATACACAGGCAACATGGAGTTCACCCTATCTCATAGTGTAGCTTTATCATGTTCCACATACAGAGAGAGAAAACATTTCTTTTTTACAAATAAAGCCAACACATAAGGCACTTTCACCTCTTTTATAAAGAAAGCCAGCACTTTTACCTCTGGGCTTAATAGAGCCCAGAATCGTTATCCATGGGCAGCAGTTATAAGCATTCTTCCAACCAAAGAATACAGGCAACATGGAGTTCACCCTATCTCATGGTGTAGCTTTATCATGTTCCACATACAGAGAGAGAAATCATTGCTTTTTTACAAATAAATCCAGCACATGAAGGCACTTTCACCTCTTTTATAAAAAAGAGCCGGCATATTCTACAAAGAAAGCAAACAACCAGGTGTTCTTTCACCTCTTTTATAAAGATGGGCCAATGCTGTGAGCTTTCATCATTGTCAACAGTCAAAAATTATGACTGCAAAACCAAGGTCCAAGCCAGGTATATAAACCAAACAGAAGATCTCAAAAGCAGTTGTTTTGAAATAGTCCAAAATACCTTACAAACATTTTACAGATAGCAGTTCCTCGTGTCTTTCTAAAAATATGTTGGTAACATGCATAACTTCGTAACAAAGTTGCAACCAATATAGAAAAAAAACTGTATTGATACATATCTTTATAAAAGTGTATAATGGCATTTGACTCACCAATTGTATAATACTTACTGAAACTGCATATATGTTTTCGTTACCTATACGTGAAAATGTAGCCATAATTGGCTCAAGTTTTATTTGAATAGCCAATAATTCAACATTACGAAACAGAAGTATGCAGATATTAGCATTGATTAGAAGTCCATTGCCTTCACAATTAATAAAATCCCATTTGACTTGTCTAATGTAAAAATGGTACAAGGCTCAACTACACAGATACTTACACATGCTATTGCTTTCATTTAGGAGCTTAACACGTTGCTCTTGAACCAAAAGAATCAAACAGATAGGAATTTATTGTATATAAACACAAATAGAAAAAACACCTTAACCAGAATATCAAATTTTAATCTTTGACTATTACAGCAGCCAGCTTGGCCAAATTTAAAAGACAATCTCATCTAATCTAATCTCCTTGGCCAGATTTAAAAGACAAACTCATCTCATCTAATCTCGTACTCTCTTATTTTTGAGCAAATTGTAGGCCACTTATTATAAAGTATAAATATATTTTTAAATTGCTTTCAAATGAATATTTGGAAGGTTGTTCCTTAACTCTTACAAGGAAACGAGTGTACAATCTGAAGATATCTCTTTGTGATAGAAAGGTGGCAGAGCACACATCAGATCTAAAATAAACACTTAAGTTTTGCAAAAGTTTTGCAAGGATTAAGGTTCTTTATAACGATCTGATCTGAAAATTATACTTATAGTACAGTTATCTTAGATGCATTTCACCAATTATAGATGAAGAGCAATTCCATATAGTTTTGCAGGAAAAGATTATGAATATGTAAGAAAACATATCCCATGTTATAGGAAATAGACACACCATCAAATTAATGAATCATATAATGAAATAGCAATATTCTATTACCCATTTCTTCTTTGTACATTATAGTCAAAAAGAAAAGGCCCGTGTACTAAACCTGAGACCATTTGGACTCTACCACCAGTCTCAGATGATATAGATCTGCCTATGCTCCTATGACACAAAAATGGGATTGCAATTTGCTGTAGTATTACTAACGCATTTTTAATTGATTTCCCTGAAACATGGGAAGGAATGAAAGATCCCAGGCAAGAGCGCCCATTTACATAAATCAGAGGAAAACCCCGCAGATTCAGACGGCCAAATCCACACAAGCAACGCCTACTAATCAAAAAAAGCAGGATTCAAATTAAGCTTGCGACCACAAACTTTGGAGGAAAAACAAAAACATACCATCACAGACGCAACGATATGCCCCAAAAGTTCCTGTAGTCTTTGTCATCTTCATCACAGTCGCAAGGCGGCAGGTTCAAATCTGGCAGCAGAAACTTGCGCTCCTCAGGCCGATTAAAAAGCCTGACCATTTCTGAATTTCTTTCAATTAAGGGCATTTCATCGCATGAAGCAGCGTCAAGGGCATCATTATCCACCACAGAGGATGATGAATCACAATCACTATGGCAAGCCGTGGCATCAAACCCTAACGGCGGCGGCAAAACACCGTTTGCCCAATCGTAGCCGGCATTTGCAACCTTCCCTCTTCTGTATCTCTTCGATACAGTACTTTTCTCGACGTTTAATCGCTTGCCGTTAAGTAGCACGTCTTTGGAAACCCTGGTCTTGACAAAACGAGAGCCCGTTTTGTTTAGATCGCCACTGCCTGTGCTCTTCTTTGAAAGGCTATTTTTCTGCCCGCTGGAGGATTCCACTGTGCTACTTTGGCTTGTAGTCTGATCATCGCAGGGAACGGGAAAATTTGTTTTCGCTTTAGCGCCTCTGAGAGCCCGAGCCGCATTGTCGTAGGCACGGGCGGCGTCCTCAGCTGTATCAAACGTACCGAGCCAAACCCTCGTTTTTTTCCACGGATCTCTTATTTCTGCAGCAAATCTTCCCCACGGCCGCTTCCGTACTCCTCTGAAATGCACTTCTTTGGACAAAGATACGCCTTTCGTCGCCTCAACATCTTGCCAAACATTGCTGTTGAGCATCTTTGTACCAAATGCCGTGCAAAATCAAGGCTGGCGACCACAAAATACAGCAGATTGTATGAGCCGCAGAATGACTCAGAGCAAAACCATGATCGGCGCCCGAAACCTCAAGGAGGAGGCTTCTGCGCCTGTGCTCTTCAAACTTCAAGATATTTTTATGGCAAATCCTTTGAATCCACAGATTATAAAACTATCCACAGGCCAAAACCCTTTCAAACCACAAGCTTACTAGGAAAAATGTAGATTAAAACTTTTAAAGGCTGAGCCTTACAGATATATAGAGCAAATGCTTTACAACGGTGTTTTTTACCGAAAAATGCAGACTAATCCTCCCAACCCTAAGATTCCTCAGGAGACCAGAAGGATTGAACCTTCAAACTCTGAAAATTGCTGAATAGTCTCTCAAATCTTTGGATTTTCCCTAAACACTGGAAACTGACCTGCAGGCCCCAGACCTAGTCATATCCTATCCAACTACAAGTAGAAACCACCGATTATCAGATTTGTGTTAAAAGGGAAAGAAATATAGGTTTAAATCTTTTCAAACCCTAGAGGTATTCATCTCTAACAATATGGCGCATATAATAACCATTCAATATTTCAGATTACCCAGATTATTGAAGGGCAACGCTTTCAAACCCTGGAATCACTATCTAAATCCCCGCAACGCAAAAAATATGGCAAAACCTACCCTTCAAGATCAAAAACCGTAAGAAAATACGGAACGTCTTTGATACTTGAACTACTTTGCACAATATATTAGAACTAAATCTTAAAAATACGCTAGTCAAATCACGGGATTTTAGAGCAGGAGATCTCGAGCTATTCTAGAATCACCAAACCCTAAACACTCGGGAAAAAAACTCAAAAAAGCCAGCCAACCAAACCGAAACGGTAACAAGAAGGGGAAAAAACCTGAAATGAAGTGGCAAAAATAATAAAAACTCCACGCCGATTCTTTCAGGTCTGTTTTCCGCTCTAAACAACAAGACGCCCTCTGATGCAGCTAATCTGCATAAAAAATATAAAACCTGATTTGAAAACCTGCATATTATTTCTGGTTCTGTGAGAAGAAAAAGTTATGGGAGATTGAAGATTTGGGAGAAGGGTTGCTTTAATAAACGGGGCGGGAATCGATCAGACGACTTGCGAAATTAATTGGGGAGCGTGTGACGAAAAAAGAAAGCAAAAAGTCGGTGCAAAAATTGCGTCAAACAACGTAAAATCCGTCCGAAATGTGCCGCTTATATTGACGGCGGCTTCGCGTCTTTGTTTGCTTTTTAAGAAATTTGAGATCAAACGGATTTGATTTTTCGGTTGAGCTTTATTTTATTAATTTATTTTTACGCGGGATTGTAGAGAACAAACGGGACGGAGCCGGTGGCTCTCCCCCACCGACTTTAACACATATTAGAGATAAGAAAACCAGTTTAACCTAATTTTCCTTCTCCAACTACAACTTTTTCAAAATATTTATTTTTTTCTGTTTTTTATTGATTTTTTTTGGGGTAATAGATCAGAATTGTTTATGATTCATAAAAAAGTAATCTTCTTACAGCCAAGAAATCAAGAGTAACATGAACAGAGAACTAACTTTATTGCTTCATTCAATTACCTTTTATTTTTCGATAATTAGTATGGAGTAGCTTAAAATGGTATTTTGAAAAAGTTGTGTACAATTTAGAATGTAATGTAAGGTGTTTTAGGAGAAGAGCACTTCTAGTTGTTTTAGCAAATTTTATGTATCTAAGTTTTTAAATGATACATCTGATATTTTTATGTGTCTTAATTGTTTGTAGCTATTGTTGTGTCTTCTTAATTATTTGTAGCTATTGTTCTATCTTCTAAGTGGAGATGGATGTTGTTATGTGTGCATGAGTTAAAAAGTAGTCATTTCAAATTGATCCAATACTGCTCCATAAATGCTCTAATAATCGGGCTTTGTCGTACTAATAAAGTTGCACAATTGATCTAATTGCTAACTTTTTTCCCCAAAAATAAATAACTATTGGTCTCCTAGATATTTTTAGTACACTTTTTAATTAGTAAAATTGGATGAACTATAATTGTGACATGAGGGGACTCATATTCGTGTCTAATTAATTAATTTTAATTTTGCAAATATTTCTTTGATAAAAAGATACAAAGATATAAAAGTTACTTTCTATTATAATTTATCTAAACTAAAATTATAAATCTGAATTTATTCTAACAATTTTTATATATGATGGACATTTTTCTTATTAGAATACCTCTACCACATTATTATTGAAATATTCACTACACTAGTGAATATAAGTAATTATTTTTCTTATTAGACTACTTCTACCACATTATCTTTGAATACTAAACTACCTAATGCATAACAAAAGCTTCTTTTTTTTTTAGATTAATTGTTGGTTGGGCCAACTCCCTTTATATTAATTTCAAAAAAGGATGTATTACATAATATCAGTATCAAGCTTTACATTGCAGCTTTTGCACACAAAAAAAATGTGTACGGTAACCACTTAAACTACCCTGTTCAAACTACTACCATTTACAGTCTACTTATCAAACCAAAAAACTGTTACCCCTATACATATATAATGTATCTCCCAAAAATTACAACTTTTTTTAAAAACATAGTAACTATAATTCTTGAAAGGAAATATGATTGCATCATGCCCCTGGGACTTATCTTGAGCTACGCTTCTTTCGCCCCTTTGAGCCACAGAGTTTAGTGAAGAGTCGGCTATAAGGATCCACTGTTATCTTCTGCTTTCCCATCTTTTTCTTCAGCTCCTTTGCATGTGTTGCCCTTGCCTTCACCAAGCAGTCTCCTCTGCACGTCCTATGAGTCGGGCCCCTAGCAATATCTTTAATATCATGTGTATCATTTGCACGCCAATCTTCTCCACAGTCGAGCAACAACGACACCTCCAATCTTGCATCCTCACCATCGCTTTCATCCAGTACCCAGAAGCCTTCCCATTCTTTGTAGACATGTATCCACTCTTGGACGGTGGAGGAAGGGAACCAGCTAATCATTGTAGAAACTCCAAGTTCTTCTCAATATCTCCAAGACGCTCCTTAAGCTCATCCAGTTTCATAAAGATTATAAGTGGAAATTTCCTTATAATTCCCTTGTGACTACGGTTTACTCCAAGATAATATTGTTGTGTTGTCAGAATCATGTTCTGACCATCCATGTTGTCCATGACTGCATCAATTTCCCCAAGATATTTGTGCTTGAAAAGGCACTAGCACAAATTCTTGACTTTGGTCTTTGGCACACCTCTGGTTAGTGCCAAGGCCATAAACATGGCAGATAGATTTGTGTTGACATAGTACTTGTGGTAGGACCATAGGCACTCGCATCCTAAAACCTCCTAAACAACATGCAACACCAAAGGGTGTTTCACATCGAGCATCTGCCTTAGTCATTTGTTTGTGAACTCTCCAATAAAAGCAACCATACTCGTTGTAGATTCAAGACAGATTGGAGTGTCCATTTCCTCTAGGTGTTATTTGCTCCAACTTCAAAATGATGACTCACTGTCGGCCAAAACTATATTGTTATATAGCCTCATTCCATCTATCATAGGACATCAGATCTCTAGCCCAATATTTTCACACGAAGTTACCATAAATGTTATGGCATTTGTGTCATCTTATCGCTTCATAATCTACCTTTCCCAAGACTGTTGTCATTCCTTATTCTTTGGCTTGTACTTTTTCCCACATACTTTATCTTTTGCATGTATTTTGCCACCTTGGCATATCTTTTGCATATCAAAGGTCACAGTTAATACTTAGAGAGTTTGGTGCCTTCAAACTTGCGAACAACATGGATGTCATATCCAGGCATGCCACCCTGCTTACCACACCATCAAGTTGTCATTTCCTACATTGCTTGTGTATTATCGATATTATTTCCAAGCCTTGTAATGTACCACCTAGTGATGAATGGGTTGTGTTACAAGTCCCGAGACTCGTTACTTCCTAGGCCACTTGTAGTCATAATTAATTGAACATCCTCTTCCCTTTGTCCAGGGGTGGTTGCTTTTTTGTGCCTTCATTTTCTTCTATTCAATTTGATTTAGTGAAGGGTCAAGAGCTTCAATCTCCCACCTCGCATAAGACTTCTATGTTCGCCAATTCATCCACCAACCCATTCCCTTTGCGATAGATGTGGCTAACCTTGAATCCTCTAATTCTTCTATCTTTTTGCAAATTTGTTTGATCCACTTATTCAACCTCCATTCAGGAGTGGAGCATTGTCTAATGGTATTGACTGTGATCACAGAGTCTCCTTCTAGATGAACCTTTTGTGCTCCATTTTCAATGGCTAGCTCTACACCTCGTAGTGCAACCTTGAATTCAACCAAGTTTTTTTTTGGCTAATGTATTCTGCACTCTGCTAGGGTAGCTTGGGATTCATCTCTAATAATACATCTAATGTCGTTGGGTCTAGGGTTTCCTTGAGTTGCACTGTCAAAGTTCATCTTCACCCATCCAAGCTCCAGAGCACACCATTGGGTTTCTTCACGCAATTTATTCTTTCAAGTTGCATCAGAGCTTCCAACCAATATAGGAATGGTAAGTCCTTTGAATTCCTTTGAAATATTTCCATCCCATGAAGTGAAAGAGTTGTTTTTGGTTGTTTTGTGCTTTGTTGTCATGTTGACTATTTCTAGGATGGTTGTTTCAATTTTGTTTATTAGTCTTTCTCTCGACATAGATTCTCCCTTGAAGATGTGTTTGTTACATTCTTTCCAGAGTTCCCACACCACCATTGATGGCATTACCTGCCAAAAGGCATAGAAAAGACTCATGTGAGTACTTTTCGTCCACGTGTGGAACTTGTCCAACAATGTTATGGGCATGGGAATTTGTAGATTTAATTTCTGTCAAAAATAGTTACAACATATTTGCGCATAGGGGCATAAGAGAAATATGTGATTTGCATCTTCATCCTTCTATTTGCATAAAGGACACCTGTCATGCCCAACAATAACTATTTTGTTTAGTCTATCTTGGGTGAGAATGTGTCCCTATATTTCTAGCCAAGCAAAAGCCCCTACCCAGGGAGATACATGCTTGCCCCATAGTAGCTTATTTGGCCATGACTGATCTTTGATTATAGCTTCTTGTACCTTGTAGCCTATGTTGACTTTTTATTCCCCATCTTTCGAGGCACACCAAAAAAATTCATCATTAAGGCCAATCCACATGATATCTCTGGATTCTAAAATGTATGCTAACTTGGCTTTCTGAGCTTCAGGTGCCTGAATCTCAAAGAGGGACTTCCATTTCCACACTTGTTTGGCGTTGTTATTTTCTACAAACCTATAGTCACATAATTTCTTCCCCCATATTCTTGTTGTTTCTTCTCTTATGACGTCCAACTCTAGGGAAGGGCCAAGCGCCTAATGACCATCCCTTGAATCCTCCCAGGATTGTGTTTTTTGTCCATTATTGACCTCTCACATGATATCTTTAACCACTATATGCCTACATTCTAGGATGAAATTCAAGATAGTTGACCAATTTGGGGGGTCCAAGGTATTTAGTATTCTAGTGGACTCATTGGAATCTAGATAATTACGTCTCAGTATTTGGACCCACCTTTGTTCCCTATTTTTGAAAATTTTCCAAGCCAGTTTTGCTCCAATGGCAAGGTTCGTGTTATGCACTTTCCTTATCCATGTACCTTTGGCTCCCAAGGGTTTGCATATTTTATCCCAGGACATTAGGGGAATTTTATTGTTATCTTTAGGTCCATTCAAGAAAAACTTCCTCACAATTTGGTTTAACGCATCCTCCACAACCTTTGGGATTCTCATACATGACATGGAATAGATAGGGATGGGTATAAGAACAAACTTCAGCATTGGTATTATTCCAGCCAATGAGAGTCACTTACCCTTTCATAATCCATCTTCCTCTTATAGCTATTGATTAGGTTCTCCCAATAACATTTTTTATTGACAGCTCCAAATAGAGGCAACCCCATAAAATGTCCAGGTAGGTTTACAATTCTTAAATCCAAAATTCTAGCAATCTCCATTTGAAGGCTTGGATAGACATTAAGGAAGAAGACCTCTTATTTCCTCCAATTAATTATTTGACATGAGTCTTTGGTTTATCTACCCAAAGTTATTTTAAAGTTCCTAGCTTCATCTCTTGAAGATTTTCCAAAGAGGATTGTATCATCCGCAAACTATTGATGCGTGGTTGGGTCCACACCTGGGAATATTTCAATCCCTTTCCATTTTCCATTTGTTTTGAGCTGTTGAATGGATATCCCAAGTGCCTCAACCATGATTATGAACAAGAACGAGGAGAGCAGGTTCCATTGCCTTATTCCTCTGGTGGAATTAAAAAATCCTTGAGTAACCTCATTTACAAACATAGAGAGTCTTGGGCTTGAGATACAACTTGAGACCCAATTGACCCAGTCTTCCGCAAACCCAAATTTCTGTGAACTTTGATAAAAAATTATTTGTCTACCAAATCGCAATCTTTCAGTATGTCCAACTTGATGACCATGCTTGAACTCATGTTCTTTCTGGATGAATAAATGGCTTCACGAGCAATGATAATCCCTTCAACAATTGATCTGCCTGGGAAAAACCCACTTTTATCCTCAGAAATGATTTTTCTAAGCACCCTTTTTAGTCGATTGGAAATTATTTTAGTAATCACCTTGTAGACTATGTTGCATAAAGAAATAGGCCTCAAATATGTCATAGTTTGAATTTCCTTCTTTTGGGGCACCAGAGCTATGAATGTGTGATTAAAGGTACCCAAAATTGCCATCTTCCTTCTAGACTCCTCAACCACCTTGTGCAGATCATCCCCAATTATACTCCAAAATTCTTGATAAAACCCTACAGGAAACCCATCATGGCCTTGGGCCTTATCCACACCTAACTGGTGGATTGCTTTCTTAGTTTCTTCCAAACTGATAACTCTAAAAAGCTCATTTTTTGGTTCTACATTGATTAGGGTTGGAATGTTACTAAGTAATTCTTCCCATTATTGGGCATTGTCCATTGTTGGTCGATTGAAAGTCTTCTTAAAATACTGAACTATTATCTGATTTACTTCATCTGCATTTTGGGATGCGGTCCCATCTTCTCTTCTGATTTTTGTGATGTGATTTTTGCCTCTAATATCCATGGTGGCTTTGTGGAAGTAATTTTTATTCTTGTCTACTTATTTTAGCCATATTTCTCTAGACTTTTGTCTCCAAAAAAGTTCCTCTCTATTCATTATTTTAGACAATTACGCTTTTAGCTTTTGTTCTAGTTCAAAATATTTTGGGCCCACCCCTTTTTCAATAATCTTCTCATTGAGTTTTTGTAACTCTTCCTCTACCTATGCTTTCTCCTTGAAGATGTTCTTAAAATATTCCTAATTCTATTCCTTGAGCTTCCTCTTGATGTACAACAATTTGTAACTAAATTGAAACATTCTGGACTTATATCTCAGTCAGACCTCCTGCCACCATGTCTTGACTAGATTATGTAGCAAAGGATCTCGTAACCATATATTTTCAAATCTAAATGAGGATCCTCCTCTAGGGTACTCTGGATTTATTATAAGTTGTACAAGGAAATGATCTGACCCTATGAAATGAAGTATCAGGGATTCAAAGGAGTTTTAATTGTCATCCCAACTCCCAGTGATGAAAAAATGGTCCAACTTTTTTGCAATGCTAGTGAAATATTTCCTCATGTTGGTCCATGTGAATCGACCATTTTTTTTCCTTGTTTTCCTTAGTTTATTATCATCCATAAATGCCTGGAATTCTTGTTATACCCTTGTGAGGTTCTAAATACCCCCTACTTTTATGAGCTATCTAAATTGGTATTGAAATCACCACCAATTATGATGGTTGTCACATCTTGTGTATTCAACCATACCTTAATATCCTCTTAGCCAAAGCTGAAATTGGCCCATACACATTTATCACCTAAAATTCCTTATTTTGGCTTAGAAGATGACATTTGACCCCCATCCAGTATTGACTTCTTCTCACCAGTGAGTAGCTTACAATCATGGGGTTCCAAAGTACTCCAAGCCCTCCCAATGCCCTAATAGATTCTACAAATATTCCCCCCCACTACTTCCATACACACATTCTCTTTTGGCGTTCATCTATATCCCATTTTGTCTCTTGTAGTAATACCATAATTGTTGGTTTACTGAGGGGGGGGTGAATCAGAAAATAGTGATTCTTTAAATCTTAAAAACTTAAACTCTGATTCAACTCGGTAAGACAAACTTGAACATTAATCGAATCAGCAATAACTTCACTTATTCAATCAATAACTTAAGTAAATAGCAAATAACATGCACAATAACATTCATCACATATAACACTAGTATTTCATAAAGAAACCCATTTTAGGAAAAACCTATGTGGGAATTGTAACCCATAAGTAAAAATACTCTTCTGAAGTTTGCTCGGTTAAAATCCAATCATGTTAAAGATTACAATGTACATTGTCAAATGTGACCCTATTAGGGGACTCACCTCAGATCTATTAGGATCTTCACCCTGTTAGAGGTGGCCTGGTTAAAGGGCTTTGAACACTATATTAGAATGTCACCATTCACAAGGATTTACAATAAGAGTGTTAAGTCCACTCGATTAAGAGATTTTCTGCTACAAATGTTAATAAGCAACAATATAGAAATTTTGATCCATAATACTGCAACTACCTCTTGCTTCATCAGATTATTTATGCGCTCTTTGACTACTGTCCTCAACACTTCATCAGTCTCTTCTCTAGACTAGATTTCAACATTTTCCTTCTTCACTGCATTACTCGGTAACACAACCACACTTCAAATTTCCAGCCTTTAACTTGCTACTGCTACACTTTCTCATTCAAATTCATCCTTTATATAGACTCTGTTTTTGCCTCTTAATCTCCTTCATTTACTCTCAACCGTTAGATCATCCTTATGAATTGATTTAATGAACTTGACACTCCATGAAACATATTACTTTCACCTCCAAACTTGAACTTTTCTTGGAAATAGTACTTTCACTTTTGCCGCTTAATCTTTACCATAGATCATCAACTTGAATTTTCTTGATCGTAGATCTCTGTAACTAACTCTTCTTCATCCTTGGAATCTTCTAGATCACGTGGCTCTTCATTAAATATCAATTTGATCCTTGTTTATAAAAATTGTTTTATGCTTGGTAACTAACTTTATGTACTCGGTGGCTTGGTTTGCTTTTCCCTTTACCGACTAACACTTCCCTTTACCGACAAACTTCTTTCTACTCGGTAACTAGACTGTTTCCTTTACCAAATTGATCATTTTCCTTTATCGACTTGATATCATAAAATTAAAAGTAGAAAACAACTATAACAATATTACCTTATCATTGTTTGGTTTGTATTAGCTGCCCAACTAAGTTCTTCAACTTCACAACTTTTCACTTCCTCTTTTCCTTAACTTGCTTATCTTATATCATACTCTGAATGATATGGCAACTCAATATGAACTAGAAATCAATTGCTTGAAATCAATGACAAAATAACAACTGATCTAATCCTTCTATAATCTTGTATACCTCTAATCTCGGTCTTCATCATCATCACCATCAATTGGTTAATAATAACTACTTTGTTTAAATCAATTTAATGCTTGACCAAGCGCTATTTGTTAGGGGCATTGATGCCCCTAGCATTCCAGGTTATGAGCTTCATTTCTCCTCGGAAAGGGCTATGCCCTTTCTATTTATAAATTTCATCTATCCCTTAGCAGTAGGTGTTATTTCCTGTTGGAATAATGGAAGGGTGTGTACTGAGAGGGGAGGGGTGAATCAGTACCTTTAAAACTTTTACAATTTAAACCTTAAAACTCATTACTTGCATAACCGACCATTGTAGCTTTTCTACTTCATGCATGCAATATCATAGCATAGATGTAAATGCATGTAAACAAACATTTAAATATTCATGAAACTCATATGTAAATGACACAAATATTGATAACGTAGAAACCCTTGTTAGAAGGTAAAAACTGCGGTGGGGATGAAACCCACAAAGCTTCACTATCTGCAGAATGGAAGGTGCCTGTTAGGGCTACAAGTTGTGATCACTTCTGATGATCTTACCCTATTAGGAGTAACATGTTAGACTTGTTAAGTCTACTCGGTTAAGAGATTTCAGCAACACAATGTATGTGTGCACTCAGTTAATGGATTTACATAAAGACTGTTAAGTCCACCTTATGAAAGGATTTTACTGCTTGCTACAATTGTTAGAGAATAACAAAATATATGAGCTGATTGCTGCAATCTTATATTTCTAATTATAGATCCATTAAGTTCACAAAATGTATATATCACCTTATTGTGATGGATAATACCTATGTTCTGCTTGATAGCCTTGTATGTAGTTCTTGATAACTGAATTCTTCTTTATTTGTCCTTCTGCATGAAAACCTTTGTCTTATCCATAGATGTCCTTGGTGGCTAAAATCATCATGTTCTTGATTGATTAATACATCTATATATACAAGATTTTGACTTAATTAGGTTTCGCGCTTTTCTTGAAAAACTCTAAGATCAAAGGTTTACAACTTGACCTTGATCTCCTAGTTTGCATGAATACAATCAGTTAACTAATTAAATCCATCATTTATGCTTTTATTGATCCACAAGAAATGGTTATCTAGCTAAGCAAAAAGATAATTTAAAGACTAAAGTGCTTTATCTGACGTGTAGCTGAGATCCACTTTTTTCGGTGATATGTTGTCTCTCGGTGTAGACTGGTGCTCAGTGCTCGAATGATATCCTGCTCGGTATTCAAAACATTTTGATGATCACTGCACTCGGTAATCATTGCGCTCGGTAATCACTGTTGCTCGATGAGTGATGTCACTTGGTGATCATGACCAACCAAAACCGTCTGCTTGTATACTAATGAAAACTACAACTTATGATCCTTTAAGGATTATCAATCTCCCCCTTTGGCATTAGTATCAAAAACTGATATGTTCAGTATATACACCAAGTGTTGTACTTTTACAATGACTCCCCCTATGTGCATGCCTCGATATGTAGATACAATGTTGTAATATATAAAAGGGATGTCACCAGAATATAAGATAAGAATAATGATGTGGGGTAGAAATTGAATGTATTGTTATTATTATTGGATAAATTGTATAGTGGAGAAGGTAAGATTGTCTTCTTAGCCCCAAATTTCGCAAAGGAAAGATCCACTTTGATCAATCATAAGAAAATGGTTAATGCATAAATGCATCAATCGATCAGAAATAAGAAGGAAGAAGAAAGCCTTACAATCCCGAATAATGGATGAAGAGTATATCATAGAATTGATTGAGACCTTAATTGAAATGAATTGAAGACAAATACTAACCTCAAAATATAGAAGATCTGGAAAATCCTATTTTATGATGTCTGTGTCAGGTTTCGGGAGCTTCTACAACCGGATCTGGAACAGAAATGTAGAGAAGGAGAAAACTGAGAAATATTTTCTGAATCTAGCTCAGGTCTGATTTTGACCCAAAAATTAATGTCACCTTTGACCCGAAAAGTCAGATTTTGACCTGCACAGTCCGACCAAAAATTTGTTTCCAAATCCTGACAGTTTGTTGAAAAGGGTATCCAAATCTGCACTCTAATTCACTGTTCCGTACCTATACCTGTAAGAAAAAGGATTTTATTTGTTGGGGGGAGGGGTTTGCCTAGGTCAAACCCCGATTTTGGAATTAACTTTAAAGTATAATTGAAATTGCAAAAACAAACAAAGTAAATAAACAAATTCACCTTGCATGTATAGAAACCCTTGTGGAGGATTCAAATCCTTGGATCCACAAGTATGTATGCTCCAAATGAATGTAGAATGTAGAGTGTAGGATGTATGATGTCTCAAATCAATTGCTTGTAGATATTCAACACCAATCTTGAATGGATCTTGGAATAGGAAGAGGCGTGCATGGATGTGGATGGAGAAATCTTCAACAAGAGGGCTCCATAGAGCTTGAATTTTTCAATGGCTACCAATGGATCTCCTTGATAAATTTAATGCTTAAAATTCTTTGAATGATTGAATGCTTGAATGCTTCCATAGATATTTAGCTTTCTTCAAATCTTGCTTCTTAGCTTGTCCTTCACACTTAGATTTCACTTAGAGAAAATGAGAGGAGAAAGCTTCCTTATATACCAATCTAGGGCACAATCTTCTAGAGAGGCCTACATAGGAGAATTAAA
>MU224933.1:5975025-5985811 GCA_018584345.1 Thuja plicata | reverse complement strand
AAACCCTAAAGGTGAAACCCTAAAGAATTATAAAGCGCCTAAGTGAAACTTAAGCATAGAGTAATAACTTAACTAATTAAATCAACATGATTTAATTAATAAGCAAACTAATGATTACTCTAACAGCCAAGAAGGTCACAGCTCCTATGAGGTCATGGAAGGGATGAATGCAAAGAGATATCATGCAAGAATTGAAAAAGTAACCCTTGTGAGGGATAGCACATTATTCAGTTTCCAAGGTGATAGATTTATCAACCATGGAAACCCAATGTCAAACAATGAAATAGGTTACGATCAAGGATATAGATCCTTAATGCAAACCAAAATTTTCATGTATGATTGGATATCACATAATAGATAGATACTACTTAACCAAGGGAAAAATTGATCCTGGAAAGACAGAAAAGAAGGAGATGGCATCCTTGCCCCCCAAGCATAGGAACAAGGATGAAACGGGACCTATTATATCACTCACAATGCTATGCAAGACAACGAGCCCCCAAGGATTAGGCTAACATTGTTTACATAATGTGGAGCTCCATAATAGGAACATAAATGTTATTTAGAGAAAACGGGATTGAAATATAACTCATTGCCACATGATATATAAATAACTTTACTATCAATGAGCTACCTAATCTTATAATGTAAAGCTTGACATTCATTAGTAGAGTGATCATGAAATTTATGATACAAAC
This sequence comes from Thuja plicata, assembly GCA_018584345.1. Taxonomy (NCBI): domain Eukaryota; kingdom Viridiplantae; phylum Streptophyta; class Pinopsida; order Cupressales; family Cupressaceae; genus Thuja; species Thuja plicata. The sequence continues at coordinate 5,985,113 of MU224933.1, read as the reverse complement.
AAAAAGGAAGAGGCGTCAAGTGTGGACTACGTTTCTTTTTGAGTTTAGGTCTAGTAATCATCTTAGCACGAAGGAGTTTAGGCAAGAGAACTTCTTGGTCAAATTCCTTCATAAGGTCATCATGTTTTGAAGTGTTATTTGAGATGTTGTTAACATTGATGTGTTGCTAAGGATTAAATCCCAATCCATAAGAATTCTCATGCCCCCCATTCTGTAAGTGCATTTTAATTCCCGGTTTATGCTTACCACATCCTTGACCATGGAATCCTTGTTTAACTAGCAAATGATAACTAGGACCATAACAAGAAGCCATATCAGAAGAAGTCAATGGAACTTCAATAGTCAGTATGTCGTCATTAGTAGGTTTGACAGATTCATAGTGGATAGAAGCAGTGACAAAGTTATTACGAAGGGCATTAGAATTAGAAGCGAAAGCTCGTTGTTTAAACTCTCTTTGTTGCTTCATAAAATCCAGATTATAAACTTTATACTCTCTAATAAAGGTAGGATTAAAATCCAAGGTTCCCCAATCATCTCCAGGAAGAGCATTAGAGGAAGAAGGATTACTATTAAGAATAGGAATATTCTGGGTTTGAATATTCAAATAAGGATTTAGCGCATCATCCGCATGAAGTGTATACATCATGTTGTTGTGAATAAACTTGACTTTACGGTGAAGGGTGGAAGGAACAACATGCATCTCATGCAACCAAGGTCTACCCAAAAGGAGGTTATAACTAGGAGGTACAGGCATAACATGAAAAGGAGTATTCAGGATGACCGAACCTACTTTAATAGTTAAGGTAATGATGCCCAAAGTGTTCTTATCAATGTTATCAAAGCCACGTATAGGACCATTATCAAGTTGAATAGTTGAAAGATTGGATTTAATCACTTTGAGAATGTCCATGCTACAAATATTAAGCCCAGATCCATTATCAATCAAGGTCCTACGAATGATACTCTTATTGATAGTAACAACAACCATAAGAGCATCATATTGATTTTGAACTTCTTTAGAAGGTAAATCCTTTTGACTAAATACAATGTCAAGAGGACCCGGGGTGGCATGCATGCACTGTAAGAAGGCATTGATGTTATCTTGAGTAGGAGGTGGAGTGGGAAGAGTTGATAGAGATTTTTGCAAGGCTTCGTGGTATGTAGGTGAAGTTTGAAGAAGCTCCCATAGAGAAATCTTGGTAGGGGTATTGCGCAATTGGTTTATCAAATCATACTCCTTGCTAGGAAGATGAGGTGGAGGAGGAAGAATGGGTTGAGAAGGTGGTAAAGAAGTAGGAACCACCGGATTAGGTTGAGGGTTATTCTTTGTATGATAGGTGTGAGCTACTGAATCTTGATCATTGAAAGACTCTAAAGACTCCATAGGTTTACCTTTGATAGTAATGTGAGGACAACCTCTGGTAGTCAACAAGGGTTTTGGATAAATCATGTTAGTTGTCTCAACACTACAAATATATTCACAAGAAGGAAGCAAAGAAGACATCCTAGGAGAAGAAGAGGCAGGATCTTGATTCTCCATAAGATCATCACTAAGGGGGATATCATTAAGGAAATTCATATCATTCTCTGCTAATGCCTCATCACTAGAAGGAATCCCAAATGGAGGTAAAGCATCTATAATGTATTCTTCTTTCTCTAAAATGTCTGCATAAGGGGAGTGTGTTTTAGAAAAAGATTCACCATCATGTATGAATATGTCATCCATTAATAAATCACCCTCTTGTATCAATGCATCTTCGCGAGGAGGGGATAAATCAATGTCTTTATCCAAGGGTTCATCCCAAATAGGAGGATCATCCAAAATGGCTTCACGAGGAAGAGAGTAATCAACATCCAAATCCAAAGGTTCATCCCAAATAGGAGGATTATCATCCCTATCAATAAATCACATTATAGGAGCTCTGTAAATCACTAAAGCTTGATCCATAAGGGGGAAAGAAGGTAAATTATATTCTAAAGTAGACTCGTAGAAAAGACATGTATTGGGAGAAGAATTAACATCAATCCTCAACTCATCTCCATAAAGAGAAATATGATGTAGAGAAAGATTAAAGTCATCTTCTTGCTCTAATATATCCTTACAAGGTAATACAAGAGAGGGCAAAGCAACATCACATGCACTAAATAAAGTCTTTCTAGGTGTAACACCATGCAATGGTAAGGGTAGAGGAAGATGTTGTTTCATCTCAAAAGTTATAGAAGGATGTTTGGAAAATACTTGAAACAACTTGTGCAACATGATAACGAATAAAGAAATGCATAGAAATATATTTAAATATATCCAAATGAATTCAAATGAAATCTATAAGCATAAAAGTGTAAATGTTTTTGTATTTTTAAATAAATGTTGTGATTTTTTATTTTTGATATATAAATGCAAGAGCATAAAATAAATATACTTTTAAATGCATGTAAGATCTAACATAAGATGCAAATATAACACCAAAAAGAAAGAGTTGTCTATCGCGGGTTCACCAAAATGTAACATATCAAATGGATGTCACTAGAATGTAAGATAAGAATAATGATGTGGGGTAGCAATTGAATGTATTGTTATTATTATTAGATAAATTTTATAGTGGAGAAGGTAAGATTGTCTTCTTAGCTCAAAATTTCACAAAGGAAAGATCCACTTTGATCAACCATAAGAAAATGGTTAATGCATAAATGCATCAATCGATCGAAAACAAGAAGGAAGAAGAAAATCTTACAATCTTGAATAATGGATGAAGAGTATATTATAGAATTGATTGAAACCTTAATTGAAATGAATTGAAGACAAATACTAACCTCAAAATATAGCAGATCTAGAAAGGCCTATTTTCTAATGTATGTGTAAGGTTTCGGGAACTTCTACAGCTGGATCTGGAACAGAAATGCAGAGATGAAGAAAACCCAGAAATCTTTTTTGAATCTAGATCAGGTCCAATTTTGAATAAAAAATGAATGTCACATTTGACCCACAAATTCTGATTTTGACCCAAAAAGTTTGATTCTGACCTGCCCAGTCCGACGAAAAATCTATTTCCGGATCCTAACAGTTTGTCGAAAAGGGTATCTGGATCTACACTCCAATTCACTATTTTGTATATGTACCTAAAAGAAAAAGGATTTTATTTGTTGGGGGGGGGGGGGGGGGGGGGGGGGGGGGGGNGGGAGGGTTTGCCTTGGTCAAACCCTAGTTTTGGAATTAACCTTAAAGTATAATTGAAATTGCAGAATCAAAAAAAGTAAATAAACAAATTCACCTTGCATGTATAGAAATCCTTATGGAGGATTCGAATCCTTGGATCCACAAGTATGTATGCTCCAAATGAATGTAGAATGTAGGATGTCTCAAATCAATTGCTTGTAGATCTTCAACACCAATCTTGAATGGATCTTGGAATAGGAAGAGGATTGCATTAATGTGAATGGAGAAAACTTCAATAATAGGGCTCCATAGAGCTTGCATCCTTCAATGGCTACCAATGGATCTCCTTGATGAATTGAATGCTTGAAATTATTTGAATTCTTTAATGCTTGAATTTTTGAATATATATTTAGCTTGTTTCAAATCTTGCTTCTTAGCTTGTCCTTCACACTTAGATTTCACTTAGAGAAAATGAGAGGAGAAAGCTTCCTTATATACCAATCTAGGGCACAATCTTCTAGAGAGGCCTACATAGGAGAATTAAATTCCAATTAGACCTATACCCCTAGAAGTGGACATATATTAAATATAATTTTAATATTCATTGCCTCGAAGATCGAAACAATTGACCCGAAAGCGGGAATTAAATCTTTCTGAAGCCCGACATCCAGAAACCTTGGGATCCTAAAATTTGGACCCTGGGTCAAGGTCGAGGTCGACCTTAACCTAGGTCAGGGTTGAGGTTGACTTTAACCTAGGTTAGGGTCGAGGTCAACCTTGACCCAGAAGATCGACCTTGACCCTGAGGTTAAGAATCTCATAATCATAAAGCAGAGTGCCAGAAAAGGTAGGAGAAAAGTGGAAAATAGGGCAGAATCAGGGGGAAAAGCCATATCCAAGTCAAAGACCCATTCAAGGCATTTGACATGACCCCAAAACACTTACTCAAAAGGATAAAACCAGTCCAAAATGGAAGTGCTTCCATTTTTTGATGATACAAATGTATGTACATGTTTCCCCCTTTTTTGAAAGTAATGACAAAGATGTATAACTTACAACTTGTCAAGAATGTACGAATGAGATTGCTGAATGGATGCCATCAGCTTTTCCCATTTCTCCTTTAGTTTCTCTAGGGTCATTTTCTCCAAAGTGAGTTGAGCGTGCATGTCATAGATGCTTTCTGCTACTAACATCTCTAGGGTGGCAATTAGAGTCTTTGTCGTAGTCATGTGTGTCATCAGCAATGTGAGATTCGGTAGTAACATGGCTTGTAGCTTGGTTACTTAATATCTGATTTTTCTTTCTTCCTTTTGTATTTCAAGTCTTAATCATTTAGATTCAACTAGCTTTTCATAATGCAGTTGGAATGCATTTGGCTCGGTTGAAAGACTTTGTGCACTAGCTTGTAGATCCTCATTTAACTTAGCTATTTGTTCGTTATGCTCGGTGGTAGTGAAGTTCTCTAGAGTGTGAAATTTTTGAACTAAGGTAACTAATTATAAAATAACATGTTCTAATGTAGTTACATGTTCAAAATGTTTTACCTTATTCTCTGCCACTTCTTGGTTGATTTTCTCTGTGATTTTTTAGTGATACTTCTCTTCTGCTCTTTCCTCAATGACCTTCTCATCGTCTACATTCTGTTGTGTGATTGCCTCATTCATAACTGCAAGTTGATCAATGATGAGTGAATTTTGATCAATCTGTGTGTTAGGAATTGCCTGTAATAGAATCTCCTTTGTTGTTTCTAGGACTTGTGAATTTTAGTGTTCCATTCTGAGCTTGTCCTATTGTGCTTTCCTTTTTCATAGCTCCCCATACCTTGTTAGTGACTCAGGATCAAGTTTTCTTGGATCACAGTCGGGTATGTCTGTGATCTCATCAAGTGTGATGGGGGCTTTACTTTTCTTGTTTTTCTTCTTCTTTTGAATGTTGCTTGATGCAGGGGAATGATGTATGATAGAAAGATCCTTTTGTTGCTTGGTTTTTGTCATTGATTTCTTGGGAGGTGTGGTGCCTTTGCTAAGTTTCTCGGTCAGTACCTGTTGTTCAGTTGTAGATGTCTCTACTTCAACCTTGTCTTGACCTACAACCTTGTCTACCTTTCCACTATCCTCTATGGGTGCATCACTCGGTTTGTTCTCTCTATTGGTATTTGTCTTGTCCCCTTGTTCCTTACCTTTGTCCATAGGTTTGTCTGCTTCTGTCTTAGGTGGTGTCTGTTGTGATTCAGTCATGATATTGATTGCTTGCATCAATAAAGGCATATTACCTGGTATTTGTGCCTGTGCAACATCAGTAGTGTCCTTTTCATTTGTTGGTTCAGTTACAATATTGACATCTTCATCAGCCTTGACATCATTATCAGAATCATTATGAGTGGTATCTTGTATAGTTATGTCTTGTGTTTCTCCTAATGATTGCAATATCCAAGGAATATCATCCATGGCCTTATTTTCCTCTATGGCTAAGTCAATGGGATTGACATCCTCGGTGTCATTGATGAAAATATGCTTGGGGCTTGGTGTGGCCTCCTTTTCCTTAGTGTGAGTAGTCTCGGTTAGAGCTAGTATATGCTCGGGTGGATTAAGATTTTAGTCCAAATCTTATTGCTCTTTATGTCAATATCTTCTAACTTATCCTGCAATACTTTGTATGCTCTGGTTTTTGCAAAAAAAATATTTGCACGCTCCTTCATTGTTGAGTCAATTTATTCAATTACGGAATTGGGCATGAATGCAACTAGGGATTTCTCCCTCATCTGCTTCTCCATGTGCAATGCATAGGTCCACCTAGTTGATATATTTTCTTTTAGATCATGTGGATCATGATTGCCAAATTGTAGAGGTACATATTTGTAAGCTACCATCATTTTAATGATTGCTTCTTCTATTTTGTTCTGATCCTCGGTAGATAGAGTTCCCCATTGTCTAATCTTGTGATGTTGTATGTTGCTTGTGTTAATGATTGACTCTGCAATTTCCTCAATTGTCTTTGGTATTTTGGCCTTTTCTTCTTGGATTCTCTGTTCTCTTTCTGCTTCTTCAGTATCATCCTTGTCTTCTCTTCCTCTTATATATTTCTTCCATTGTCTCGGTGCTAGTTGCTCAGTTGAGGCTTTTCTTTTCATATATGTTTTCACTGTGTCTTTCTTCAATGGTGGTGAGTCTACCTTAGTTATTTTGCTACTTTTCCTAGATGCAGTTGTTACATTAGTAACTTTTGTTTTCTTGGCCTTTGGTTGCTCTACATCTGATTTTGTAGACTCAGAATCACTTACTTCTTTACCTTCACCGATAGGTGACTGTTCCTCGGTGACATCTGCTGATTGTTCCAAGTCTTCATCAGTTACCAAGAGTTTCTTCTTAAGTGTTTTTACCATTTGTGCTTGCTTCTTTCCTATTTTCTTGACCTCTAAACCAGTCTTTATTCTTGACTTGGCTTCCTTAATGTACCAAATCTGCTTATAGATTTGTCAACTGGTTCATTTAGTAGGGCTTCAATGGCTTTTGTAGCCAGATCTATGTCAACTTCATAGTCCAATGGTGGTAACCATGTTGTTCTTGGGTTGGAAGCTTTGATGAGTGTAGTTTCGGTGTCAACTACAAAGCATATCTCATCCTTGTATTGTTCAATCAACTATGCAGGAATTCTCATCCTCTTCTGCATCCTATTCTTGAATGTAGTAAAATATGGATCCAATCGTGGAATGAAATTATCTCCTAGTCATTTAATGTAATCACTAATATGTGATGTGATTGGTTGGTTGGTGTCCCAAGTGACATTACCGACTGAAGGAAAGAAGTTCTGGAAGTAAAAGAATGTGCACATTAATATAGAACTGAACTTACATGTATTAGATCGGGATGATCTAAGTGTTCTCATGTTTTCTTCCAGTTGTTTTAGTAGTAGCTCAGCTAGGTCTAGTTGCACACCTTTCTTTACTATCTTATATGTCATGTCAACTGCCCCACAAGCAACGTTGTTGATTCTTCTTGCTTGAAAGATCTTGTATCCAATCACATATGCACCGAATTTCATTTCAGGGTCGATGATTAAATTGACTTTCAGACCACTGTCATCCCATTCAGCTTCAGTTAGATTTTCAATCTTAGGGCATCTAGGGTGCCTTGGGGATTTTACCTTCTCAATAATGGGGTATCTAATTACTGCATGAATCACATCCTTTGTGATTGTACTGGGTTCATCTAACCACATCTTCCATCATGCACTCGGCTGAGCACAATGTGAATCCATTCTATCTTGAATTCTTTCGGGAATAGTAGGGCATTCGTTAACCCTTTCACTTCAATGTGCTTGTACTCATCCTTTAGGATTTTGTCCTTGCATAACTTTTGATAAGCTTCTTCAAGCTCAATGTCTCCAATCTCTGCAACTTTGCAATGAATGTATGCACAAATGTCTTCAACCAGTAAAACCCTAGGTGGGATACTTGAAAATGCTCCCTTGTCATCGGGTTGAGCAACAACCTCAGGGAAGAACTTGTAGTTTGGTTCTTCACAACAACCTTCTTATCCTTTTCCATCTTGATCTTCGAGGCTTGTGAAGTGGTTGTAATTATTCATTAAATTAGGGCTTCTTTGCAAATAACCTGTTAGCTTGGTGAGTCTAGATACTCACTGGATGTAAGTTGTGAATGCTTGAAATCTATTAGAGTTGCTTTGAAGGTGTTGTGAATCACTTTGCAATGTGGTCGCTCTGAATCGCTCTTCTTTTCTCTACAATTTTCTCTTTATCATTGGGTGAATGAATGAGTTCATGTTGCCCTTTTTATAGAAAAATATACCCTAAGTGATGCATTAAATGCTTCACCTACCACTCGGTTGACAAAGTGTAGATGCTCGGTTAACACACCAAAGTTTTCATCTCAGTGAGTATACGATACTCGGTACAAAGTGTCAACTTGGTTGTCTTCCTCATGTTTACCGATGATGCTCGGTATATATAGTGTCAACTTGGTTGTTTTTCACATGTACACTGACGTGTAGTTTATGCTTGGTTCATATTGACCGACCATACTAGATTCACAAAACATAACATGTAATACCGTAGTGCATCTTCATTCATGCTAATTTGGCATATTCTCAATGAATATAGGAATTGATTTAAAATACAACTTTGTAGAGTGCAGTTCCATACCTACTTGTATTGCTTAGGTGGGGGTGGTGGAATCACCTGATCCATCAGATGAGTTGTCACCAACATTATTTCTTGGTCCAGCATTATCATTGTTTGAAGCTCTCCTCCACATTTGATTTTTCATTCTCTTGATGTCTTCAATAGTATTTCTATTTGCAAAAGTGCTTGACTCTGTCACTCGGTCTTTGCAATCTTTGCTTAAGTGTTCGACCTTATGACAGTGTAAGCATGTCATTCCAGGGTTAGTCTAGTTTCTAGATCTTCTTATCCATTTCCTCATACAATTAGCAACTACATGTCCATATCTACCACATGTTGTGCAATTTACCCAAGTGTTGTAATCCCAAACATATGTATTACTGACTCTTCTCGCTTGATATGCATTTTCTTGTTCTTTAGCTTTCCATAATTGCTTTTTCCTTTTACCGCATTCATGAAATGTGTGGCCATGCATGTTGCAAGTAGAACAATGTTTCTCCATGTGAGGTTTTTTCTTTGGTTTGTTCAGCTTACATCTGCATTCATGTGCTTTGTGTCCATGCTTGTTACAGTTATAACAATTACCTATGAATGCAGAAGTATTTTTAGGAATACCTTTTGATTTGCTCTTGCAAACATTTGATGTGTGGCCTGGATTTCCACAGTGATTACATGAATTCTTCCCTAGTCTTGGATTTGTGTAGACATTCCTTTGATCAGCTTAGTTTGATGATTCTCCATGCTCAGTATACCCTAAACCAGTATTGTTGTTGAGTCTTCTTTGTCCATTCAGAAATTCATCCATTCTTTTTATACTGTCTTCAGCTTTCTTGATCATATCATTAATTTGTTATTGAATCTTCACTTCATGCTTCAATTTCTCATTTTCTTCCTTTAGCTCACCAATAGCTTCCAATTTTCCAATAATTTCCATGTTCACTCAGTTGGCCTCATGACTTGTAAGAACTATTTGATTGGTGATCTCAATGTGATGTTCGGTAAGTCTCTGTATCTCAGATTCTTTCTCTTACATTTTTCAGTAATTTTTCTCCTATCATTAATAGCTAAAAATCTTTCTTATTTAGCTTGTCTTGCATTATTCATAACATCAATCATTCTTACCATTTGTGTCTCTTGACTGATCTGTAGTACTTTCACTTGTTCAGTCAGATATTGATTGATTTCATTTATATCTACAATGGTTCCTTAAGATGTGTCAGATCTATTACCAGATCCAGATCCAGATGAATCAAATAATTCAAGTATCTCTTCTTCATGATATTCAGTTTCATTGTAGCGAGATGCCATGAATTTTCTTTCAGCCAATAACTCTTTCATTTTGTTTCTTGCCTCTTTGTATTGCTCAAATAAAATATGTATTTGCAACTTCTGATTCTCAATATTTTTATAAGCTTATACCTTTCCATTGTATGATCTTGTGTACAGTGAATTCTTCAATCTGTTGGGAGCAAGCTCAAACATAAAATGTTAGTGGGTTAGCACATAAAATCGATTCCAAAGCATGTAAAAGAGCAAGTAAGCAACAAAGAACTCAACATAACATCAGATTGAATTAAAACAAGTAAGCATCCTAATTAACTGGTTTTATTTGTTCTTTTTTGATGGAATGTGGGTGTGCTCTCTCAAACACACAAAATACAATGATCGCCAATGCAAATGCAAGATTGAAACAAATGAAGCAATTCAAGAGCTAGTATGAGGAACTAGTCTCAAATTCTTCAAATGATAATCTAAACTAGCTATGAAGATGATATGCATGAACAAGATTAAAGCT
>MU224933.1:5957629-5974927 GCA_018584345.1 Thuja plicata | reverse complement strand
GAAATTCTAAAGTAATTCTAACATAATAACAATGCAAATTGAGAGATGCAAAATGAAGAGGAGAAGGCCTCTATTTATAGAGTTTTTGGAGAGAGGAAGAGGCTTGGATGAAGTGGCACTTATGTGGAATCCACATAAGAGCCACATAAGGGACACATAGGTTTGAAAAAGATGGCCAATTTTGAGTCAAAATTGGCATTTAATATTGAGTAGCTCAATCTTTCCAAGTGGGAGACAAACTTGTAAGAAGAAATTAAAGAGGAATGGGTGACCTTTTTGGAGAGAATTTCCCCATGTGGGTGAGCATTCCATTAGTATTAAAAAGGTTAGGAATCACCCATTAATCATGGTTAATGGAGAGTTAGGTGGGTAAGTATACTTAGGAAATGAGGTGATGGGAGTAGGGTAGGAACATGGTAGGCTTAGGGTAGGTCTATAGGTTGGATTAATAGGTTCCTAGCTAGGGTTTAGATTATAATTCAAATTAGATTTGAATAAATCATGGTTTAGAAGAATTGGGAATATGGGGGATTTAATAAATGTAAATTTATTAAAAAGGGGATTTCATGAGACAAATGTATTTAAATGAAATACATTAGAATAATATTTAAGCTATTGATAAATAGTAGCAAATGAAACTATTTAATTGATTAAATTAAATAGTTAGAGGAATAAGAGGGAAAATAATATTAATAGTTTTGGACGTCTACATTTTGTCCCTCTTTGACGTGGCATCGCAAGTGACATTACGTCAAAGACAAGAAAATAAGTTGCCCCAGAGGAAGAGGGTTTCTAGGAGTTGTGCCGAAGCAACGACGGTACAGGGTTGTGCCCCCTCGAGAAAAGAACACAACAAAGATGACATTGTAGAATTTTCTCAAAAAAGGACACAACAGGCAGGAGGAAGAGAGAGGAGGGAATAAATAGAAGCCTTCTGAAATGCAAGGAAGAATGCAGCTAAGAATGCAAATGCAAATGAAATTAAATGCAGCTAATGAGCATTGGGGATCCATTTGTGTGTAAAAAATATGGAGAGCACATCCGATTTTGATATTGCAATAGGAGGTATGCATCAGGTGTTAGAAAACACAAATGACAAGATTCCTATGCGTGGACTAGATGCTCAAACAAAAGCACACTGCAAGAGACGCATGTATCAGTAGCCACCAGTCACAATGCACCAGGATATAATAGATCGAGGTAGTGGTGAGTAGGTGTAAACTGACACAAAAAGATAAAATCAATAAAGAATGCCTCGTGACCAAGCAGTCATTCGGTCTAAAGTTCTTGCCATGAACAGGATTGATGTGATAAAGGATTTGATAAGCCGACGCCGGAAGGATGCATCCTGACGGGCAAGGATTGGATTGAATTTGATAAAAGAGATACTCGCTGGCAAAAGCTGTGAACGGGATGGGGAGCAAGGACAGTCGGGCGCAAAATTGATTTGGTGAAAAACATGATCACAGTTGCATGAGTCGAAACGTCGCTGAAAACTAAGATCTGGAATGATGCGGAAAGAACGAAGTGTTTATTGCATGATTTTTGAAAATATTTAATGTTCTTGGAATTTTTGGAATTTTTTGGATTTTTTGAAAATTTTAAATGTTTTTGGGATTTTATGCATATTCAAGCTGTACAACAGGACGATTTATACAAAAATATACACGAGGGTTTGGCAAAATGGGTGGAAATTTTTTTTAGGGAAAACGGGGGCTATAAGAAGGGATGGGGGGCTTAAAGAAGGTCATTTGTGAATAGTGAATAGTAAAAATTGAGCTCTGGAGTGAAAAGATGGCTGACAAGAGGATGAAGGGGCAGTTGGGGAGTGCGTGCGCACACACGGGAGGCCCGCAGAGCGACCGGTACCGGTGAGTGACCTATCCAGGACATTGCATTTATTACTGTCAAAGTTATTTAATGCTTTGGGAAGGGTTAGGGGGAAATAAATGAGGGTTAGTGGACTTTCAGACCGGAGACGCGGTTCAAGAACCAGCATTTGCGAGTACGCTGATCCTTGGATCGACATCTTTGAAGACGCTGATCCCCGAACAGGCTTCTCCGCAAACATCATTGTCAGACCAGCGTCTTCGAAGATGCCGAATCCAGACCCCCATCTACGAAGATGACAGTCTACGGGAAAAGTAGACAGAGACGTCGGTGTATGAACCGACATTTTCAGCTGAACCGACGTCTGCGCCTAAAAGGTCAGACGCCGAAAGGAAGGGAAACAGAGGGACCCGACGGGGGCCGGGGATGGGTCGGCAAAAGACCTAGGGACAAGATGTCCCACTTTGGAAGGGTTTAGGCTAGGACTAGAAGAAAAAGTGGCTGACATGGTGGATTTTTTTTGGAAATTTTTCAGGAGCAGTTCCCACCATTGGGATTGCGAGAGCATTGGCCGCCAACCATGGAGTTGGAGTCGCAGCTTACAGAGGACGACTGGGGGTTTGTTAGCGGTAGTTGGGTTGGACTATGTACCCCATTGGCCTAGGCTACAGGCACACAATGGGATGATGACCGCATTGATTAAGCGATGGCACAGTGATACCACCACATTTCACCTACCTACTGGAGAGGCGACTATCACCCTGGAGGACATCTGGCAGATCCTTCGGATACCCATTTGAGGGGTGATTCCTTAGTACCAGTTGGAGGATAGTGACCATTTCATGGAGATTTCTTTCAGGAGACCTATGAGACAGATCCTGACATACAGGACCTGGATGCCTTGGCAGCCAGCAGTGGATCGAAGACTTCGGCGGGTGGCCCTATATCTGGCGGGACTGATCGATGGGTGCATGCTAGCTGACCTGGCGGGACATGGTTTCAGCATGGGATGGGTGCAAGTACTAGCAAAGATGCTAGAGGAGGGTACCACTTATTGCTGGGGGTATGTTGTCTTAGGACAGTTATACCATGACCTACACATGGCTGCGTACTGCGGGGCACACAACATGGGGACAGGCGTGACATTGATGACAGTTTGGGCTTGGGAGCACATTGTAGTGTTCCGGCCTATGAGAGTTCAAGAGGCATGCTATCCTAGAGAGCCCTATGCCTATAGATATAGGCTGCCCTTGACATACACATCTGTCAGCCAGACTGGATATTGGTGGCGACTCCTAGATAAGGTACAGGTTTTCTACTGGACCCCATACAGACTATGCAAGCCATAGGGAATGATAGACTGGGCGACAAGAGTGAAGGACAGTTTCAAGGATTTCCTATACCTATCATACATTCAGAAGGATTGATTTCTACTAGGGAGGACCATCCACTAGATAGAGAGGTATAGACCCTCGAGGGTTATGCGACAGTTTGGTCTTCAGCAGGGGTTGGTGGCAAAGGATGTCTTACATCCTCATGTCACCAGGGAGGTAGGTACCTAAGGGAGATACACAGATGCTCTTACAGTGAGGGCATCTTGGAGGGACATTATGCGGCTTGACTTTGTGGTGCGTCCTGACATCACAGATGCAGGGATGACTCTAGAGTACGCAGCATGGTGGGTTGCACACACACCATTGAACCTTATAGACCCCACGTAGGTGGCTGCTCACGAGAAGCCGACAAGTGATATGGATGTGGACAATGGGACGACTATAGGGGATGCTCCAGAGACCTTGGTAGCAGGTTAGAGGATGAGACCATAGAGACGGGTCAGACCTCGTATAGAGGAACATGCAGGTGCAGGACCAAATCAGGGGCCATAAGGGCCCCCACTAGTACAGCGATAGGTACAGGTACCATAGGTGCCACACATAGGTACAGGTACAGACACCCCAAGTGCCACCACAGGTGCAAGTGCCACAGAGGCCACCTGCAGGATATGTAGCACAGGAGACTCGTGATACTATCATCGCAGAGCGAGACAGTCTGCAGATAGAGTGCGCACGACTGTGAGGTGTTCTAGGCATGGTCGAGGTGTCCAAGACCAGCCTACAAACAAAGATGACCCGTATATAGGGTTTATTAGCTATGGAGATGACACGAATGGATAGGGAAAAGGGTTCTCTAGATACCCTACAGGGCAGGGTTGACTCAGGAGAGTTTTCCATGGTAAATTTGACGCAGGATGCTACAGAGCTACATACCGAGATAGGTACACTAACAGACCAGTTGGATACTCTGACCTTGCAGATGGAGCAGGCCATAGAGTAGATCTTGGCATTGACCTCAGAGAGGGATGCAACATAGCGGCGGGCTGAGACATATAGGGCTGAGTGGGATATCGCCAGATAGGCAGCCGTTGTAGGTGGGGCTGGGCAGGTTGTGGCCAAGGCGTTTGTAGCTCATAGAGATGCGAACAGGGTAGGCAGAGAGGCATCCCACTATCAAGCATTGTATCATCAGCTAGTTCCTGAGGGACAGAGGCGAGATTACTAAGAGAGATATTTATCTTAGAGCATAGTGCAGACCTCAGCATCATAGGGATCTGTGGGTATGCCGCCACGTCCACCACTAGAGCAGGGAGGTGGATCCTCGCAGCCACCGACATGATTCAACAAAGGATCATGTGACACACATTTTTGCATTTTGAGATATACATGTATATTGGCACCGAGGTGCACGTGATGTATTTTATTGATAGACATTGTATTTTATGGACATATATATATATATATATATATATATATATATATATATATGATCGAGGACTCTTGTGATGCCATGGTGTATGATCTATATGTTATTATCTATATGATTTTTTGATGCATATGCCTATATGATTACTGACATTTGGTGCTTACAGGATGTGATGTATATGTATGACCTGTTGTGTATGCAGGATGGTTTCATGATTATGTATATATGACGTATGACTTATGCAGGGTGGATGATGCTATATATACGATGTACTGACGTGTGTGGATGCAGGATGTGATGTGATTTTAGGATGTATGCAAATGTATATGTGACTTTTTATGAATGATTCTAAATGAGTATTTAACAATGCAAGACTAAAATGAATCTAAATGAAGTAACTATGCAAGACATGAAATGAATCTAAATGAATTATGCAATATATGAAATGAATCTAAACGAATTAACTATGCAAGATTAAAATGAATCTAAATGAATTATGCAAGATATGAATCTAAATGAATTAACTATGCAAGACATGAAATGAATCTAAATGAATTATGCAAGATATGAAATGAATCTAAATGAATTAACTATGCAAGATTAAAACGAGTCTAAATGAATTATGTAAGATATGAATCTAAATGAATTAACTATGCAAGACATGAAATGAATCTAAATGAATTATGCAAGATATGAAATGAATCTAAATGAATTAACTATGCAAGATATGAAATGAATCTAAGTGATGCAAGATGAATCTAAATGATGGATTAATTATGCAAAGTTCTAAAATGATACTAACTATGCAATTAAATGATTGACTTAATGATGATTAATGTAAGTTAATGATGGATTTAACATGATGATCAATGTGACTTGAATGATGGATCTAATGCAATCTAATGATGAATCTAAAATGATGAATAATGCAACTTAATCTTAATGATAGATACAATAATGATACCAGAGGCAACAGACGTGATGGATGCAACAGGTGCAATAGGACTCATATTTTTTTTATGTGTCACAATCAACTGATAAACCAGATAGGTGGACTATGGAGGATTAGGTAGGGAATGTTAGCAGGATGAGGACTCGGGATGTTAGCGTGATGGCGAGAAGATCAAATATGTCATGAATACACAAGGATCAAACTAGGCGATTAATTACAAGCGATTAGTTACAATGATGATGTACAAAGGTTGTTGTCGAGATTTGATTGGATCATGTTTTTTGTCTTGATGCGCGTGATAGTGTAGTATGTTGATTGATTAGTTCAAGAGGAAAGATACATCCTACGAGAACCCAAAGACGATAATGATCTAGATTTAAGTTAACAAGAGGAAGGATACATCCTCAATAGACTCATGTCCAGGAAGATGGGACTTACCAAGTTGATTGGTCAAATGTGCACTATGAGCAAACTGTAGAACCAACGTAGGATTTTAATAGCGTAACTGTATCATTTTCTGCACAAGGAGCAACTAAGTACATGAGAAATATACAGGGCTGAAGCTCAGGGTTTGGGATAGTACAACGTATGGACAACAATATACAAGATTATGTGTACAAAAGCTCAGGATATGAGATAGGAGGATCATTTCAGACTAGTGCGTATGATATGCAAACACCCAGGGAATATGGGAAATGCGGAGGTTAGTGGAGATGTGGTGCTGGTGATGGAAGGAAATGAGATTTTGATAGATAATGGAACGGTCCATTATGTGTGACGCCTGTTTCCAGGTTTTCATCACGCATACGTGTCCAAGGCACCTGATTGCCAATTTTTCACCATTGGACGAAAGTTTTCTCTTTATTTTTCTTTTTGATGTTTTTGATATTGCCCAAGTACCTGTTTACCGGGTTTTTACTAGGACAACCATTTTTTTAGCTTCATTTTTTTTCTTTTTTTAGAGATTTTTTTCAGGATTGTTTTACATTGTTTTTGTGCTTTCTTCAGGACTTTTATACTTTTTATGAGTTTTCTCAGATAACTGGAATGAACAACCAGCCATCAGGCATAGAAGCGCCTGAGATGAATGATGTTGATAGGATCAGTCAATGGTTCTCCTTCAGGAGTGGAGAGTTGATATGCCCCAGAACCAAAGCATGCAGTGATAACATATGGGCCTTGCCAGTGACTTCAAACTTGCCTTTCTTTTCTCGATCAGTACCCACTTCTAATTTTCCTTTAGCACAAGGTCCCCTACCTAGAATTGGTGTGGGTGGACCTTCTTGTTATAGTTCCACTTGAGTCTATTCTAGTAAACAATCAAGTGATCATAAGCTTGCTGGCACTTTTCATCTAGTAGATCAAGTTGTGTGAGTCATGCCACTCGGTAATCTTCATCATCAATTAGGCCTCTTAGTGATACTTGGAGGGATGGTAGTTTGACCTTAATTGGTAAGACTGCTTCAACACCATAGACTAAGGAGTATGGAGTAGTGCCAGTAGGAGTATGATAGGAAGTGCAATATGCCCATAGGGCGGGATTGATCTAGAGATGCCAGTCACGACCAGTATCATTGACAACTTTCTTGAGGATTTTGAGGATGGTTTTATTAGTTTCCTCAGCTTGGCCGTTACCTTGCGGGAAATATGGACTGGAGAAATGGTGATGAATATGGAGGCGAGCACATAGATCACTAACGTGTTGATTTTCAAATGGTGTTTTGTGATCTGTAAAGATGGTGGAGGGTATGCTGAAGCAGCAGACGATGTGGTAGAGGATGAATTTGGAGATCTGGACACATGTAGTGAGTGTGAGTGGGATTGCTTCAACCCACTTTGTAAAGTACTCCATAGCCATGATTATGTACTTGTGGCCTTTAGACGAGAGGGGAGTAATCTTACCAATGAGGTTAAAACCCCAACAAGAGAAGGGCCAAGGAGGCGCAATAGGTCTGAGGTCTTGAGCAGGAGCATGGATCAAATTAGCATGCCATTGGCAAGGTAAGCACTTCTTGACAAACTCATAAGCATCATGTTCCATTGTAGGCAAATAGTACCCTATACGTAGAAGTTGCTTGGCTAGGACCATGCCACTCATGTGGGCACCGCAGATCCCAGCATGTACCTCTTGTAAAGCCTAGGTGACTTCATTTTCATCTAGACATCTAGAGAGCACGTTGTGATAGCCTCAACGATAAAGGGTATTGGTTATGAGGGTGTAACGGGATGCTCTATGAATAAAGTTTTGGCGTTGGGTTGTAGTGAGGTGAGGAGATATGATACCATTTTGCAGGTAAGCTTGGATATCATGGTACCATGGGGACTAAGGACCAACCAAGGCACATAAGTGATTCGATTCATCGTTCTCATAAGCAGGAGCATGAAGTTGCTCAACTAAGAATTTGTATTGCGTAGACTCATGAGGAATCTCTAGGAGGGAGCCAATTATGGCCATTGCATCAGTAGCCTTGTTCTGCAAGCGTGGTACCTGTGTTATCTACAAATGGAGGAAGTGTTCTTTTAGCTTGTCAACCATCTGTTTATATGGCGTCAATTTATCATCTTTGGTTTGATACTCATCTTGGACTTGTTTGATGATGAGTTGGGAGTCTCCAAAGACATGTATATCTATGATGTTCCATTCTATGGCCATGCGGAGTCCTGCGATTAGTGCCTCATATTCTACAATGTTGTTTGTGCAGGGAAATCTGAATTTGAATGACATAGGGATGTAGTCACCTTGAGGTGTAACAAAAAGTATTCCTGCCCCTGCACCATGAGCTGTGCAGGACCCATCAAAGTAGAGTTGCCAAGTTGGTTGTTCGTCTATCATGTACAAATGCTCATCTTGAAATTATGTGACCAAAGGATAAGCATCTACCAATGGTGCTTCTGCTAGCTGATCAACGATGACTTGCCCTTTAATGGATTTTCTGTCTACATATTGAATATCAAACTCGCTTAGCAACATAACCCATTTTGCCATTCGATCTTGGAGTGTAGTCCTAGAGAGTAGGTACTTGAGAGGATATACCTTGGAAATGAGCTTGGTTGTATGACTGAGTATATAGTGGCAAAGTTTTTGAGTGGTGAAGACCACTGGCAGACATGCTTTTTCCATAGGAGAATAATTGAGCTCATAACCCACTAAGGTTTGACTGATATAATAAATAGCTCTTTCTTTGCCTTCATCATCCAATTGAGCAAGGAGTGCCCCTAGTGCTATGGTAGTAGCATAAATGTATAGGATGAGTGGTCGACCAGGTACAGGTGGTACCAAGATGGGTGGATTAGCCAAGTATTCTTTGATTTTGCCGAAACTTCTGATACCGAGGATCCCATTTGAATGTGTTATCCTTTCACAGGAGATGAGTGAATGGTTGACACTTGTTTGCTAGTTGATAGATGAAACGATGCACAGATTGTAGCTTTCCTTAGAGAGTACGTAGTTGTCAGAGTGTTTTTGGTGGAGGCATCTCTACGATAGCTTGTACTTTCTTTGGATCGATTTCAATGCCTCGTCTGGATACAATGAAACTTGAGAGTTTGCCTGATGTGACTCCAAAGAAACATTTCTTAGGGTTGAGCATTAAGCAGTAGTGTCCAATTCTATCAAAGATGCATTCCAAAACATCTAGGTGATCTTCCCTTTTTACTGATTTTGCCAAGATAACGTCCACATAGTCTTCAAGGATCTTGTGAATCATGTCATGAAAAATGATAGTCATGGCCCTTTGATAGGTTGCCCCAGCATTCTTTAAGCCAAAAGGCATCATGTTATAGAAGAAGGTGCCCCAAGGGGTTGTGAATGTTGTCTTATGCTGATCTTCTTCTGTAATGTGGATCTAATTATATCCGGAAAAGCCGTCCATGAGTGACAACATCTCATGTCCTGTTGTGAGATCCACAATCATATCTATGTTTGGCAAGGGGAAATCGTCCTTTGGACATGCCTTATTGAGATCTCTAAAATCTGTACATATCCTGATTGATTTATCCAGCTTAAAGACAGGCACCATGTTAGAAATCCAGTCAGAATAGTCAATGGGGTGGATGATCTTGGCTTGGAGTAACTTTTCTAACTCCACTTTGACAAGTAGTGCCACTTTAGGGTGCATCTTTCTGAGCTTTTGCTTGACAGGTTTGATGTTTGGGTCCACTACTAGATGGTGAACCACCAAGTTGGTGTCTAATCCCAGCATGTGGGAGTAAGACCATGTGAACTTGTTGATGGATTCCTTTAATAAAGTGACAAGATCACTTTCTTCTGCTTCAGTCAGAGATGCTTCTATGTATGTGATGGCGGGATTCTTTTTGGTACCCAGGTTGACAGGTTTTGCTTCTTCAATGAGATTCGATGACTGTTCAGGCCTGTAATTATGAATTAGAGGAAGAGGAGAATCTTCATCCTTTAGCACCTGAGAGAGGTTTTCACCAGGGGATACGCCCTTTGTTTTTACTATTTTATGATCAGATAGCGCCCCAGAGGGGTTTTCGCTATGGGATCAATTTTTCTCTTTTTTATTTTTGTTTTTTGTTTTAATTTTGCAGCTAAAGTTCTCCTCTTCCCCAAAGTATGCCTTTGGGTCCAATTTGTAGACATAGGCTGAGTCTTGCCCCCAATCACTACGTTACTTAATTGCTCCCATGAAGCTTAGGAGCACGTCCTCACTTTGGAACTCATCAACATGAACGACACTTGGTTGGTCCCAATCTATGAGTTCAGGATGGCAGAGGGGAAGGTCAATGAAGAGGATGGAAAGTTGTTGTAGGAAAACATTGCCCAGGAAGGTTTCATTGTCAAAAACATCATCATAGGCTCTCACAACTTTCTCTTTCGGGATATCTTTGATGTCAGCGATTTCACCCATGGATGGACAAGAGGCAAAGGTGTTTTCGTTGGTGCCGCCATTCATGTTAGAGCCCACGTCAAGGCCCAGGTGCTTTTCTAGTCAGGTAGGTATAATAGGATCTTTCATTCCTTGCTCTTCATAACCAAGGCCACCTCCTTGGTAGTTCCATTTTTCTGTCACTAGTTTGTGCGTTGCGGGGTACTTATCTTTGAAGTAATTGAGGTGACTTGTGTCCTTGGGTGGTGGATCTTTATATAGCCATTAGTTGATGTTTGGTGTCATTTCCTGGCCAGTCAAAGTACCTTTTGATATGAAAGTGGTAGGGACAAATTGTAGTTCCTTGGTTGTCTCTGATTTCGTCTTGCTTAGATTAGGTTGGCAGCCTTCAGTGTGTGGATCAATTGGTAGCACTCCAACTGCGAAGGCATTAGATAAATTGTACTCATCACAACCTTTGTTGTTGATCTTGATTATGGATAAGGTGGAAGAGAGGATTGTTTCTGGGTCTGAATGGGTTCGAGATGAACTGGCGACAGAAGTACCAATATCGATCCCGGGACAGTGATTGGAATGTGAAAAGGATGTTTCCAACGCATTGCAATATGTGAAGGGATTGGGATTTGCGTGGATGGTGATCTCAGTGCTGTTATATAGGAATTTGATGCACTGATGGTAGGTGGATGGGACGGCTTGTATAGAATGAATCCATGGGCATCCAAGGAGGATGTTGAAGGGAAGATCAAGCTTAACAACATGACATAATGTATCCTGAATAACTGGGCCCACTTGAATGGGCAATGATATGGTGCCTTCAAAAGTATGCTCCAGATTGTCATATGCTTTTATTGTGATGACATCATTTGTTATATCAGCTTCAGTGCAACCCAAGTGTTTTATGAATTTTAGAGTGCACAAATTTAGGGTCGATCCATTATCTATCATGACCTGTTTGATGGCAAAATCTTTAACCATGACAGCGATACGGAGTGGGAGATTATGATCGGGTTCTTCTGAGGGCACGTTAGTTGGTTTAAAGGAGACCCCACAAGATGCAAATAGGTGTCCGACAAGGTTCTAAAATTTAGTGAGGTTGATGTCGTTGGGAACACGGGATTCTTGCAAGGCTTTATTGAGGATCTCTTGATAAGTAGGTGATGTGCGGAGAAGATCCAGGATGGAAATTTGGGCTGGAGTATTCCCTAGGTGTTCCAAAATGTTGTATTGGGTCCCAGCAGATGGGGCAGAACTGACACCTGCAACTGTTATCCTGCCTCTACGAGTGGTGATTGCGCATTGGTTATTGACACCCTTGACATGGATGACATTGACAGAGGACTGGACTTGGGATACGCAGCCGATGAGTTTATCGTAGTTGATATAAGCATTGGTATAATGTTTTTTTTTTGGTATTTTTTGCTTATTTACCCTTCCCCTGATCAGAGGACTGGGTAGGATTACTTGGACCTGTACCTGAAGTGTGTTTAGGGAATGCATTTTGATAAATTTTAAGGCTTGCATTTGGCGATGATTGGGCAGGAGAATCCACTTCAATCTCCTTGTGGTCAATGAGATCCTAAATATAGTGTTTCAACTTAATGCATTTGAGGGTGGTATATCCCTTAACACGGTGGTATTCATAGTACTCATTGTCTTTATACCAAGCTGGCTTAGGGGTTGATTCATCAAATGGATGTGTTTTAGGATACATGACTTGGTTAGCTTGGACCAATTTACGGAAGATGACATCTATGGGTTCACCCAAAGGGGTAAACGTGCATTGTGGCGTAGTCAAAGTGTGGGGTCTTTGTTGTCCATGCATGACTGATATAGAATTTGTCTGATTCGTAGGACCTTGATAGTTGTGTTGATATGATGTCCCCAGAGGGGGATAGATAGTCACGCCTTGAGGGTGCATATTTTGTTGGTAAGTCAGTTGGGAATACACAGGATTGGGCTGTTGATACATGGGAGGAGGTTGAGGGTACATAGGAGGTGCTTGCTGATAAGTCTGGGTAGGTACATTAGGACTGGCTACTACAACCTGAATGTGTTTGGTGTTAGTGGCTCCATCTATTACTGCATTTTTATTCTTGTTCCAGTATCGTGATCGATCATTGTTATGCTTTTCAGGCTAAGATTCTTTGTAATTCTTGATGGCACCCTCTTCTACAAGACCTCATTCAAGATCCATACCTTTGATTCTGATGTCGTGATAAGTTTGTATACAGTTCATGTGCATGTGATAGAAAAGCTTAGGATAGAGGTTGTTAATGAATATTTTGATAAGATGTTGCTCTGGGGGTTGGTAAGACAACCTTGTAGTAAGCCCTTGCCAGCGCTGAAGATAATTGGCCAGGCTTTCTCCTCCCTTTTGTTTGGAATTGCATAGGTCAAGGAGTGAGAGTTCATTTTCAACATTATGTGTGTATTGGGCCACAAAATTTTCAGATAATTCTGTGAAAGTAGAGACTGTGCCATAAGGGATTTTGTAGAACCATTCAAGAGCAGTTCCTCCTAAGCTTTTGGGAAACAGTCTCATGAGGAAGTTATCACTATAGGCCACTTTTGGCAGGCCATGTAGAATTCTTTCACATGACTCACAGGATCTCCCTTCCCCTGATATTTATCAAATTTGGGTGTCTCAAAATGCTTGGGGAAGGGTATGGCGATGATAGATCGATCAAATGGGTAAGGACATACCTCTTCAAACTTGAATGTTTTAGCCTCTATCCCAGCTTTTAGCTCCTTGAGAGCATTCTTAATTTCCTCCCATTCATGATTGATTTGCGGGAGAGGATTGTTAATCGTGATTGCATGGTTTCCTTGAACCTGATAAGGATCAAATGGCGAGTATGGAGGATTCTATGGGGGATATTGTGGTGTTTGGTATTATGGTTGTTGGTCAACGTATATGGGCTGTTGTGGTGGAAGCTATGGTTGAGGGGAATATTGCAGTGGAGGAGGTGTCGGCGCTTGATAAGATTGTTGCAACTGCTGAAAATATGCTTGTATTTGTTGCGGTGTTGGATAGGCGGGATGAGCTTGTTGCGCACCTGTATAGGATGGAGTATAGGTGTTTTGCAGTAGAATGCCCCCAGTGGGAACATTGAATTGCTGTGGAGGTGGAATTGTTTGTGATGCAACGGAAGATGGCATGGCTATGTAATTGGTGGAATGAGTTTGTTGTTGTTGTGTGGGTTGGATGAAAGGATTAAAAAATTATTGTAGTGGTTGTGCCACGAGGGGATTTTCCCCCTACATTTGTGGTTGCGGCTGCTGTGTAGTTTGGATGGTAGGTTGTGCAGTTATGAAGGGGTTGATTTTTTGCTGTTGTGCTTGGGATGTGAATGGGTTGGTGATTTGTTGCTGTAATTGTTGTTGCTGGGATGGTTGCTGAATGGATTGTTGCTACTGAATAGGTTGTTGTTGTTGGATAGGTTGTTGTTGCTGTTGTTGGATAGGTTGTTGTTGTTGCTGCTGCTGGATAGGTTGTTGTTGCAGCTGTTGGATAGATGGGATGGGAATTCAGGGTACAACGAAGGGGTTTGTGGATGGTTGTAGTATGGGGGGATTTGGGTTGAACAACGTTTGAGGTAAAACTACTGGCATTTGTTGTGATTGTGTTGCTGGTGGAGCGGGAAAAGTGGACCCTTGTGGAAATAAGGGTTGGTTATATGCATTGGTAGGTGGCATGCCTGTGGTGAAGAAAGGCAGAATAGGCATGGAGACTTGGGTGCTTTGATCCTGTGAACTGGTTGTTTCAATTTGAATGGGATGAGTAGGAATGGGTGGAATAGTGGTTTGCTGTGTGCTAACCGGCGGTGGTGGAAAGTTTGCAACGAATGTTGGGATTTTTTGTGAAAGAGGAGCGACTGTGGCTTGCAGAGGTGCCTGCATAGCGATAGGGGGTATTGTTTGTGCTGTTGACGTGGCATTAGGAGGCAGGGATCCCAAGGTAGATGAAGGTGTTGTGTGCATGATGGAGGGTGGAACAGATGGATGAATGACTTGCATGATAAGAGTTCCCACTTGTAGGGCTCGTTGAAGCGGATCAAAAACTTTGTTTCTAGTGGGATGAGGACATTCCCCTGGAAGTGCCATAGGTCATGTGACAAGTGTGGGCATAATCCAAGGCAAGAGTTGAAGTCCTTGTTGTTGAATGTCCAAGAGTACCTGATTGTTGTTGCGTCCACTCATGGCGTTTACCATGTGGACATGCGCTGGATGGTTGATAAATGTTTCCATGGTACTCATAGTGGGAGTTTAATTAGTGTCTACCCAGATATGTTCAATTTGATCATTGGGCTGAGGTGCATAAGTAACCATGGCATTGGTGTTGTCAGTCGTAGGATTAGATGAGCTAGCGGCAAGATTAGGATCCATGCTCTTCCTCTTCTTAGTGGCTTGTGTGATAGGTGGCATGAAATGACTATCCTAAGGGAAATATGAGATACAAGATGTGATGCAAAAGATGCACCTAGGAAGCTAAGGGTGATGATACTAGGACTAGGATGTGTTTAAGATGATGAATGTGCTCCTAAGGACTAAGGATAACTTGGTGCATGCACGGATTAAGGGTTTCTTCCCTAATGTAAGATCAAGTGGATATGATTGTCTACCTAAGACATACTTGTGGTCTTTGGTAGATGAGATTCTTTATTAATGCGAACCAACCTTTTGATCAAGGTGATTAGGTTGCAAAAGACAAAGGGGATTATCCTAAACAATGATTAGTTTAAGGACATTCAAGGATGATGTTTGATTAAGATGTAGGTTTTTAGAAACTCAAAAGGGGATGCAATACCAAGTGAGGGATGTGATCAAGGATGCTTTGGATGATGATAGGCTAATTAGGATTGATTTGATTAATATAGGATCATGCTAGGATGAGTGTGTGATGTGTTCTTAAAGATGAAAACCTAAGGGAGGTCCTAAAATGCAATTTAAGTGAGCTTAAGAAGAGGAGGAACTTTTTGTTGTTGTGGTAAACAGACTAGTCATATTGTTCAAATCTAACAAAAGTAGAGTTTAGACGATATTTTCCCATGAAACGGGCAACCTTGTTGTTGTAGATCACTTTGTCGAATTCTTCTTGTTTATGAATCTCTTGTTTGATAGAATCAATGATGTGTTGGTACTTGGTAGCCTCTCGGGTTGTGTTTTTATGTTCTCTTTGCATGGGTGGTAGCAGAGTTTTTACCTTCTTATGCTTCTTGGAATTGGTCATGTCCTATAAATAGATCTGATCTTGGATGAATAGTTGGAGGTTTCAGGACATATCTCATAAAGGACCAAATTCTTTGCAAAGGGATGTTGTCTTGATAATTTGGTGAAAGTTTGATCTCGTTCTAATTTTCAATAGATTTGTTCCATGGCAAGAACCAATTTCAGCATAGTCAAACCGGAAAATAAAAAGCATGCGTTTGAAAATAATCTGACAAGGGACAAAGCAACCTTAAAAGATACAAGCACGTGACAAATTTGAATGTTGGGTATTTCGTCTGTGTTTTGGATTTGCAAATGTTTTTCAAGCACTTAAAGCACAAAATCTACCTAAGGACTTGGAATAGTATGAAAATACTTGCTCATAAGCTTAGGCACACATACAAGAGCTGATCAGAATACGATCGTCACTAAGCACGCAATGGCTCCAGTCACGATGTCATATTATCTGGTTCCAAATACTCAGGGTAGCACAAATGTACGAGTGATCTTGGGGAAGTTACTATCTTTCTTGCACAAGCATTATCACCTTTTAGGGGTGTTCTAGGTAGCTTCTAAGCCTATAGTGTTTAGTAAGGTTCTCTGTTTGATTGTATCCTCTATGTCTGTGCAAGCATGATTCAGGCATATAGCCCCATAGAGTGTCTTGACAAAAGTGGTCACGTAAATGTGATTAAGATCGCGACGCCACACTTAAGTTAGACGAGAGCTGAGTATAAGCTCAAATGCCAATTGACTCCCAAGGCTTTAACCCCAAGGAGTAAATTTTATTAACGTGAGTTAGAGTGGTGTGGCTTACACCTCGTTCTCACGTGGGTCGTTCCCAGGAGATTTTTTCCTCAACCGACAGGCCCATCTAAAGGATTCAAAGTAAATTAGATTGGTGACAAAAATGAGTCTAGATATCTGATTCTCCCACAAGGGGAAAAGAGCATACTCTCCTATCCAGTATCATTTTCTCCACAAGCACATAAGACAAGCTTTATTCTTTCCCAAAAGATTCAATTGTTTAACGCTAAGTAAGTGTGTCTAGGTTTTTGATCTTCCCAAAAGGGAAGAGAGCATAATCCCCTAACACTCACTTAGGATTAGACAAGAAAATCTAACTAATTAGTCTATGTGCCTAAAAAAGATTAACACAAACACGATCGTTTGGTCGATTTTGATGTGAGGCAACCTGCAAGACAAATGTGAGTAGTTTCAAAGTTGTATCTTTGACAAGCGATGCTGTAAAACAACTGATTAGTAGTTTCAGTTCTAGCCTTTGACCAACATTATAAACACAAAAACCACTTAACAATTGCTAGTACATGATAAAACCAATTTTGACAAAGTGCAGACGCCGGTTCAGGGCGCAGATGCCGATTCTTGTTTTAGCCTAAAAATGACAGAATGTAGAAAACATGCTAAAAACACAGAAAACCAGAAAGTGGCTATACCAATCGGAGACACCGATTTGTGAAATGCAAATGCCGGTTATGTCCAGACACCGGTTTGTGAATCGCAGGCGCTGGTTCTGGAACCAGCATTTACACAGATGCCACTGTAACTGCTGTATGCACCCTAAAATGGTCGCTTAGACTTTGGGCCCCATTTATTATTTTATCAATTTATCAAATCCCTGAATCAATACTTTCAAATATCAACAATATCAATTATATCAATTTCCTTGATCAAATC
>MU224933.1:5904967-5922944 GCA_018584345.1 Thuja plicata | reverse complement strand
TTAAAGAACAATAGAAGGTTAATTTACCGAGTTACAACAACATATATTAAGACATCTAAGGGACTTGTGGATTTATTTTTGTGGTAACTGATTCACCCCTCCCCTCTCAGTTACTCCATCCATATTTCCAACAGATGTCTTTGTAAACTGGTGCTTAGTTGATATACTGCTCGATGTTCAAAATATTTCGGTGATCACTGCAATCGGTAATCACTACGCTTGGTAATCACTGTTGCTCGGTGAGTGTTGTCACTTGGTGATCATGACCAACCAAAACTGTCTGCTTGTATACTAATGACAACTACAACTTCTTATCCTTTAAGGATTATCAATTGCCAATTTGGTTTTGTTGGACTTTACAGGTCTCTTTTCTTCTTTTTGCAACTAAGGATTTTTTCAACTGAGATGGAATATGTTCAATACATAGTTCTTTCATAATATTGGTCTTCCCTTCCTCTGTAGGATCATCTTGATTAGATTCTAGATCTTCCACCGTCTCCTCTACCCCCTCTCCATCTATGACTAGCCTTTTCTCTCCTATGATATCCTCCTTCCCAATTTCCTCCGACAACACTTCATTTACATTTTCCTTCATAGTTTCTAATCCCTTGAGGCCTTATAGGTTTGTTGAGTTATAAAGGAACTCAATCTGCTCCAAACCTAGAACATTTTATGTAGATAATCATATTCCCCTTCTGTATTGAAATTTTCTATATGATTGACATTCACCATTTCTTTCTGGTTTGTATTGGCAATCATCTCAATATGCCCCAACAGTGTTTCACTCAGTGAAATTTGAGGTGAGGCTGTAATATCCTTATTTCCCTCTGCCTCATTTGGTTGTATTACCATTACTTTCATAAATGTGTCACCATTTGTATTTATAGGTGGAGTCTCTTATGTCTCCTTATTTGTGTCATTTGATGGCACTAATTGGGTGTTATCTTCTTGATCTAATCTTTGTTTCTAACTACCCTAGTTCGTGCATATCTCAATTTCCTGTAGAATAGTCTCATTTGCATGGATGCACAAGCATAACCTTGCATAATTGTCTTTTTCCTCATCTATCAATACCCCCTTTGATTTATGGAGGTTTCTCAGGTATTTTCCTATTTCTTTGAGGGTATCAACATCCCAATATTTAACGAGTAGGTTGTATATACTAATCCATTCTAATCATTCCTTAAATTTGTAATTCTAAGGGTCAAGGTTTGGGATCCAGTTGTCCATGTAGATTTTGTTACCATCAATCACATGAGGTACCTTCTCCAGAGTATCTTTCCTAGCCTTACCCGAAGGAAGGATTATTATGAAAAAATTATCGGTAATTTTTGTAGCTGAAAAGCATCTCCCCATTTGGATTTGCACCAATCATAGATTTTGCTAGTATTCCCTCAGTCTCATTTAATTAATAAACCAACATCTTGATATTTTCTATTATCTATCTTATTCTCTCTTTTGATAAAATAATAGGAGTTGGGTTGTGCTTACCAGGATACGCCATGGCATCTGCGTGTTTTTCCACCCATTGAGGAGATGTTGGCTTTTTCTTCCAAATGTTGCTTGTAAGCTCTCCTCCATTCTTAGGGATTTTCCTCCAATTTGTTGACGTGTCTGCATTTTTTCAAAACTACCCATACCAATGTCTTATGACCTTACTTTTTTGGTGAAAGAATCACCTTCCTCTACCTTTGTTGTTGAAGTGATTGTGCCTTTGCCCTATGTAACTGTTTTGCCATGCATTTTTCTCTTGAGAGTTCCATGACTTGACCGGTGTCAAGGGTAAATTCTTATCTACCCATCTTCCATTTTTTAACACCCATTGTGATCTATATTTTCATGTTGATTTTCCATTTATTTCATAGGTTTGTTTGTATGTTTGTCAACCATTATTAATTTTGCATGAAATTCCTCAATGGGAACTTCTCAATCCACTTCATTGTCCCATCTCTCCTTGTTTGAAAAATTCCACCTTCTAGCACTTGGTTTCATGTGCAAATGTTCTCTTCCTTGTTGTCCTTCTCTCCTCTACTCCTCATGTCAGTGCTCCTCTGCTTCATGCGCCATTACTTGTATGCATAACAAAAGTTTAATTATTCACAATCAAACATGAATATAGAATATATTATAATTAAAGACCATCTCCTATGCACCTTAAGACTTCAACTTAGGATTTTTTAAATTGAAAATTTATTTACTAAATGGCAAATAGACACTCTATGATCTCTTAAACTCTTTCTTTACCTTTTCAAAATATTTCATAATCTATAGTAGGTTGTTGGTAACTATTCTACCAATCACACCTTATTATGCAAAAAATAATAACATTTATCAATTAAAAAAAAAACAATATGAAATACATATTTTTAAAAGATAAATAATATAAATTAAAATAAGATATATATATATATAGAAATGGAGCATGACTGGGAGCGGGTGGGAGGAGGTCGTTTGAAAAAATTAGCCATTGCAGAAGAATGTGCAGAGACCTTTCATCAACCATGAGAGACTGGATTATAAAAGAAATCAATGGGGAAACCAAACTACACATTTTACACCTTTTTGGGAGCATGCTCTACCAAGAAATGGTCCTCTATAAAACCCTTCGAGAGAGGTAAAATAGTCTTGGTCCAAAGGCCAATCGCGGGGACTCACTACAACTTCGGGGAGAACCAATCGAATCCCACAGAAAGACAATTAGAAGACCTATGATCATGTATTTGACTTCAGAAGGATTGAAGGGAAGTTCTGGAGACCCAAAGAAAATGAAGAAAATGGAGATAGACCCAAAAGAGGTATTTCCTAGGGTAGAATTTGCTACAGTTACTTCCATTTCAATTGATAATAACGTCTGGAATGAATCTATCACTTTCCTAGAAAGTCATGCCTTTTTTTTGAAATGGGTCGGGGAATGGCCCTCACTTAGCAAGATTAGGGATTGGTGCTATTGATCATGGGGAAATGCTTTCATATTGAAAACTATGGATAATGGTTTTTACTTAGTCACAACTCCATCCCCAAAGGACAAGGAGTGGGTTCTAAAAAATGGCCCCTATATGATCGATGGAAAAGGCCTCTATATCATAGAATGGTCAAAAAACTTTGACCCTGAATCAGAGAATATTAAGGAGCTACCCATCTGGGTGACATTTCCAAACCTACCACACAAGTATTGGGGTTTTGAAACCCTCAACATCATTGGAAATAGGCTAGGCAGTTTCCTAAAAGCTGAAGAATTCCTAGTGGAGAATAACATGTCAACTTGCCCTAAGATTTTGATCCTATGGCAGGATGTTCACCCTTTTCCAGACACCCTGTTAATCTCAACCAAATCAAGAGAATGGAAGCAGAGATTGGTTATTGAGGATGAGAAGAACCCCTGAGGAGAAAACCCCAAGCGAAACAAGGAGCGGGATGAATATAATAGCAGAAAAGGAAAAGCCCAAGAAACCAATATGATAAAAAATAAGATAATCCATATTACAAAAAAAAGAAAAGGGAGTTTTTCACCAGATTCAGAGTTGCAAAGGATAATAGCGGATAAAGTGGTAGTAAGCCCAGATAACAATATAACAGAGGGGCCCTTATAGGGAAGCCTGAAAGAGATGATTGATGGGATTTTGGCGAATGAATGGGGGGGGGAGCTTACCTCTCTATCCTAAAGGTAACAAATAACGAGGGTGCTATTATTACAGATCTAATAGGAGACCCATCCAGGTTGATAAGCGGTCAGAGGGGGTTGGGACAACAAGAGAATCACTTTACAAGGTATGAGTATCCCACTAAGACCAATAGGGCAATAACAGGCTTGTCCACTAGTGTAAAATTTCAAACAAAAAAAAAGATGCAGAGCAGGAGCAGATTGGGAATGCAGGCTCACAGGAAGGTGGTCTTTCTCTGGTAAGGGATTCCCCTAAGGAAGCAGAAAACTTCAACCTTGTTTATAGTGTGCCACCGTTAGAAGCACTTAACACTGATATGGGCATGCCTCTGAACTATAGTAGCTCAATTTATGTTGAGGAGGAGTTCTTTAAGGATATCCAAATTTCCCCGATAAGAAACTTAGAGTCTACCTTTGACATTGATAAAGACAGTAGTGGCAGAATTGGTGATTCTGAGTTGGATTACATCTCCCAATCGGAGGAAGGGGAGGAAGATGAACTAGGCTTTTCCGATTCTTTCGGCCTGACTGATGTTAGGACAGTTGAGAAAATCCCATCTGGCAAGACTAAACCATCAGTGGGTGAGAAGAAAAAAAGGGGTAGGAAATCCAACAAGGCAAGTGTTACCCAACATTTCCCATTTACATGTGAATTTTGGCCACAACTGGAGAGAAATGTGGCTCCCACGAGGGTAGAGCCCATCTTGTAGGATTCTGCATTATTTCTTGGTCTTAATATTTCTCTCTGCAAATTTCTAGGCCCTTTGTTTTACCCTAATTCATGAAAAATGGCCTAAGTCTTAAAAAACCCTAAGCATTTCATGAGAAACCCTAGTTATCTGATGGTTGTTCTATTTCCTCGTTACCTTTTTTAAATAACTTAAGTCTCTTTTAAGGCATGTTCTCTTTTCAATCACCTTTTAGTCTCCTAGTCGCATAATGGAATAGGCATATTCTTATTTGTTCGGTGACTTCGAGATTGCCTTGGTCGCACAATCTCTATAAGAAATGGAATATTCCTCTTTGGTCTGGAGACTTAGCGATGATTGTTGATAATAAGATGATCCTGTGGTGGTCGCGTGATCTCGTTATAAACTCAGATTTAAGGTAATGGTTTAGCGACATGGAGAGATTAAGGATTTCTACTACCAGAGTCAAAGCTAAGTTAATATTGGAGTTAGAGATAAAGGTAAAGATAAGGCAAGTTATATCAGATCGTGCGGTTAACTTAATGACTTGGCCATAAGATGTGTAAGATATATCTCATAAGCGATCAAGTTGTGATGACATGTGATAGATGTGTTGGGTCAGAACAATGACAAAATGGAATTTACAACTCAAGTAGTCATAAGCAAATAGTGGATCGACACATGGCAACAGGCGGGCCTAGGTATTATGTACACAGTCGTAGAGTCTCATAATAGAATGAAATATGCTTGAAAATGAATGCGACTTCATGATAGTCATTGATTTGAGATCTAATCTTACGGTGGTCGTGTAGTATCATAATAAAATCATAGTTAAGCAAAATGAAAGGAGATAACAAGACTAGGCAGTCGCGAAGTCTCAGTAAGAAACCCAAGGTAAAAGGTGAGTCAGGTTAAGATCAATGTAGTTGCCAAGTCTCATAAGGAAACAAAATATTCTCTTAATGTCATGAGATTTAGCGCTGATTGTCCAATCTCATTTTGATCTCGCGGTGGTCACGTAGTCTCCAAAAGAAATCAGAGTTAAGGGAATGTTATCCCGACCCAGCGACATGAAGGATTTCAAAGAACCAGAGTTAAGGGGAAGTGAACCTGGGTTGAAGATAAAGATATCAATGAATATAAGATGGAGATCAACGGCTGTATTTTAAACATAAAGGTCAAATATTTTTGAGCCGTTGATAAGATCATCCCGCACCACCTGTGACCGTTTCTTATTCAAATATTTAAAATTCAAAAGATCTGATTCTCATAGTCTATAGCGGTGGCGTGATTTTTCAAGCTACAGATAGAGAGATGGGTCGAGCCAACTCCTTCTAACTATATTTATGGTGATGAAAAGATTTCAAAGATATATCTGATCAAGCAGGATATTTCTCAGTAGCACTTATGAGCAAAATTGACAGATTCAGGTTTTTGCATTGTTTATGCAAAATCTATTGTAACCCTAGTTTCTAGAATGGATTATTTCTTGAGCCTGTGTGCTGGAGGAACATGTATATAAGTTAGTTTTCAAGCTTTTTAGCTTAGGTTTTTAAGCTTATGCAAGATTTTTTGTGGCATTTTCTCTGCCTCTAAGTTTTCATATGTTTGTAATCTCATTGATTTTCAGATATTGCAAAGGCTTTTTGTGACATATTTTTTGTCCATGGGCCTTCTTGTTTGAATATCTCTTACTGAATTGGAATATATTGAATGTTCTCAGAGAAATCTTGGAGTTCTTGAACCCTCTTTCTTTCTTCAATTCTATGTACTATTGTGTTTGATCTGATTTAGATGAGTTTGTGGATATTCTTCAGTCCCCTATCATTTTGTCTCGTTCTTGTGCTTGGTTGCAGAAGTGGATGTTTGTTTGTAGGTCATAGTCCATGTCTACTCATAAATAATATGCTATTGTTTGCTAAATTACTTATTTCCCTGAATAGCCTCTGTTTATCTCAAACCTCTCCATGAAATACTATGCAAGCCTATCTAGAAATTTGTGTTCTACTAGATTCAAGGTTTCATGTTGATCTCATTCACTGTGTTGTGATTCAATTCACCTTCGGTGTATCACCTAGTAGGATAATTTTCTTTCAGTTATTTCCCTTTCAAGCATTCCTTCTATCCCTTTCCCTTCAAGTTTACTTTTCATGTTCAAAAGCAAATTAGGTGATTATCCAAGAGGAACCAACCTAGAATCTGGAGGCTTCACTTCAAGTTAGCATAGGTCCCACAACCTCGAAGTGATTCCCATGTTATACTAGATTATCAAGACCAAGAGAGCTTGAATAGGGTGCAAATTTAGTGTATAACAATTTTTGGTACGCCCAATGGGACTAAAGTACAAGAAGTTTATTTGTAAAGCTATGTTATCTCTGATATGATGATTGCATGGTACTGACCTAAAGAGGTTTATTTTCAAAGCATATTTGGCGACTCCAGTGGTGTAGAGAACAGAAGATCCAGACCTATTCAAAATTTTATGAGAAAGGTTGAGACAAGGAGCTCAAAGCCCTCTGAGTTGTCACAACTACCTCTGACTAGAAGTTATTGCAGATCATCTTAGAGAGCATCCCCTACAAGGAGGGTTCACTCTACACCACCTACTGCAGAAAGGAGACCTTTGCCTTTCCATTCAAGAAGGAGAGGAAGATCCCTAACTAGAGAGCTACAAGAAGATTCAGCTCCACTACCTGACCCAAATACAACTCACATAATTGTTGCCCAGAAGACAACAACTCCTGCAATGGCCAGACAGTTTGCCTTTGTGCCATTCAATCAAAGAAGTCTATTGAAATTTTCTCAACATCACGATGTGCCCTTGGAAACACTCAAGATTCTTCCTGACTTCACAGGAGAAGGATAGACAACTGGATGTGAACACATAAGAGATGTAGCCACCATATGTAGTGTGCATCATATCACAGAAGAAGATGTGGCTACCAAGCTTTTGGCGGCCTCTTTCAAAGGTAAGGCCTTAGAATGGATTAGAAATCTAGCTATTGGTTCCATTGACTCGTGGGATAGATTAGGTGAATCATTAAGTAGATATTTTGAGGATAAATCAGATCATTTATCTCTGGTTGAGCACTTAACAACCATTAAGAGGGCTCATCAAGAACAAATGACAAACTTTAATAATAGATTCCTTAAGACATGGAATAGAATTCCTATCTCAATAAGACCTTTAGCTGGCCATGCCTTCCTATATTTCTTGAGAAGTCTGAATAGCAATATCTCTATCATGATTCAATCCACGGGAGGAACTTTATTGCCTCAAGCCTTTGACATTGCTGTCAGGGCTGAAAATTGTTTAATCCAAGCAGGCATGATAGCCCCAAGGCCGCCCATGACTATTTTTCCCAATATTCAACCAAGCATGCCTTTGAGTATCCCTCCATGTACTCCCATACCCACTATAGTAGCACCTCAAGCCATCACTAGCTATGAGGAATCCAAAGCAGGCTTTTCCCAAGAACTGCAAGCAATGAAAAGTGATCAAAAAGCAATGAATAACTTGTTATAAAGTGGTCAACAAGAAATGACAAATCTGTTGCAAAATCTAACCGAAGAGTTGACCAGTTTAAAGAATCACAATCAAGGAAATAGACCACCCTTTCAGCCACAGACTCACAGTCCCAACCAACAATATCAAAATTAGGGACCATCTTATCAGGAGAATAGGCCACCATACCAAGGAAATCACCAAGGTCAAAGGCAGAAATTCAATTAGAGGCCATTTCAACCTTATAATCCCACACCTCTTAGTTTGACAAATCCAACAAGAGATATAGTGCCAAGTCAGAATATTCTGGTCTTGGACAATGAATGGTGTTTTCCTTGCAATCAGCCACATAATCAGGCTACATGCTCAAATGGGTGGATGAACCAAGCACTGATGGTTCAAAATGCCTCCCACACTCAATTAGAGGCTTCTTCTAAAGAGTTAGCTCCTCAGCAAGAAACATAACATAATGAAACTGCTCTCTTCAATTGGGAGCAACAAGACTTCAGTGGAGTAAATGGTGAATCCACCATAGCAACCTACACCCGATCTAAGACAAGAGCTCAAGACATAGAGTGAACAAGAGATGAAGCTCAAGCTACTACATCTGTAGATACATCACATTCTTCTATTCCTACCACACTAAAGAAGGCTCCTGTCACCCCAGTCAAAGAGGGCCAATCTCTTAAGAACGTTGAGCCTATCATAGTGAAGACACACCAAAGAGTACACACTGTAGTGCCTTTCAACATTGTAGACAATATGAAGAAGGAAAATATCACTATGTCTATGTGGGATTCCTTGGCTATTCTAGGACAGCCTAAAATATTGAAGAAAGAAATGACTGGAGAGGTAATTCCTCAATAGTCTACAAAGGAAGTTGCTAAGCCAGTGTTGGTTAACACTGATCAAATGAAGGAGACTTCAAGTAGCAACTTCAAGCCAGATGACATGCAAGGTAGGAATCTAAAACCACCTCCCTTTTATGTATCATTAATTATTGGAAGATCTTTAGTACATAATTGTATGGTAGATAGTGGGCCTACTAGCTCTGTCATGCCCAAAAAAGTAGCTGACCAATTGAGACTTAAATATGAACCTTTCCAAAAGAAGGTGACCCAACTTGATGGTTCTTCAGTAAACACCATAGGTTTGGCCAAGGAAACAAGCTTGATTCTCCATGAAAGCCCTAATTTTGCTATCCTACTTGACATATACATCATAGACCTCCCTGCCTTATTTTCCATATGTTTATCAAGGGAGTTTACAGCCAAGATAGGAGGCTATCTTTCTTCTGACTGGTCTCACATGATTTTCCATACAAGATATGGAACCAAGGTTACTATCAAGTCTGAAACATTGGCAACACATCATATAGAACCTTATGTGTCCAATGTACTCAATACAAGCTACCTTACACTTGACAGTAAAGATTTCCCAATCATCAAAGAAGAAAAAACTAAGATAGAAGATATCCCTGATATCTATCTAGATGATTTAGAATAAAAAAGAACCTCAGAAGCCCAAGCCAATGTTATTTGGGATGTCAGTTTGGGAAACTATTTGGTACGAGAGCACGAATCCATAGAGCCAAATCTTCTCAAAATAGATACTGAGTCAGAAGATTAGGGCAACCAAGTTTGGGAGCTATTCTTTGATGGTGCTAGAAGCAGACATGGCTCTGGTGGTGGTGCTATGCTAACCTCCCCAAAGGGGGAAAATATTATGCAAATTTTAGATTCAGTTTCTCTTGCACTAACAACACTGCTGAATATGAAAGCTTAGTTAATGGATTGGAGTGGGCTAGAAAAAGAGGGATCAAAGCCCTAAAATTTTATGGTGATAGTGAGTTGGTTATCAGCCAATTGAGAGGGATAAGTGCAACCAAAAGTGACACAATGAGAGAATATAAGCATAGAGTGTGGGATGCTATTGAAGATTTCAATGCTTTCAATATTATTGCAATCCCTAGAAAATTAAATCAGAATGCAGATAGATTAGCTATAGTTGGATCCCAGTATGACATTCCTAATAACATTTCAATGCAAAGGGATCAACAACATATTAAAGTAGTTGTCAGGCCTTCTATTATTGATAATGATGTTAATTGGCAAGTGTTTGACAATTATGAGAAAATTCTATAGTTCTTGTTTGAAGAAGATGTCTTTTTAGAGCATAACCAAGACAAATTGATGCAGATCTATGGTGACCAAGTGGTACAACTTAAATCAAATAAAATTCCAAAAGGGCTAGTCACCCTGGAATCTATCTTTGATAGAGATGACCAAGCACAAAAGAGTAAATTTGGACTGGTAGTTCAGCAAGAACATTGCATTGACCTAGAACTGGAGCCAGGGAAACTCTTGAAATTTGGAAAGATTAATACTGATTCAGAGAAGCAAGCTTATGTCCAATTATTTCAAGAATTTGGTGATATATTTTCTTGGCAATATGAAGATCTCAAAGGTTTCAACCCAACAATTTCTCAACATACAATTGAATTGGAACCAAATGCTAAACCAGTAAGATAGAAGCAAAGACCTGTCAACCCCAAGCTAGAAC
Organism: Thuja plicata; assembly: GCA_018584345.1. NCBI lineage: Eukaryota > Viridiplantae > Streptophyta > Pinopsida > Cupressales > Cupressaceae > Thuja > Thuja plicata. Next base: position 5,912,527 of record MU224933.1, on the reverse strand, counting down.
CACTTATGCATAAAGAGGTGCTCAAATTAATAGAAAGTGGTATAATTTACCCCATCAAGCATACTATTTGGGTCTCCAACCTTGTTCTTGTCAGGAAGAAGAATGGGGAGCTAAGATTGTGTGTTGATTTTAGGGATCTAAACAGAGCATCCCTTAAGGATCACCATCCATTGCCATCTATGGAACAAATTTTATAGTGTGTTTCTAGATCAGAATGCTTCTCACTATTGGATGGCTATTCAAGGTATAATCAGATCCTGGTTCATGAAGAAGATCAATATAAGACTACATTTACAACCAAATGGGGAACCATGGATTATCAAAAGATGCCTTTTGGTTTGTCAAATGCAGGTGCTACTTTTCAAAATGCAATAGATATGGCATTTAAGAGCCTCATGTTCAAGTTTGTACTCGCCTATTTAGATGATATAACTATTTATTCTAAACATGTAGCATACCATATTAAACATTTGAGAAAAATATTTGAAAGGTGTAGAGAGTTTGGGATATCTCTTAATCCCAAGAAATGTGTGTTTATAGTCCATGAAGGAAAACTGTTGGGATATATTGTATCCAAACAAGGAATTATAGTTGACCCTAAGAGGATTGTAGCTATCTTGGAGCTCCCACTTCCACATCAAAAGAAAGGTCTTCAATATTTCATAGGAAAGATTAACTTTTTCAGGTGTTTCTTGCCTAACATTGCAGATCTACTAAATCCTTTGACAACTATGCTGAAGAAGAACTCAGTTTTCAGCTAGAGAAAGGAGGGAAAGGCTGATTTCCAAGCCATCAAAGAAGCTTTGACAGAGGCCCCTACCTTGTTGAACCATGACTTCAGTAAGGATTTTATCCTTTATGCTTATGGAGGCCCTGATGCCATATCTACAATACTAACTCAAGAAAACTTCGAAGGAATGGAGCAGCCTGTTGCTTTCTTTAGCAAAGGTTTGGAAGAGTATGAAAAAATATACTCTTTTGTAGAGAAACATGTACTTGCTATGATAAAAGGCCTAAAAAAGTTCAAACATATATTGACTCACATCAAGATACAATTGAGAGTTACTCATCCTAGTGTCAAAGAGTTCTTGCTTTCTAGGGACCTGAATGAAAAAAGAGCTGGTTGGATTACCAAAGTCATGGAGTATGACATTGATATCCAAATAACTAAGTTGCTTAGAGGAAGAGGTCTTTGTGAGAATTTTACAAGGGATGAAGGTTCAAATAATCTAGAATGAGAGAATGCATCTCTAGTTGTGCATTTGACAAAGGAACATGCCAAGGTAGAAGGTTGGTTGTCTAACATGGTTCATTTTTTAAGGACAGGTGAATGTCCTGCAAATTTAGATTTAGCCAAAAGAAGATATTATAGATTTAAATCTATCCCCTTTCTACTGATTGATGAGGTTCTTTTTATAAAGGATCATAATGGTGTCCTCTTAAGATTCATAGATTCAGATAAAAAGGGCAAGTGTCCTGAATGAGTTTCATGATGGACCTTCTAGAGGTCATTTTTCTCCCAGGACTACTGCTTTTAAGATCATGAGGGCTAGATACTATTGGCCATCTATCTTCAAGGATAGTCATGATCATGTGAGAAAATGCATCAAGTGTGCCATGTTTGTAGGAAAAGAAAAACTTGCACCTCTGCCCCTCCAACCAATCAGAACAGAGCAACCTTTCATGAAATGGGGCATTGATTTTATAGGCCTAATTAATCCTCCATCTAGTGTAGAAAATAAATGGATCATAACTGCGACAAATTATTTTACTAGGTGGACATAAGCTATTGCATTAAAAGAGGCCAATGAGAGTGTTGTCCTGAGCTTTTATGATGACATTGTTCATAGATTTGGCACTCCAAATTCAATCATTTCAGATAATACACTTGCATTCACAAGCCTCAGAGTGACTGAATGGGCACTCAGGAATGACATTTATCTGAATACTAGTTCCAACTATTATCCCCAGGGTAATGGCCTAGCAGAGTCTACAAATAAGAATTTGATAGGATTATTAAGAATACTTTGCAAGAAAATCAAAGAGACTGGCATTCCAAGCTCAATACTACCTTATGGCTAGATAGGATAACCCCAAAGAAAATGATTGGGAATTATCTGTATATTTTGGTATATGGCAAAGAGGCCAGACTATCTATTTCAACAGAATTACCAACATTGGACCTTGCCACACAATTTGTTCTCTTTGAAGAAGGAGATCCCTTATAGGTAAGGTATGCTCAACTTATGGAGCTGGAAGAGATCAAAGACAAGTCTATACAAACCATGGAATTCCAACAAATACAAACTAAGAAGAATTTTGATAAGAGGGCTAGAGCCATAAATTTCACTATTGGAGATATTGTCCTCAAATGGGATGAATACAAGTCCAAGCTTGGCAAACATTCAAAGTTTGATTCCTTTTGGGGTGGACCATTTGTAATCATAGAGTGTAAGGAGCATAATGCATTTCTATTATCAACTCTTGAACGATATGCCTTATCGATATCAGTTAATGGTTTCCATCTCAAGCCTTGTTTCAAGGTTTGTCTTGCTCTGTAATTAGTTTTCCCTATTTTTGCTTGCTTTCTAGTTTAGTTCTTACTTTCCTGAAAGTGATCATGCATAGCTAGTAGTTCCTCCTCCTGGTTTCAATCCATTTTTTCCTAGAAAAGATGTTCTATTTTTCTCAGAAGATGACTCCATGCCCAATGAATGTCAAAGGCCACTGGTTCTCAATGTCTAGCAGGCTGACATCCAGCAGAAATTTCCAAGAATGTTACCCAAAATTTCCCATTTACATGTGAATTCTGGCCAAAAGTGGAGATAAATGTGGCTCCCATGAGGGTAGATCCTAGCTTGTAGGATTCTGCATTATTTCTTAGTCTTAATCTTTCTCTTTGCAAATTTCTAAGCCCTCTGTTTTACCCTAATTCATGAAAAATGGCCTAAGTCTTAAAAATCCCTAAGCATTTCATGAGAAACCCTAGTTATCTGATGGTTATTCTATTTCCTTGTTACCTTTTTTAAATAACTTAAGTCTCTTTTAAGGCATGTGATCTTTTCAATCACCTTTTAGTCTCCTAGTCGCGTAATGTAAAAGGCATATTCTTATTTGTTCGGCGACTTCGAGATTGCCTTGGTCACGCGGTCTCTATAAGAAATGGAATATTCCTCTTTGGTCTGGAGACTTAGCGATGATCATTGATGATAAGATGATCCTGCGGTGGTCACGTGATCTCGTTATAAACTTAGAGTTAAGGTAATGGTTCAGCGACATGGAGACATTAAGGATTTCTGCTACCAGAGTCAAAGCTGAGTTAAGACTGGAGTCAAAGATAAAGGTAAAGATCAAGCAAGTTATATAAGATTGTGTGGTCAACTTAATGACTTGGCCATAAGATGCAAAAGATTTGTCGCATAAGCGATCAAGTTGTGATGATATGTGGTAGATGTTCTAGGTTAGAACAATGACAGAGTGGAATTTACAACTCAAGTGGTCATAAGCAAATAGTGGATCGACACATGGCAGTAGGTGGGCCCAGGTATTATGTACACAATTATGAAGTCTCATAATAGAATGGAATATGCTTGAAAGTGAATGTGACTTCACGAAAGCCATTGATTTGAGATCTAATCTTACGGTGGTCATGTAGTCTCATAATAAAACCATAGTTAAGAAAAATGAAAGGAGATAACGAGACTAGGCAGTCGCCAAGTCTCGGTAAGAAACCCAAGGGAAAAGGTGAGTCAGGTTAAGATCAATGTAATCGTCATCTTGTAAGGAAACAAAATATTCTCTTAATGTCATATTTAGCGTTGATCGTCCGATCTCATTTTGATCTTGCGGTGGTCACGTAGTCTCCAAAAGAAATAAGAGTTAACGGAATGTTATCCCAACCCAACGACATGAAGGATTTCAGGCAACCAGAGTTAAGGGTAAGTGAACCTGGGTTGAAGACAAAGATAGAAATGAATATAAGATGGAGATTAACGACTATGTTTTAAATAGAAAGGTTGAACCCTTAATAAGATCATCCCACGCCACCTTCAAAGGTTTCAACTCAAAATTTGGTCAGCATACAATTGAATTGGAACTAAATGCCAAACCAGTAAGACATAAGCAAAGACATTAATTTGGAAAGATTAATACTGATTCAGAGAAGCAAGCTTATGTCCAATTATTTCAAGAATTTGGTGATATATTTGCTTGGAAATATGAAGATCTCAAAGGTTTCAACCCAACACTTGCTCAACATACAATTGAATTGGAACCAATTCCAAACCAGTAAGACAGAAACAAAGACCTATCAACCCCAAGATAGAACCACTTATGCATAAAGAGGTGCTCAAATTAATAGAAAGTGGTATAATTTACCCCATCAAGCATACTTTTTGGGTCTCCAACCTTGTTCCTGTCAGGAAGAAGAATGGGGAGCTAAGATTGTGTGTTGATTTTAGGGATCTAAACAGAGCATCCCTAAACGATCGCCATCCATTTCCATCTATGGAACAAACTTTACAGCGTGTTTCTAGATTAGAACACTTCTCACTATTGGATGACTATTCAGGGTATAATCAGATCCTGGTTCATGAAGAAGATCAATATAAGACTACATTTACAACCAAATGGGAAACCATGGCTTATCAAAAGATGCCTTTTGGTTTGTCAAATGCAGGTGCTACTTTTCAAAAGGAAATGGACATGGCCTTTAAGAGCCTCATGTTCAAGTTTGTACTGGTCTATTTAGGTGATATAACTATTTATTCTAAACATGCAGTAGACCATATTAAACATTTGAAAAAAATATTTGTAAGGTGTAGAGAGTTTGGGTTATCTCTTAATCCCAAGAAATGTGTGTTTGTAGTCCATGAAGGAAAACTGTTGGGATATATTGTATCCAAACAAGGAATTACAGTTGACCCTAAGAGGATTGCAGCTTTCTTGGAGCTCCCACTTCCACATCAAAAGAAAGGTCTTCAATCTTTCATAGGAAAGATTAACTTTTTCAGGCGTTTCTTGCCTAACATTGCAGATCTACTAAATCCTTTGACAATTATGTTGAATAAGAACTCAGTTTTCAGCTAGAGCAAGGAGGGAAAGGCTAATTTCCAAGCCATCAAAGAAGCTTTGATAGAGGCCCCTACCTTGTTGAACCCTGACTTCAGTAAGGATTTTATCCTTTATGCTTATGGAGGCCCTGATGCCATATCTACAATACTAACTCAAGAAAACTTTGAAGGATTGGAGCAGCCTGTTGCTTTCTTTAGCAAAGGTTTGGAAGAGTATGAAAAAATATACTCTTTTGTAGAGAAACATGTACTTGTTGTGATAAAAGGCCTAAAATGTTCAAACATCTATTGACTCACATCAAGATACAATTGAGAGTTACTCATCCTAGTGTCAAAGAGTTCTTGCTTTCTAGGGACCTGAATGAAAAAAGAGCTGGTTGGATTACCAAAGTCATGAAGTATGACATTGATATCCAAATCACTAAGTGGGTTAGAGGAAGAGGTATTTGTGTGCATTTGACAAGGGATGAAGGTTCAAAGAATCCATAACAAGAGAATGCATCTCTGGTTGTGCATTCGACAGAGGAACATGCCAAGGTAGTAGGTTGGTTGTCTAACATGGTTCATTTTTTAAGGACAGGTGAATGTCCTGCAAATTTAGATTTAGCCAAAAGAAGATATTATAGATTTAAATCTATCCCCTTTGTGCTGATTGATGAGGCTATTTTTAGAAAGGATCATAATGGCGTCCTCTTAAGATTCATAGATTTAGATCAGGTGGCAAGTGTCCTGAATGAGTTTCATGATGGACCTTCTAGAGATCATTTTTCTCCCAGGGCTACTGATTTTAAGATCACGAGGGCTGGATACTATTGTCCATCCATCTTCAAGGATAGTCATGATCATGTGAGAAAATGCATCAAGTGTGCCATATTTGTAGGAAAAGAAAAACTTGCACCTCTGCCCCTCCAATCAATCAAAACAAAGCAAACTTTCATGAAATGGAGCATTGATTTTATAGGCCTAATTAATCCTCCATCTAGTGCAAGACATAAATGGATCATAACTAAAATAGATTATTTTAATAGATGGACAGAAGCTATTGCATTAAAAGAGGCCAATGAGAGTGCTATCCTAAGCTTTTATGATGACATTTTTCATAGATTTGGAACTCCAAATTCAATCATTTTAGATAATGCACTTGCATTCATAGGCCTTAGAGTGAATGAATGGGCACTCAGGAATGACATTTATCCGAATACTAGTTCCAACTATTGTCCCCAGGGTAATGGCCTAGTAGAGTCTACAAATAAGAATCTGATCAGGATTATTAAGAAGACTTTGCAAGAAAATCAAAGAGACTGGCATTCCAAGCTCAAGACTACCTTATGGCTATATAGGATAATCCCAGAGAAAATAATTGGGAATTATCTGTATATGCTGGTATATGGAAAAGAGGCCAGAATATCTATTTCAATATAATTACTAGCATTGGACCTTGCCACACATTTGTTCTCTATGAAGAAGGAGATCCCTTATAGGTAAGGTATGCTCAACTTATGGAGCTGGAAGAGATCAAAGACAAGTCTATGCAAACCGTGAAATTCCAACAAATGCAGACTAAGAAGAATTTTGATAAGAGGGCTAGAGCCATAAATTTCACTATTGGAGATATTGTCCTCAAATGGGATGAATACAAGTCCAAGCCTGGAAAACATTCAAAGTTTGATTCCTTTTGGGGTGGACCATTTGTAATCACAGAGTGCAAGGAGCATAATGCATTTCAATTATAAACTCTTGAAGGAGATGCCTTGCTGATATAAGTTAATGGTTTCCATCTCAAGCCTTGTTTCAAGGTTTGTCCTGCTCTGTAATTAGTTTTCCCTATTTTTTCTTGCTTTCTAGTTTAGTTCCTGATTTCCTGAAAGTGATCGTGCACAGTTAGTAGTTCCTCCTCCTAGTTTCAATCTATTTTTTCCCAGAAAAGAGGTTTTATTTTGCTCAGAAGATGACTCCATGCCAAATGAATGTCAAAGGCCACTGGTTCTCAATGTCTAGCAGGCTGACATCCAGCATAAATTTCCAAGAATGTTACCCAAAATTTCCCATTTACATATGAATTGTGGCCACAAGTGGAGAGAAATGTGGCTCCAATGAGGGTAGAGCCTAGGTTGTAGGATTCTGCATTATTTCTTAGTCTTAATCTTTCTATCTACAAATTTCTAGGCCCTCTATTTTACCCTAATCCATGAAAAATGGCCTAAGTCTTAAAAAACCCTAAGCATTTCATGAGAAACCCTAGTTATCCGTGTTGGAAATATGGATGGAGTAACTGAGAGGGGAGGGGTTAATTAGTTACCACAAAAATAAATCCACAAGTCCCTTAGATGTCTTAATATATGTTGCTGTTACTCGGTAAATTAACCTTATATTGTTCTTTAAACATTCACAGTTATTGACATGTATAAAACAAATAACATGAACACAAGTAACACCAGATATAACGTGGAAACCCAATTTGGGAAAACCACCAATGTAACTAGTTACT
>MU224933.1:5860532-5904270 GCA_018584345.1 Thuja plicata | reverse complement strand
GAGAGCCCGGTAGTAACTAACTTCTCTATATAGTATTCTGGAGTGCTCGGTAGACTCTGTAAATTGCTTTTCTGAACATTCTTAACTCGGTAGACTCTGTCTAATGACTGATATGATATTCTGAACTTGGTAGACTCTGTCTGATGACTGATATGATATTCTAAACTCGGTAGACTCTGTTTGATGACTGATATGACATTTGTGTAACATCAAGGACAACACACAATTAAACAATTGTTTCCAACAATCCGATGGTTGTTCTATTTCCTCATTAACTTTTTTAAATAACTTAAGTCTCTTTTAAGGCATGTGAGCTTTTCAATCACCTTTTAGTCTCCTAGTCGCGTAATGTAAAAGGCATATTCTTATTTGTTCGGCAACTTCGAGACTACCTTGGTCGCACGGTCTCTATAAGAAATGGAATATTCCTCTTTGGTCTGGAGACTTAGCAATGATCATTGATGATAAGATGATCCTACGGTGGTTGCATGATCTTGTTATAAACTCAGAGTTAAGGTAATGGTTCAGCAACATGGAGACATTAAGGATTTATGCTACCAGAGTCAAAGCTGAGTTAAGACTGGAGTCAGAGATAAAGGAAAAGATCAAGCAAGTTATATAAGATCATGTGGTCAACTTAATGACTTTGCCATAAGATGCACAAGATCTATCTCATAAGTGATCAAGTTGTGATGACATGTGGTAGATGTTCTAGGCCAGAACAATAACAAAATGGAATTTACAGCTCAAGTGGTCATAAGCAAATTGTGGATTGACACATGGTAGTAGGTGGGCCCAGGTATTATGTACACAGTCATGAAGTCTCATAATAGAATGGAATATGCTTGAAAGTGAACGCGACTTCACAAAAGCCGTTGATTTGAGATCTAATCTTATAGTGGTCGTGTAGTCTCATAATAAAACCATAGTTAAGCAAAATGAAAGGAGATAACGAGACTGGGCAGTCGCCAAGTCTTGGTAAGAAACCCAAGGTAAAAGGTGAGTCAGGTTAAGATCAATGTAATTGTCAAGTCTCGTAAGGAAACAAAATATTCTCTTAATGTCATGAGATTTAGCACTGATCGTCTGATCTCGTTTTGATCTCGTGGTGGTCACGTAGTCTCCAAAAGAAATAAGAGTTAAGGGAATGTTATCCCGACCCAACGACATGAAGGATTTCAGGAAACCAGAGTTAAGGGGAAGTGAACCTGGGTTGAAGACAAATATAGCAACAAATATAAGATGGAGATCGACGACTGTGTTTAAATAGAAAGGTCAAAGATTTTTGAGCCGTTGATAAGATCATTCCGCACCACCTGTGACAGTTGCTTATTCAAATATTTAAAATTCAAAAGATCTGATTCTTAGAGTCTATAGTGGTGGCGTGATTTTTCAAGCTACTAACGGAGAGATGGGTCGAGCCAACTCCTTCTAACTGCATTTATGGTGATGAAAAGATTTCAAAGATATATATGATCGAGCAGGATATTTCTTAGCTGCATTTATGAGTAGAATTGACAGATTTAGGGTTTCTGCATTATTTATGCAAAATCTATTGTAACCCTAGTTTCTAGAATGGATTATTTCCTGAGCCTGCGTGTTGGAGGAACATGCATATAAGTTAGTTTTGAATATTTTTAGCTTAGGTTTTTTAGCTTATGCAAGATTTTTTGTGGTATTTTCTCTGCCCCTAAGTTTTCATATGTTTTTAATCTCATTGATTTTCAGATATTACTAAGGATTTTTGTGACATTTTTTTTCCCTGGCCCTTCTTGTCTGAATCTCTCTTATTGAATTGGAATATATTTAATGTTCTCAGAGAAATCTTGGAGTTCTTGAACCCTCTTTCTTTTTGCAATTCTGTGTACTATCATGTTTGATCTGATTTAGATGAGTTTGTGGATATTCTTCAGTCCCCTGTCATTTTGTCTCATTCCTGTGCCTGGTTGCAGAAGTGGATGTTTGTTTGTAGGTTATAGTTTGTGTTTACTCATAGTGAATACACTATTGTTTGTGAAATTACTTCTTTTCTTGAATAGCATCTGTTTATCTGAGACCTCTCTATGAAATACTTATGCAAGCCTATCTAGAAAGTTGTGTTCTACTAGATTCAAGGTTTCATGCTGATCTCATTCATTGTGTTGTGATTCAAGTCACCTTCAGTGTATCACCTAGTAGGATAATTTGCTTTCAGTTATTTCCCTTTCAAGCATTCCTTTTATCCCTTTCCCTTCAAGTTTACTTTTCATGTTCAAAAGCAGATTAGGTGATTATCCAAGAGGAACTGACCTAGAATCCAGAGGCTTCACTTCAAGTTAGCATAGGTCCCACAACCTCGAAGTGATTCCCATATTATACTAGATTATCAAGACCAAGAGAGCTTGAATAGGGTGCAAATTTAGTGTATATCAGCAAGAATAGCCTTTGCTGGGAATGCGGCTAATCAGTCTAAACTGTTGTTGATAGGGAGAGGCTTTGCCCCTCCCCAAGCACCGTGAAGACCTTATCATGGAATTTCAGAGGCTGCAATGCATCTGACAAAGTTCGCATGATCAAAAGGGATTTTGATAAGGTGAAACCATATATTATATTTGTACAAGAAACTAAGCTTAGCAGAGATGAGTTACCAAATTTTGCTAATAAGTTCAGTAGATGAAGAGTTTGCTTCTTTGAGGCTCAAGGGGCCTTAGGAGGTTTGTGCATTTTATGGGCAGAAAAAACACTAGAAGTGATTATCAAAGCAATTAATAGATTTTGGATCTGGGTGAAAGTCAAGTCAAAACAACTTCACACAAGCTTTTAAGCCATTAATATGTGTGGCCCTAACAACCCAATCCAAAAACATGGTCTCTGGCGGGAGTTAACAGATATCCTTAACAATAATCCTGAAGAGATCTTCCTACTAGGGGGAGATTTTAATGCTATTATGAGCCCACTGGAGAAGAAAGGTGGGCGTGGATGGGAAGGTCAGAGCCAAAGGGAATTTTCAGAATTTGTTACTGAGAATGGATTGATAGATCTAGACCTAAGGAATGGTCAATTTACTTGGAAAAATAGGAGGAGTGGATTTTTGAATATAGTAGAAAAATTAGACAGGTTTCTATTAGCTGGTAATTGGGTAGCTACCAACTGGACAAGTGTGGCAGAGATCTTACCCATTACAGGGTTGGATCACTACCCAATTTGTCTCAGACTTCAAGAGGATCTAGCTCCTGATATAGCTCCCTTTAGATTCAAAGCTATGTGGCTTAGACATGCCACTTTTAAAGAACATGTTACACTATGGTGGAATCAGGCTCCGGAGAGAAAAGGTTTTAAGGCTTTTATATTTGCTAAAAAGTTACGATACCTTAAAGACCAGTTAAAAGGCTAGAACAGAGAAGTGTTTAAGGACATCTTTATGGATAGAGAAACCCTAGAAAGGGATTTAGATAAGTTGAATTATAATGTCATTGAAAATGGGATGATGGATGATGACTTTAGTGAAGAGAGTAGGCTGAAAAAACTTTATAGTGAGGTCTTATGTCGGGAAGAAACCTTTTGGAGACAGAAATCAAGAGAATTGTGGCTTAAAGAAGGGGACAAAAACACATCCTTTTTTCACAATTCGGTTAAAGTGAAAATATCATAGAATAAAATCTACTCTATTCAGAACAATGACAGGGTAATGTTGGAACAACAGGATGAAGTTAACCAGGAAGCTATTAGATATTTCAAAAATATTTTTTGGGGTGAGCTGACAGACCTAAATCAGGAGTTAGATCTTCAGAATTTTATTCTGGTATGTATTTCTAATGCCCAGAATGAAATGTTGAAACAACCATGCATTATGAAGGAAGTTAAGAAGGAAATTTTTAGTATAGGAGCACAGAAGGCTCCAGGTTCGGATGGATTCTCAGCCTTATTCTACCAACACTTTCAGGACTTAGTTGGCACTAAAGTATGGGAAGTTGTGGAAGAGTCAAGGGAGAGCGGATTTCTCTTCCTAGATTTTAGCAAAACCTTTATCACCTTAATTCCAAATAAGGAGAACAAGTTGTACTTTGATGACTTCAGACCTATATCCCTATGTAACACCATTTACAAGATTATTTCAAAATTAATGGCGAATAGGCTGAAAATTGTCTTAAATTCTAATATATCTGAGGAGCAGAGTGGGTTTATCCTTGACAGGTCTATTTATGAAGGGATTATCGTGGCCCATGAAGTTATACACACCCTTCATCAGAACAAGGTAGAAAAAATGATGATTAAACTCAATATAAGGAAAGCGTATGATGCAATGAATAGGGCCTTCTTAACCAAAGTGTTGCATTGTTTTGGTTTTTGTAAGGAATGGATCCAATGGGTGGAATGTTGCATTCAAACACCTAGGTTATCAGTCTTAGTTAATGGCAGCCCTCAAGGTTTTTTCAAATCAAATAGAGGCATTCACCAAGGAGACCCGATCTCCCCTTTTTTGTTTATTATTATGGCAGAGGCTTTGGGAAGGCTTATCAAACATAAAAGGCAATTAAGGATATGGAAAGATATAAAGTTGGTGATTGGGCTGGATCCTATTACTCACCTTCAGTTTGTAGATGATACCAAAATTTTAGGTGAGGCTTCTCTCTGGGAAGCAAGAATAATTAAAGAAACCTTGGATGAGTACAGTAAAGCCTCTGGACAGTGCATTAACTGGCATAAATCAGAAGTTTACTTCTTTAATGTAGACCTTAGGAATCAGAGAGCCATTTGTAGAATTATTAGGATTAGAGGTGGACGATTACCAAGCAAATACCTGGGCATCCCCTTATTTAAAGGTGCTTCTAAATAAAATCTATGGAAATATTTGTTTGATAAGTGTACAAAAAAAATGGAAGGGTGGAAGAGCAGGTGGCTAACTTTCGCAGGCAGAATTCTTCTTCTCAAATCAGTCATCAATGTTATTCCCATCTTCTCGATGATGTGCCTTAAAATTCCAAAGAAAGTAAATCAAATCATAGCTGAGAAAATGAGAAAGTTTTTATGGAATGGGAAAATTGTGGAAGAAAAGACCTCTCATTGCTTGGAGTAAAGTCTGTAAATCAAAAGTTGATGGTGGTGCTGGTTTAAGAGAGTGGAATTTGATAAACAAATATTTGGGAGCTAAGCTAGTTTGGAGTATTTTTCATAACCTTGAGCTACTGTGAGTCAAATTATTAAAGGCAAAATATCTAGATTCAATGGAAGCGGAGAGGATCTGAACTACCCATAATCCCCCTAAAGGCTCAACAGTGTGGAATTTTGTGACTAGCTATAGGCCCATTATTACCCAACATTTAACATGGCAGGTTGGTAATGGTGAAAAGGCAAAGTTTTGGGAGGACTCGTGGAATGGAAATCTAGTGTTAATTGAAAATCTAGAATATCAGGATCTAAAAGCTTTGTTTTCAGTGAGATGGGGGGAGCATATTTGTGATTATGTGGAAAGGAAGCAGGGTCCTTTGGGTGAAGGATGAGTATGGAAGCAATTTGATAATATAGGGCTTATCATCACTCAACAAGCAGCAATGAAAGGAATCTTGGACAATTGGAATGTTACTATTACAAATGATAGAGACACAATCATTTGGTGTGCTACTAGTAGTGGCAAATATTGGGTCAAACTGGGTTATCAACTTCTTCAGAGAGAAGAGGAAGAGGAGGAATGACCCACCAAGCTATTGTGGAGAAAGGAATGGCTTCACAAAGTGGGGGCCTTTGCCTGTGTGGAAACTAAAGAAAGAATCTTAACAGGCATGAGAAGACAAAAGTTTGCTTACAGGGACCGACAAGGTTTTTTTGTGTGAAGAAGCGGATGAAGATGTAAATCACTTATTGGTTTCTTGTAAAATGACATCAGAGTGCTGGGAGATGCTTAGAAATAAAGTGGGCTAGCAGGATCCCTTTCCCAATAAGTTAAAATAGCTCTTTTGTGGCTGGCCAAAACCACCAATGAAGTCTACTTTCTCAACTACCTAGGTTGCAAGCCCCTCAATTCTCATATGGGAGGTGTGGAAAGAGAGAAATCGTAGGCTCTTCCAGGACAAGAAAGAGGATATTAATAGGTTGAAACAAAGAATCAATCACTCTATAGAAGAAATAATAAATGCTTATGCTGCCACAATTTCATTGTCTACCCCATTTTGTAGGGCGGATCAGTTTCTCCAGAAGGCCTAGCCTGGACTGAAATGCAAAAATGGGCAACTCGGATCAACAAAAGTTAGAAAATAATAGAATAGGAATGAAGTCCTTTGGAAGGCCCTCGAGGAGGGTTGGATCAAAGCTAACTTTGATGGGGATTTGCAGGGAAACCCGGGGCCATCAGGAGTAGGGGCTATCCTCAGAGATCATATCGGGGAAATTTTGGCTTATGGAGCTATAAGGCTGCATGCAGGAACCAACAATTTTGCAGAGGGCAACACGAGTTTACTTGCAGTTAGGATGGGGAAAGCTTTGGGAATCCATAAATTCCACCTAGAAGGGGATCTCTTGGTGCTTATAAATGCTTTAAAGAATGGCAGATCAGAGGCATGGCACCTCCAGCCATTGGTCAACTCAGTTATGGCTATAGTCTAAAATTTCTCAGAATTCTGCATCACCCATACTTATAGAGAAGGCAATAAAGATGCAAATGTTCTCTCAAAATGGGCTTTATCTTTTGAAAAGGTGGGTGAATTACAAATGGAAAATTTGAAACCCAACGGTTAGTTTAATTATGACCGTAGTTTCGAAGTAAGGATGTGGAAGCTTTAGTGGCATGTCTAGTGGAGAATGAGGTGGCACCCAAGATGAAGTCAGTAGGATGACGCTCGAATAGTGATTAGGTGGAGGGATTCATATTTAGAAATTGACATTGCCTTTAAGGAGGTGAAGTGATAGCCTATTTCAAAATTGGAGCCGCACTTGTGTGAATAGATGTCGTGGAGGGAGGATGTGACATTTTCATGAATTGCATTGATGAGGCAATCATCAATTTGACATCATGCAGAAGGATGAGGACAAGTTTATAAATGATATAACTCCCATCGACGGTGCCCATGTTTTAACTAACAATCTATCTCTCCTTCTTGCATAATTTCTAATTTTGCAAGTTGACACGATAGTGAAGATGTACGCCAACTTCACAGTAACTATAAGGCGGCAAATAAAATCCTTCCCAGGTGTTGCTAGCAAGTAAAGGATATTTGGTTCGATCAAAATTAAGATGAATGCAATGGTGAAGGAGGTTTTTGGTGTCTTAGGCCCAAGATTTCAAGAATTTCTCCTCATGCGCAGGGATAACACGACCATCATCTCAATGGTGGTTGCATGGGGCTTGGAACTGGGTGAGCTGACATATACAGTCAAGTGGGTGGTGGAGGCATTATTCACAGAAGACCTATTGGGTAGATTGGAGTCCATCTTAGAGTGGGCATTTCCTAGTGCGGGCACAAACATTTTGGAATGCATAGAAGATGAAGCTGAAGCAGAGGATCATGGTTTGATTCCCTTTGTTAGATGGGTAGGCAAAGTGGGTAGTGTAGACTACTATGATCAAAGAAGGGTCAAATGGGAAAATATCAAAGTGGATATTCGAAGACAAATTGAACCACAAGCTGCAATGACCGTGGAAATATAAGGAGTAATTCCTTGAAGGGCCCGCTCAACGGTGCCAAGAAGGGCTAGGGTCTTCCTGGAAGATTAATGGGGCTAGAATCTTGGAGAAAGGTGGTTTCTGTCTGCTGCTAGAAATTTTGCATGATAGTTATAGCAGATTATGTAAATTCAAAAATATAGCCGTGTTGTTATTCCTAGTTTTCAGCAATGGGTTTTGATAGGCTTATAGATAGTTAATAGAAACTATATATGATATGGGAAATTTTGTAAGCATTTGAAAAAGGCATATCAGATTGTAGGACGGGGCTGATGGTTCTTTTTTCACAACTGTAGACTGGTTTTAGTTATTTCTGTAATAATCCTAGGAATAATTTATGTAATGCTTTTATATTAATATAAAAAATCCTCTATTACTGACCAAAAAAATAAGATATATAGTTAAATTTTAAAAATGTTAATAATTTTAAATCTTGTTTACACTCATATTTTTTGTTGAGTGTTAAGATTGAATATATCTTAAAAAATAACAATTGTAATTTAAATTTTAGTTCTCTATGTAACTTGTTTCTTTTCTATTTTTTACATTTCAAATTTTATTCAGACTTGTCTATGTCAAAACAACATTAATATAAAAGTAACCTTATCTGTGGATATATAAATCCCCTCTTCCTATTTTCATTTTATGTGAATCTTATTGAATTTTTCATATAGATATATTTAATTTTTTTAATTAAGTTAAGCTAAGAAAATAAAAACATTACAAGTTCCATGGTCAAAGGCACAAATTATCCATTACAATAGTTACACTTTGCTATCAAAGTTTATACAAAAGTAAAATAGAGATAGAGACATAATTATTGAGTACGATAAATAAGCAGTTCTCAATCATTCCACAAGCATTAAAAGATCACAATTCATATTATTAACACTAGGGTGTTGTACACACTGTCTGTAAAATGTATATTCTTATTCTTCTCATAATTTCATTTGGAATATTTCCTTCCACCAGGAAATTGATTTTTTTCTTGCAAATGTAGAGAGGGCGGAGAAGTACAAAAGCACAAGAAAATATAAAGAGGCCAAATTTGCCTTTGATTTAAAACTTGAATTAGCAAATGGAGTCAAGAATAATAATTTATTTTTCACAAAATGCCTCATGGGAGGTTACTAGAATAAAATGTGAATGTCAAGCTCCTCCTATAAATCATCTTTTATCGATGCAATGGAGGTCTACCCTTAACTTTTTAAAATGGGGTTTTGATATGATCTACCATGGATCCAAAACATATTTGGAGTAGTTGGAGGATTTTGTGGATTGACCTACTATGTCCCTAAAATAATGTTGTCTCTCTTACTTATTTATACAATTTGATTGCAATCAAATTTGATATTAAATTATAATTTTACTAAAATAAATCATTGGCATATCCATTTATGGAAGAAAGAAGGAATGAGAAGGGTTTTCAAAAATATCTAGGGTTGAGCTACAATGGTGATACAAAGACATGATGACCTTTCAATAGACAAAATAGTGACGGTTTCAAGATAAAGTGTGGAAGCCACCATCTCAGGCATGGAAAGCTCTAACAAACTTGAGAAACAAAGATTTTAACTCAAAAAATGATGGTTGATGGGTGAGGGTGAACACACAGAGAAACAAATGGGGTTTTGGGTCGATGCAAATGGGAGGTGGAGTTGATTTCAAGAAGATTGAAGAGAAGTTTTTGTGCCCTAAAAACCAAGGGAATCCAGTGGAAGCGATCAAGGTAAGAAATAGCTCTGACCATTCTAGAGTAGTTTCTCTAATAATAAAAAATAAGGAATGGAGTGTCTCGGTTCATTTCTTTAAGGAAAATGTTTTTTTTATGAAATACAGTGAAGATTGGCCATGTTTTTCTAGATTAAGAATCTGGTGCGATGAATATTGGGGGAAAGATTGTGTTTTATAAACCCTCCCAAATGGATTTTACCTAGTTATTTTCCCTACTGCAAAGGATAAAGAATGAATTATCAAGAGTGGTCCTTTCCTGATGGGGGAAGGGTTTCTACATCAAAGATTGGATCCCAAAATTTGATCCTAAAAATAAATAATTAATGAAATTCCAATTTGGATTAGGATGTATAATGTTCCTCATGAATATTTGGATCATGAAACCCTAAAAAATATTGGCAACAAACTAGGTATTTTTGTTAAGGAAAATGAAACACTTAAAAAAAGGAATATAACATGTATGCCCAAATTTGCATTCTCTGGAAAGCCATACATCCCTTTCCAGAAATAGTGGAAATAAAAATAGGGGAGGGTATATGGATACGATAGATTTAAGCTGAGGATGCGGTGGAAACATGCTCCAAATGCAAAGGAACAGGACACCCAACCGATGATTATTCTAGGGTTGGTAAAGGAAAAGGTTTGGCTTAAAAATCCTTAACTGATGAGTTGAACAATCTCACTAAAAATATACAAAGGGAAGACCAATGGAAATTGGAGAATTATACAATGGAGCCAAAAGGGTGATGAAATTTCAAGGAGCCCAAGCCAACAATATTGGAGAGGCTTATAGAAGGAAGAAATAAACCTTCTATTTGAAAATGGGGGCAACAACACTTCCAAATATTCATTAGGATAAGAGGGCTTACAAATTGAAGAGGTAATCCTCTTAAATGGAGTTGAAATAGTGGGCGAACCCTAGACTTTAGAGAAGATGGGAATAGTGGATGGAGTTTTTTGGAATTTGCACAAAATGGAGAGTGTGTCTTGATGACTACTCCAAACACAAAACATGGTGTTGGGATCTTGAATTAGTTATGGCCACACACACTAGGTGAAGTCAATGAATTTTTGTCCTTGTAGAGAACCTCTTACCAGGCTTTAAATAAACAAGTGAGTGAGGAAAAGATAATGAAGGAAAGGGTGGAAAAACAAGGGGCAGATCTAGGAGAGGAAATTTTGTATAGTAAGAATATGAATAGGGAATCAAGACATGACACCTTTGTTGATGTCTAAGGGGATGGTGATGATGAGACCTCTTACAAGGACATACTGATATCCCCAATTATAAACTTGCAGAGTTCCTTTGAAGGAGTAAGGGACAGTGGTGGAAACTCCAAGGATTTTGATTCAGATTATGTGTCAAATAATGAAACGGGTGGTGAGGATGAGTTGGACCTAAATGGTGGTATGGGGATTTTGGAGAAGAGAGACCTTGAACAAACTTCAACCTTACATAATAAATATAAAATTGGAGAAAATAAAAAATGTGGAGCCAAGACTAATAAAATGAAACTTTAAATGTCAAGAAATGTTGCTGGGTCGAGAAAAATGAGATCGGGAAAAGGCATAGCCTTTTCCTGGAAAAAATGAATGTACTCTCATGGAATGTGAGGGTTTGTAATGCCTCTAAAAAAATTCACCTAACAAAAGGTGTTTTGATCAAGTGAGGCTAGATCTAGTTTTCTTGCAAGAAAAAAATCTCAAGGGATTGGATGTGGACTTTTTTAGCAGGTGCTTTAATAGATGGAAAATTTTCCTTGTTGATGTTGTTGGAACTTATAGAGGCTTAGGAATTATATGCAATGAATCGTTAGTGGATTTAAGTTATCCGACAAGAAAGAGATTGGCAATGGTTAAGTGTTGAATCAAAATAGTTATTCACAAGATTTTTTTTTATCAATGTGTATGGTCCAAATATCTCCTCCTAGAGAAAAAAGAGTCATGGAAAGAGCTATTGTAAATTCCATCTAATGGGGAGGAGAACATGTTTCTTTTGGGAGGGGATTTCAATGCAATCTTGATACCCTTACATAAAATGGGTGGATTAGGTTGGTGCAGATAGAGCCATAAGCATTTTAGTGACTTTGAGACAAATAATGGGCTAATAGTATTGTTCTTCAAAACTGGGGACTTCACTTGGATGAATCAGAGAGGTTGATTCCTTAATAATGCAGAGAAGTTGGACCACTAGTTTCTTCTAGTAGAGAACTAGGCAAAATCCCAATGGACTTGTGAATCCAAGAGGAAGCAACACTTGAAAGATGCCCTTTCAATTTGAAGCAATGTGCTTCCATGCAGCAGGTTTTAAAGAGTTGGTGGTCGGGTGGTGGAGGAATGCTTCAGCTAGATCAGGTAATAAAGCTTTTATTTTTTTTCAAAAAATTACAACTCATTAAGGAGAAATTAAAGAAATGGAATAGGGAATTCTTTAAAAACATTTATGTTGAAAAACTTAATTTAGAAAAATATTTAGATTTGTTGCATGAAAAATTGATAGAGGGGGGTATGTCTGAAGATGATTATGTCAATGAAAAATCATTAAATAAAAGGTACTCTGAGGTACTGGCAAGGGAAGAGGTTTTCTAGAGATAAAAGTATCGAGAAACATGGTTGAAAGAAGGTGATTGAAGCACAAAAAATTTCCATAATTCGGTGAAGGTGAGAAGATCCTGCAATAAGATTTTATCAATAAAGGAATATAATGGTAATGTGTTACAAGATGCAAAACAAATCAATGAGGAGGCTATAAGGTTTTTTTCTGGTATTTTTAAGGGCAACCTTGCAGATTCAATAATAGACCTGAATATTTTGGATTTCATCCTTAAATATATTGTGGAGGCTCATAATGCAATGTTGATGAATACAGTATCCATGGAGGAAGTTAAAAACTATTTATTCAGTTTGGGAAAGAATAAAGCCCTAGGTCCAGATGGATTCCTAGCTGCATTTTTCCCAAAAATGTGGGATATATTTGTCTTTGACATATGGGAAGTTGTAGAGGAGTCAAGGAAAGGGAGTTTCATTTTGAAAGAATTTAACAACACCTTCATAGAACTTGTTCCAAAGAGGAGTAAGATAAACTCATCTGATGACTACAAACCAATCTCCCTTTGTAACACAGTTTACAAAGTCATTTCCAAAGTCATAGCTAATAGATTGAAATGCATCTTGGAGGTAATTATTTCTAGTGAGAAACATGGATTTTCCCCAAACAGGTCCATTTATGAAGGGGTTATTGTGGCCCATGAACCCATTCATACTAGATGAATGACCAAAATAGAATGAATGATGGTTAATTTAGACATTAGAAAGGCTTATGATGAAGTAAATAGAGGATTTTTGGTGAAAATCTTGGAGAAAGTTGGGTTTTGTATGGAATGGATTGCTTGGATTCAAAGTTGCATTAATACACCTAGTTTCTTAGTTTTAGTCAATGGAAGTCCTCAATGATTTTTTGATTCAAATAAAGGGATAAGGCATGGCGACCCAATTTCACCTTTTCTTTTTATTATCATGGTTGAAGCTCTAGGGAGATTGATATCTAAAAAATGAAAGGATGTTCAGTGGAGAGGCATCAAGGTAGCTGAAGGTATTAACTTCATCTCACATTTACAATTTGTAGATGATACTTTCTTAATGGGAGAAGCAACCCTTAGAGAAGCTCGAGTTATGAAGGAGATGATTGAAAAATATGGTAAAGCATCTTGACAATGTATAAATTAGAGAAAATCTAAAATTTTCTTTTTTCAACATTGTTATATAGAAGCAAAGGGAAATTTGTAACATTCTAGGCCTGAGATTGGGCAATCTACCAAATAAATACTTGGGTATCCCCCTCTTTGGAGGAGCTTGTAGATCTAGTGTATGGAAGGATCTAAAGGATTGTTGTCTTAGGAAAATGGATGGTTGGAAGAGCAAATGGTTAACCTCTGCAGGTAGGATTTTAATGCTAAAAGAAATATTCTCAGTAATACCTATCTTCTCTATGGTGTGTTTGAAGATACCAAAGAAAGTAATCAGGGTGATAGGGGAGAAAATGAGGAAATTTTTCTGGAATGGAAAAAGTGACCAAGATAAAATTACATTATTGGCATGGGATAGAGTGTACATATCTAAAGGGAAAGGTGGGGCTGACAGATTATGAATGAAGCCTTGGGTGCAAAGCTAGTATGGAATATTTACTCCAATCTGGAACAACTAATAGTTAAAATTATGAAGGCCAAGTATTTAGATTCAACTAAAGATCATATGATTTTTACTTTGTGAAACCCACCTAAGGGATCATCAATTTGGAACTTTATTGTGGCATACAGGACAATCATAACCAACCACATTTCTTGGAAAATTGGCAATGGAATGAAAGAATTTTTTTGGGATGATTCATGGGAAGGATTACCAGACCTAAAATATAATGTTGTTTGCATGATATCATATTAATTTTCTAAAGAGGGGGAGAGAAATTTTGAGACTATTTAGAACATAAGCAAGGGGTTTTTGGAAATGAATGGATTTGGAAATCCTTACACAATGAAAGATTATTAGATCAAAAACTTAGAGGATGAAGTATATTTTCAGAGAAGGAAACTATTGGTGACTGGGAAGGATGATAAAGTGGTTTTATGTGGATCCTTAAATGGAAGCTACTCAGTTAGAATAGGTTATCAACTTCTGGACATGATAGATGGTGATAACTTCTAGTCAACAAAACTTTGTTGAGGTAAATATTGTTTACCAAAAGCATACACATTTGCACGATTAGTTGTGAGAGGTAGAATTATAATAGGTGAGAGAAGAAAGAGGCTTGGTTTCATAGGACCTTCTAAATGTGTTATGTGTGAAGTTGCAAAAGAAACTATGGATCATTTACTTCTTCAATGTGAAGTGGCTTCAAAATGTTGAGAAAATATTAAATTAAATTTGGGGTGGTAGGGTCCTCTTTAGAACTCATTGAAGGAGGTGTTTGAGGGTTGGTTGGTTCATCATAAAAAAATCTACTTTCTCAAGTGTATGGGTGGCCAATCCTTCTATAGTAGTTTGGGAAATCTGTAAAGAGTGAAATAGGAGGATTTTCTTGGAGAAAAAGGAAACTATGGATAGATTACTTGGTAGAATAAATTATATGATAGAAGAGGTAGTTGGGTCATCAAAATCCCAATTAAGACACTCTCAGATACCATATACATTGGAAGACAACCAGATTCAAAGGATGTGAAAATAGATAAAAATCAAGCCTGTTAAGGAGCCTAATTGGGTGAATCGAGTTGATGTGTCAAAAAAGGATGTTACTTGGGAAAAACCTTTAGAATGATGGTTCAAGATCAATTATGATAGAGTAGAAAAAAGGAACCTAGGGCCATTTGGTGTAGGTGTCATTGTTTGAGATTGGAGAGGAGACACTTTAGTGATAGGATCTAAGAAACTAGAGGAGGGGATAGATAATGTCATTTATGTTTACCAACTGATGGTAAGGATGATGAAGACCAAGTTTAGAAGAATATAAGAAAGTATAATGGTTAGATCAGTTGGTATTTTGTCATTGATGTTAAAAAATTGATTTCTGGTTTATATCAGGTTGCCATATCATTCAGAGAGCAACTTAATTGGATAGATAATAAAGATAAAACAATGATAAGATACTATTGGCATGATTGTTTTCTACTTAAAATTTGATGTTGTTAAGTCGGTAAAGCAGAAAGGTCAAGTTGGTAAAGGGAACAAGCCTAGTTACCAATCAATGAGAAGTTTGTCGGTAATATAAGAAGTGTTAGTCAGTTGAGCAATGCAAGTCGGTCACCAAACAAAGTTGACAACTGAGCAAGGTTAGTTACTGAGCAAAGTTGGTAACCGAGTGAAGTCATACACTGAGTGAAGATAGTCACCGAGCCACCGAGCACGGAACCAAGTCTGAACAAAGATTGAAGTCAAGGAGCTGAATGAATTCAATACAAAGGCATGTAGATCAAGATGTTTCTAAGCATGAAGATGAATTCCTTTACAAGATCTACGATCATGAAAAGTCAAGTTAAAAATTTGAGGTTAAGATTAAGTGGCAAAAAGAAATTTGTGAGTTCCAAGAAAAGTGCAAGTCACGAGGCAAAGGTAAACCATTTAACCGAGTTGCAGAAACATGGAATTAGTTCATAGAAGATGATCTGATGACTGGGCGCAATTGAAGGAAAACCTAATCAATAGGATTAAGTGAAAAAATAAAGGCCTATATATTGATATGTCTATATGGTTATACAGAGTGAGATATGCTTGCAAATTAAATAGTTGAAGAGCTACCAAGCAGAGTAGTGAAAGAGTTGGAGAACCAGTCCAAAATGAGAGACTAATGAGTAGTTGATGCCAATAAGTTTTAGAGAGCACACAAAGGATATGATCAAGCAAATGATAGTTGCAGAATCATAGATCAATTTAGTACACTGCTACTTACTAATCTTTGTAACAAAAAACATCTTAACCGTGTAGACCTAACAAGTCATTTTTGTAAATTCTTGAGAAATGTGACATTCTAGGATGAGTGTTTAAGTCATTTAACTAGGACACTCCTAACAGGGTGAAGATCTTGATAGGTCTGAGGTAAATCCCCTAACAGGGTCACATCTAGCAAATGTGTTTGTAATCTTTAACAAGATTGGATCTTAACCGAGCATACTTCATAAGAGTATTTCTTTTTGTGGGTGATAATTCCCATAGAGGTTTTTCCCTAATTGGGTTTCCTCGTTAAATATGGTGTTACATGTGATGCTTGATAAATGTGAATGTTATTTGATTATGTTATATGTTGTTTATCAAGTTTGTGAAGTATCTACAAGTTTCAGTTGTTGTTGTTATTTGAGTTACCGAGTTGAATTAGAGGTTTAGTTTTAAAGAGTTAAGGTTCAATATTTTCTTATTCACCCCCTCTCTCAATAAACCATCTATTGTAGGGTAAACCAACAACTGGGGCTAGAGAAACATTAATGGTTGTGTGCTTAGGAAGATATTTGGTAATGAGAAAAATCTTTTTAGAAGGGGACTCTCTAATAATAGTTCAAGTGACCCTGAAAGGGAAATCAGTTGCATGATACTTACAAAATTTCATCACAGCCATAGTGAATGAACTAGCATATTTTGAATATTTTAAAATTAGTCATATTCATAGAATGGGGAACAAAGAAGTTGCATGACTCTATAAATGGACATTAACTTTTGGAGAAGATGATGAAACCATAATTGAAGATTTCAGAAGTATATCTAAGGATGGACTAGAGATTGGTGCTATTGAAATTATTCAACATTAATGTTAATGTTAATGTCTCACTGACATATCCAAAATCAATTTTTAAATATTGAGAGTGAAGGGATGTTACTTTGGTGAATAAAAGTTGGTAGGTGATTTAATCCCAGGGATGATTTTAATTTTAATGTCTTCTAGTAGGTACAAGCTCGCACGAGTGCATTGGAGAGTTGTGAATTTGAATGATGAGTGAGATGTTGGGAATGATGAAATCATCTCAAGTAGTATGATAGAAAGATTGGAAAATCTTTCCAACACAAATAATCATTAGAAAGTGTGTGACAGTGGACATAAGCTTAATGAAGAAGAATGAGTTGGCAGAGTGGACATAACCCGAAATGATTACATATGCACAAAAAACAAAGTATTTAAGGCGTGATGGGTGTTGAAGTTTACAACACAAGAAACTAGGATAAAACAAAAAATGAAAACACCTTCCACAAGAAAGGGTAGCAATAAAATAATTGATATATTCCTCAAAAGCAAAAGGATTACAATTTGCAAGATCACATGATTGCAGGATTAATTATAATGAAGAGATCGATTGCTTTTATAGAAAGTATTAGATCTAAAAAATAGAAAAGCTATCTCAAACTAAACTTAACAAACTAAAGCTAAGATATGCAAACTAGAAGTACATGACATGCATAATGTGCAAACTAGAGCCTAACTAAAATTAGACTAAGATAACTTTAGACTCACTAAGTGAACTTAAGCTAGAGAATGAATGTGAAAACATGTGCTTTAATTATGCATAATAATATGCATGAGAATATTCTCTAGCATGTGCATAATTAATTAAAGCATCATATGCAAGTGTGCCTAAAGAAACTAATATGAATTCTCTAACACCCCCCCTTTAAATGAAACTTAGGGAGACACAAAAATATATGCATAAATGATTCTCAACAAAAAAGGTCTAATTAGGTACCCATGTACAATAAACATCTGTTAGAGCGGATAAAAATAAGGAAAACTATATGGGAAAACCCCTCTCCAAAAGTGAGAGATGCAACAACATGAAGTGCAAAAGAACCTCTTCTGGGATACAAGAAAAGTGTGGACACTTGTAAAATGATAAATATCATAGTGTTGAATGAAGAACCTCATTTGAAACCAAGATGATGATCAAGATCAATCTATATGAGTGCCTCTAACAACACTACTAGAATAATGAGAAGACAACAAACAAAGGCAAAACATCTATCAACTGAAGATACAAAAGACCACAATCTACATGAGTGCCCCCAATGACACTACTTGAATAATGAGCAGATTGAAAGGCAAAATATATGTCAGTCAAAGATGTAGATGGCACATGAATCTATACGAGTGACCGAAATGACACTACTTAACCATGCAAGAACAAAGTGTTAGTAAAAAATACACGTGCCAATAGTCTAAAGAGCTGATCAACTGCAGAACCAAGGAAGCATTAGCACAAACAATAGAAACCCCCCATAATGTTGAAAAAGGTGAGGCTTGATAGGTCCACTAAAACTCTGTGTCACTAAGAAGAAGATGAAGGCAAGGCCCATGTAGAAAGAGCATGACCTTTTCCTATATGTGATGAAGAAGAATGGGGAGATAAAATATGACGCTACTTCATGGCCTCCTCTAAAGCCTCTAGTCTCATCCAACACCTATTAACTATATGTCCTACCTTGTCACAAAAATGGCAAGGGTCACCTGACTTCTTATGCTTTATCTTGGAGGAAGACTCACCAAATGGAAAAGAAGGATAAGGAGATAGTGTGTAATTATCCATACTGAATATCTGCAAGATAAACTCCCCACCACAAGACACACAAACCCTTCTACAACTAGATAGTCTAAAAATCTTAAAATAAATAATTCTGAGAATAATGTCTATCTGATCAAAACTCTGCAAAAGGAGATCAAATATATGTGTAGAGGATTTTGAAAATTTTCTAATGATGTGCGAAAGTTAGAAAATAGAGTTCATTTTCTCAAGTTATGGCCCTAGCTGAATCGTAACAAAAAACCCTAAATTTAGAGGCATGGTACACAAAAATGGTACACAATCTAGTCAAACCATGACAATATTTATATTTCCACCAAAATCAGCTTTCTGACGATATCTTGTTTGCCCAAATTCAAGCCTATATGAAAAAGTTATGGGCAAAAAACCAACAATTGTTCTTTATTGGACTATTGGTCAAATTGGTCAAAAGAAAACTATGAGCAAAACATTGACGACCTTTGACTCATCATAGAATATTCCAAAAAAATTCCCAGTTGCTGGAAATAAAATTCCTCTTGCTGGTAAAAGTCAAGTTGCCAAAATATTCTCCCCCTTGGCCACTATATTCTCAGTCATGTCTAAAAATGGAGAAATCACTAAAATTAGTAACATTACATTTAGTGGGTGGGCATGTTGGTGTTTAAAACTGCTATGCTAAAAAAGCAACCAATATACCTTGATACCAATATTAGGAATGGTTAATTCCAAGTAGGAGAGCTTTGCAAGGTAACTGGACTGACTGTAGGACAAGACCGTCCTCTACTCTTTTGGCTCTGCAAAACCAAGGCAGGGTGCACCTAATCCAAAAAAAGTTTTAACTTTCTCAACTCACTATAAATCTGGATGATTACAACAGATTAATGGAAAGAAAGTATGAGATGATAACCAATCACTCAGTGACTCTTCTCTACCATGCAGGACTACTCTTCTCTACCATGCAAGACTACAACCAAAAACCACTATAACTCTAGATGATTACAACAGATTAATGGGAAGAAAGTATGAGATGATAACCACTCACTCAGTGACTCTTCTCTACCATGCAGGACTACAACCAAAAACCACAAAACTTGAAAGGACTGTAAATGGTTTTGATGTTTTGATAGGGAAAAGTATAACTAAACCTATTCAGATATGTATCAAAATAGAAGATACTAATTACTGATGAGTGGTTTATCCATTGGGCAATTGTTCTAGTTCAGATACATGACAAAGAAACTAACTATTGTCAAGGAATCAAAAGCATAAATACAGATAACTCCAGACCAAACACTTCTTAATAATCCTTATGTAGACAAACCCAAAGAGTCTATGTCTTATCCAAAGAAGATTTTAATTCTATTCTTGATTAAAAAAATATGGACTAAAACATATACATAAAGAAATCTTATGTAGTGAACCAGAAGATTCAAAACTCAGGAGGCAAGCAAGAAGGATAGACTTAAATCAAAATTGTTGTATTAAGTACAAAGAGACCAGTTTAAATTCCAAAATGTTTCAAATCATACACCACTTCAATAAATGCAAAAGACTTGCAACTTTATTCTTCTATGATAATACTCTCTAGATATACATCTGGTACACTCACTGGAAAACAATAAAAGGTTTATGCCTTATGCTACTTGCCCAAATTTCCCCAGCCTCTACTAAATGATCTTGGAAATCCCTTTATAATCCAAGGACTACAACAAGATCTGGATCATTTAGGGTTAGGGATAAAACTCAATCTAATAGTTTACAAAAATAAATAATATATTTCAATAATAAACAATTTCTGTGATCAACAAGTTGGGCTCATTCTTAAAATCTTCTTGTGTAATCTAATTTGATTTTAGTCGCCATCCATCCTTGAAGAACATACCCTGCAAAAGGAATAAGAATGGAATGTATTATCTATATTAAATACCCTGATAAAGTCTCAGCTTTTCAGATCAAAATATCAAAAGCTCATCCCTTTAAGAATTAAAAATCGGATCTCGACCTCTACAATTCTGGAAAAGACCAGTCATTAATGGGAAAGAACAAAGACATGGATAAAAATTTATTAATAAACTATCTAGGGCCCTAAAATAATATTCTCTGCTCAAGTGCATTCAAAGCCTCCCAACATTCATTCTCTCAACATCCAACAATTGTACAAGAGAAATCACAAAGATCAAATTTGGTGAATTAATGCTTTGTAATAATACATAACCCACTGCTTAAAACCCTAAGACAAATATTTAAATATTTGAAAAGTAGTTAAATAGTCACAGGCAATGTGGGATTTAGTATCAATGATCAAGATCAAGACTTTTTCTTCTTTTAAAACTCAGTTGTAGATCTCTTTTCAGGTTACCTGGGCTCTCCAACAACCTTCTTGGACAAGTTGCAGCTTGGTGCAATGCCTTGATCATTAGATATTAAGCACTTTTATTTTAAGGCTTCACGCTAACCATAGGATCCTTTTGAGCTTTCATGAACTTTACTTTATCTCTGACTTTGACCCTTAACCTGCCTTGAACTAGCCTTGAACGTTTGTCAGCCAATTTATTCTTATCTCCAAGTCGTTGAACAAATCCCTTAACTCTGGTAATATTTTGAGATTAAGCGCATGCCACAAGATTAAGGCAAGTACTTAGCAAGATCAACAACCTGCACTAAATCTCTACGTGATTTTGTACTTGACTATTTCTTTCTGAGATCACGCGCCAACCCTAAGATCAACATTACATGGACGGTTCATATTTGATCTTGGATAATCCATCTTGGCTTAACTTGAGCTAGGCATTGATCTAGAGATAACTGAAGGAAATTCATAACCTTGGCCAGTGAACCTTAACTCGAGTCAAATATGGATGCTGAGTCACTGAATAAACTTAACAAGCCTTGACTTAACCCTAGTCAAATTCTGAGATTGCGCAATTGAAAGAATCTTGAGATCTTTGAAATATTCTTGAATCCTTGAGTTTACTTGGAGACTATACGCTAGCCACGAGATCTAAACAAGATTGACGATGCACGTGAAATCTCTGAGCAATTTTGTACTTCATCATTTTATTTTGAGATTACACGCTAGCCCCAAATCTTGAACTACATTAATGACCATGATCCTTTTCTATAAAAACTCAACCAGAAATCAGATTTATCTTTCTTAACCATGATTAAATCTGGAGATTCAACGACTGAAGAAAATCCCTAGTCACTAGATCATTTCCTAAACCTTGAGTTTGTTCCAAGATTTCATGCCAAGCACATGATCAAAAACATATCAACGGTGCGCGTTTAATCTCAGAATAAAATTGTACTCACCCAATTCCTTCTAAGATTACATGCCAACCACGAGATCAAATGAAGATCAACGGTTCTTGTATAATCTCGAGATCTTTAACTTAACCTTGAAACCATCTGGAGATCTCAACACTAAATAGAAAAAGTAATCTTTCTCTTAACCTTGGGTTTCCATGACTGACTGAGTCTCGAGGCCACTGAATGAAAATGATAACTCATGGTTTATTCAGAGATTACACAGACAACCTTGGATCAAAAATTCATCAATAGCCTGGGCATAATCGCTAAATACATTTGTACTTGGCCATTTGATTACAAGACTTAGTGCAAACCACACATCTCTAACAAGATTGACGACCCTCATTTAATCTCACGACAATTTCACTTAATCCCAGGTGTATTCAAAGATTTCGCGACTGAGCAAAAAAATAATCCATGTCTTAACCTCAGTTAAATCTGGATATTTTGTGACCAATTGAGTCTCTGAATTGCTGAATGAAATACATGACTCATGGTTTACTTTGAGATCACACACCATCCATAGGATTAGATCAAGGATAGAACAAGATCAACTACCCATGTTAAGTATGAAAATAGAAAGAGCATATTCCAAATCATTGGGAGACTAGGAGATAAAGAGCTGTGCCAAGTTGCCAGAAGAAAAGGAATATTTGGTTTTCATTACGCGACTAAGAGATAAAATTAACAATGAAAAAGCACACATGGGATATTGAGACTTAAGTGGCTTTAAAAGTAACGCAAATTTAGAACAAGTCCATGAAGGGTTCAGGGATTTTTTCTCAATGACTATAAATTTGAAACTAGGGTTTAAGACTTTTCAAGACATAGAGGGATTTTCTCATCATTTAAAATTGATTTTTCACAAAGACTTGGGGTTTTAGACCAGAGACCTAAAAAATTGTAGAAACATGGAAAGAAGACATGAAACCTAGCAAAATTTTGCAAGTGCTAACAATGGCTCTGTCTGGGGATGCATTTCTCTTGCAGGCATGGCAAGGTTCCATAATGTCTAAGTTGAGCAGACCACCTATATGAAAAAAAACCTACAACAGACAAAAACAAGGAATATGTACACAAAACTTATTTACAACCGAATGTTCATGGATTCAAAAAACATTAGGAGAAATAGATCTTTAGGAAGTGTCCATGAACACGCAATTCCATAAAATTTGCAGTTAAATATTTTAAAATATAAGAATCAGAACTCCATTTATTGTAAATGATGTATGGTCCTAACCAGATAGGGTCAAACTTGCCATGTTTTCCTTTATCCTCTAATCTAGCATTCCACATTAAGACCAAATCATTAACTTCAAAAATTCTAGCAACAATCCTTCCGTCATATAGATCCTTATATTGAAGCTGCAACGTAACATTTTTGTCATGTGCTTCCCTTCTTGATTCATCCAACTATATCAATTCATCCATCCCGATCTTCATCTCATTATCTAATTCATCATCATATTTCTGGATAAACTTGTACATTTGCAATTAATTATTTTGTGACAACCTAGCATGTATGCCATAAACTAAATCAAAGGGTGCGCAACCAATGGCTTTCTTCATTGTTACTTTATCAGCTCACAAGGCTTGTTGTAACTTTGAATCCCAGGCCCTTTTATTCTTATCTATCACTCTTTTTAAAATCTTTATAAGGCTTTTATTACTAGATTCAACTTTTCCATTTCCTTGTGGGTGATATGGGGAAGATTAAGAAATTTGGATTCCATACTGCTGGCATAAGTCACTAAACTCTGTAGGTCTCAAACACATAACATTATCTACCACAATAGTTTCAGGACAACCAAAACTAGTGAGAATATTTTGCATCATAAATTCAATAACAATTTTAGTAGTAGCTTTTTTGGTGGGAATTGCTTCAACCCACTTAGTAAAATAATCAGTTGCTACCAAAATCCATGAATGACCTCCACTAGATTTGTTTGGAATCTCTCCAATGAAATCCATTCCCCACTTTTGAAAAGGTGCAGCAACTACAATAGGCCTCAAAGGTAAATTCCCACTAAACTTAAGCTTACCTGCAAATCTCTGGCGAGCATCACATTTCTTGACATAGCTATGGGCATCCTTGAAGGTAGTAGGCCACCAAAAACTAGACCTCATAATCTTATGTATAGTATTCTTATCCATATAATGGCCTCCACATGCACCATTATGCATTTGTTCCAACAAGTTCTTGGATTTATTATAGTCTACACACTTGAGAAACACTCCTTCATTGCTCCTCCACCATAACTGACCTTGTATGATTGCATACTTAATGGCATGCCGCTTGACTGTTCTTTTTCTATTTTCATCCATTTCAGGAGGCAATATCATTCTTTGTAAATATCCAATGATCTCTTTATACCATTCACAACAATCCATATCACAAATATAAGGCCTCTTCTCTTCTTCTAACATATTTACTTGATTTGCATCTAAATTACTTTGAGCCATTAACTTTGCAAGTCCTAGGCCTTTAACCAATTTTGTGGTTTGAATGTCAATATTGAACTCTTAGATTTTGTTTATCCATCTACACCTCCTTCCTAAAAATTTGCGTTGAACCAAATGTCTTTCACATCAGCACTTGGAACATAAGCAATAAAAATTGCTCCTACCAAATAGCATCTAAAATATTTGACACCTTTAACCAGAGCCTATGCTTGTTTTTCTATAATATCATACTTTAATTCTCTTGCTTGTAAAGACTTACTGAAAAAATAAATGGGTTGTTCAAAGCCCTCTGAATTCTTCTGTAATAATACTATAGCAACAATATTATATGAAGCAAAGGAGAAAATCTTCAAAGGCTTGTCATAATTACATGTTCTTAAAATAGGAGCATCTTTAATATCTTGTTTAATACCTATTAATGCTTTAGATGCTTCTTCACTCCATTCCACCTTGGCTCCTTTCTTCATCATCTTTGAAATAGGGAGACTAACTTCTGAAAAATTTGTAACAAATCGCCTTAGAAAGTTCACTTGTCCAAAGAAGGATTGAATGCCCTTGACATTATTTGGCTGAGGGATTTTATCAACTGCAGCAACCCTTTCAGGATCAATTCTTACTCCATCTTTGGATATAATATGTCCTAGGAGCTTTCCCTCTGTAACTCCAAATGCACACTTGTTTGGGTTGAAAGAAACCACATATTCCAAAGCTCTAACAAAAATATTTTCAAGAAGATCACAAGGTTGATATTCTTTTGCTGAATAAGTTGTTAAATCATCTTGATAAATAGCTAAAAAGTCATTTATGAAATCTACAAATGCCACATCCATGGCCCTCTGAAAAGTTGCCCCAGTCTTTTTTAAGCCAAAAGGCATTCTCACATAGACATAAGTACCCCATGGTGTGGTGAATGTAGTCTTGAATTGTTTAGAATCCTTAACCATGACTTGATTATATCCTGAGAATCCATCCATCATAGACATTAATTCAGACCTAGTAACTCTTTTAATATGGCTTCCATATTTGGAAAACCATAATTATCCTTCAATGAACTGACATTGAGATTTCTAAAATCTACACAAAGTCTGATATCTCCATTTTATTCCTCACTGGTACCAAATTTGATACCCATGTAGAATGTCTGATGGTTTTAATAATCCCAACATCTTTCATCTTCTTTAATTCTTCCTGCATTTTTGGTGCTAGGGTGGGATTCACAAGTCTCAATTTTTGTCTGAAAGGCTTAGCACTCTCCTTTAAAGGAATCTCATGTTGAAACAAATCTTCTCTATAGGCTTTCAAATCATCATAGGACCATGCAAAAACATGCCTGTATTTTTTGAGAGGATTAACTAATAAATTTTTGATTTTAGGAGACAACTTTCTACCAATATACACATTCTTAAGGCTCTCAGTTGTTCCTATGTTTACTTCTTCCAAATCTTCAAGTTTTCTTTCCTTATTTGTAGAAAAAGACTTGTCTTTATTATCAAAGGCCTTCTCAAGAATAACTAGCCCTTTGGGAACTCTGTTTGATTTCAATTGAAGCACCTCTTTACCAAAAATGGTATCCTTATTATCCAAGGTTTCAACACATCCCCTAAAATCCATTTATTTGTTTAAAAAATTTGCCTCATAATTCAAAAATCTTAGAATATCTAATTCATCTTCAAAGACTTGCTAATTCTCAACATTGAAGGTCAGGATTGAATTTCTATTTTAGAAATTCTTGCAAATGTAATATCTTCAGGTCTTAAAGCAATGTTAGCTAATAAGTTTGTCATTTTGTTCTAACCTCTATCTACCCAATCAATACCAAATGCATCAAATTTATCTAATTCATCCCAAACAACATTCCTATACTGCTTAAGTCTCTGATTCTTTGAAACATATTTGGACCTTATCTGAGATATTATCAATTCAGAGTCTCCAATCACCCTGAGACTTTTTATCTTATGTTTTGAGGCTATTCTCAGACCAATTATTGTGCATGTAAACAATAATGTAAAAGAAAACTTATAGGTCTTACCACTAGGAGCTATCAATAGAATTCCTGCACCATCTCCTTTCTTAGAACTTGCTCCATCAAAGTACATGATCCAAAAATCACAATGGTCCATAAAATTGTTCTTATCACCAGACAACAACATAGGTTGAGTTCTTTCTCCAACCCCTATATCTTGTATTTGAAAAGATCCAATATCAGTATCAAAAAAATAATTCATGTCAGTATCTTCATTTACTTCAATCATATGAGGAGTCCTACTTTCCCGAGACACATTGACATTATCACCAGAAATTTTGAAAGTAGAAAAAGACAAATCACATTGGATACTTCCACCCATTAAAGCACTCCATTTTATTGATAACAACATTCCATAATGAGGTCAAATATCAATAACCAAGACACTCATTGTTATCATTTTGTCAAGACATACTGCTAATCTATAAGGTAAAGCCTTAATAGTACCAATGACAAGGATTTCTCTAGAGTCCATTGCCTTAAATCTTCCATGAGGAGTGTCAACTTGTAATCCCATTGACTTCATTATCTCTGTAGGCATAACAGTCTTAGATGCTCCATAATCTATCATACAATTTTTTAGCATCTTACCATTAATAACCAAAGTTAAGAAAAATGGATCAACAACTTCGGAGGAAGTGTTTACATGATTTGTATTCAAATAAATTTGAGGGATTTCTAAAATCATTCCTCTAGACTCTTTTCCCTTGTTTTCTGACTTATTTTTTACATTTTTCATCTTTTCAATACCTTCTGGTTTTTGGAATCTTATCGAAGAAACACTATCTAGCATTGTGAGGACCTTCTCCTTATGCTCCTTAATTCTCATCATTTCTAAAAATGGAACTTTAACAGTCATTTGTGACAACAATTTCCCCATATCAACATGGGTGCATGCTACATCAGAGGATTTTTGCTTCTCAAGACTAAGATTACTATCCTCAATTTGATTGGTCAGAGTTGACTGTTCTTTCTTTGATTTCTTATTTTTCACTCTAGGAGGGGAAGGACTTGTTTCTGATGCTTTGGATTTTTCATCATGTATAATGTTTGGACCATTCGATTTTTTTACAACTTTTACTTTTGTCTTACTTACATTCTCAACAAATCTTTCCTTATTTTGTGTCTGCTTGACATCTGCTTTGTTTTCTTTGATAAAATGCTAGCTAAACTGTTACCTGCATCACCAACTACTCTATTTATCAAGTTATAATTACTTCTTGCTTTAGTAACCAGACCAACTGTAATTATTGCTCTCTCCTCATTAAAGGGTCTTCTTTCTATTGTAGACTCCTCACTATTTTGAGCATAACACCTTATATTATCAACCTTTTCTTCTTCACTATCAGACAAAACTTGTTGATGATATACTTCTGTTCTACTTTGTGAACCATACATATCATGGTTCTCAATTTCATTATCAGAATCTATATCAAGACATGAATGAGAATAAGTCATAGCACAACCACTGTTATCACGCAACTCACCTTCCTCATTTCCTTGTTCTTTATTTGCATATATATCCATAGCAACATCACAAAAATCAGGATTATGTGGGTTTTCACAAGCTTCACACCAATAATCATCATTGCACATATTGACATAATTTTTATGCAAAGGACCAGGAGTTCGATTATCAGGCTTGTCCTTTCTTTGTGGGACAATAGGTTTTCCATCCTTACATTGAGTACCGTAAGGATAATTTTGTATTTTTGGCTGCTGACTATAATTGTTATAGGATGGCCTACTATTATGTGGAGATTTATAATCTTTATGTTCTGGTTCTTTTTTATTGCTCCTACTAAACCGCCCATCATCCCTTCTACCCATTTTTCCAAATACTCTTATATTAATTTCTATATTAATAGTTGTCTTATAAGCTTTAGTAAGGATTCTTGGGTTCTTATCTTAGAGAGAATATCCTATTTTAGAACCAAAATAATTTAAATATGTAGCAAGACACACCTTTTCATCAAGCCTTATTTTTTGAAAATCCTATGCATAACCCTTTGGAATCTTGTATTGAATTCAACAACTTCCTCATTTAAATTTTTCTTCATATTGTTAAATTAATTCAACAAGAATCCCTCATTTGTCTTATCACTATATTGATCCTTAAAGAAATCTATCAGTTCATCCATAGACCCCACAAAACCACGAGATAACCCTCTAAACCATTCCCTAGCATCTTCAATTAGAGATTGAACAAAAATTTTCATCAGGACATCATCATGATTGATATTAAGGTCATCCATGATATCAACTTTTTTTTCTTAAATGCACCTCACAAGTAATAACATTATTTCCTAAAATTTTTGGAAGTTTATCCCCAATCTCATTTGGGACTAGATTTGGATAACCAGGAATACCAATGAAAGAAAATTGCTTGTGCCTTTCTGCATGAAGTGATCTCCTTTGGAATCTATAATCATCTTGGAAGGCATAATCTTTGACATTTGGTTTTGTAGCATTTTTAGCACCATCATGAGAGTCCATAAAATTTCATGAGGAAATCAATCTTCTTCTTCATCTCTAAAGTAGCATCATTTTCTTCTGCTTTCTCCAACATTTTGGCCATGGTTTCCTTCTCCCTTTTGGACCTCTCAAGGTCAATTTCCAACTTAGACATTTGATTTAATTGGAACTTTGTGACTTTTGGGTTCATCTATTTCTATTCTTGTCACCTTCTTCTTTCCTTTATCTTTAGAACCTTGATCATCAATATTTTGGTGAGTGACAGGTCCTTTTTCATCCTTCTCAGATCCTTGAGCACGACTTGTTTCCTATTGCTTTAACAATTGTTTTCTTGATTTATTTGCCCTGATATGAGCTCTCCTTATCTTATTGGCCCTATCTTTCTTCTTTTGTTTTATGATGGCCAATTGTGTTTTGACAAGTTCCTCCTCTTCATCAATCTCTTCAGATGAAACTTCAGAATCTGAGAAAATATTATCAGATTCATTTTCTCCTTTCTCACTAGGAGAATTGTAATCTCCATATGTACCCAATCCTAAGTCTTGAACTTCTTCATATTCTAATGTATTTTCTTCATGACTGGATTGGATTGAATCTTCTCTTTTAGTGTCATCCTCTTGTCTTCTTGAGGATGGACTATCTTTATTCTTCTTTTCTCTCCAAAGACTACCTAGTTCTAGAAGTAGTTGGAAGTCCACCTTCCAACTCAACTTCAGGATTCCTTTTCCTTGTAGATCTGGTATTCATATTGGGAAAATGTGTATAAAATAATAAATATTACACAACCATTGATCTCCCTTTAAGTTACCCTTGATCCAATCGATTTGATTTGGACATGCATCACCAAGTCTTGATTTTTCTATTGATATCCTTTGATCACTTTATGCTCATAGGATCACACACACTGCTAGATCCAAAAGATCTTATTCGTCCTTTAAGCACCCTTGAATTCAGCCCCATGATCAATGGATGTTATGTGTCAACATGTTGCAATGCCTTAAAGACTAAATTCATGACATATTTTCTTCGGGGGCTAGCGCCAACCAGACGATAAAAAATAAATTAATCTGCCTTTACTTCCCTTCAATGCTAACCACCTTCCACATTTCTTATAGTTGCAAACCTGTGATGGATAAAAAACTCACACCTTCTGATTAAGGCTTCACACCCACCGCATGATTGAAATGATCTGACAATTCATTTACTTCCTTCATCTTCGATCTCAAAGGGACACCTGTCAACACATCGTGATGCCTTGATGAATAATCATCATGCATCTTCTCTTCATAGGATAGCACCAGTCATTGGATTCATCTTAATCTACATGAATCTTATCTTCTTTTAGCTCCAGACAGGACACGTGGTAGCACCTCACAAACCCATGAAACTTCCTTTCTCTCTCCTCTAATCATCACAACTACGCGACAAGTCACCACCTATCACCATGTGGAACCCTTTAATTTTTTAGGACCTTAGCCACCTCACCATTCGATTTAGACCTGCCACATGTCAGTTTGCCACATTTTACGTAATTGCAAAGCTGCGATCTAACTAGATTTTTCATGACTAGGATCGTAGTATAGCACCTTGATGTCACCTTTACCCACATCAACTAGGCACGGGCCCACAAAACTATCCTTCCTATCCACTAACTGGCTACCACATCACTACCATCTTACCGCTTGATCACTAATAAATTGGCCAAAAAGTCACGTGCCTTTTGACACTTAATCACTGCGGGCCTGGACATAAAAACATAAAAATATTCCTCAACAACACCAATGTGCGATTAAAGACTTGAGGCACCTTCGATCTTAGATATACACATGGTAAAAAAGAGCAAAGCCTCGATGGCTATCTTCCTTGCATCTATTCTTTAAGGCTTAGTGCACACCATAGGATCAAGATGGATATGATCGAAGATTAACCTTCTCTAGCTCGACCACCTTTCCATGTGGCGCATAGTTGTGAATCCACAAAGGTTATCCGCCATGCAGCTTATGATTAAGGCTTCATACGAACCACATGATCAACTCGATTTTTCATAACTTTAACCCCTCTGTAAGCTCGACCACTTTCCACGTGGCGGTTGGTCACATTTTTGTGAAGGTTAAACTCTGGGTAACTTCTGTTTGAGGCATTACGTCAACCGTAGATGGAACTTGATCCGACGGTGCTAGAAAATGGCCACAAACTGTTGAAGGATGGACACTTGGAATCATGATGCGATGCCTTTAATGTTATATTGTATGCATCTTGTGATTAAGGAATCATGCCTACCATAGGACTAAGATAGACCTACTTGAGAGATGCAAAGCTTAAAGTATGTCAGGGATATTAAAATTAGGAAAAAATAATACATCCCACTAGGTCCTTAGGAAACATTAAAATGATGGCCCCACCTAATGACTTAAAAGACATGGGACTTAAGTCATTTAAGTGATCCCAAAAAGTAACTCAAAATTATAACAAACATTATGGACTTAGGGTTTTTGAATGAAAATGAATGAAGGGTTTAAGGATGGCCATTAGGGCTTAAGAACCAAGGCTTCAACATTGCAGAAACAAAAGTAAAACCTTGGGAGCATGGAATTTTTGATAGGGCTAATACTATCCACAAAGATATTCTTGAGCAATATCTTCTTGAGTTGTATATTCCTAACAATATCAATGCATCACAATTCCAAGACATGATTGAGAACTTAGCCACACAACAACATCTTGTGTTCATAGATAAAGACTTCTGTGGTCCTGGTCAACATCATAAAAAACCCTTGCACATTGAATCCATTATCCATAGTCACAAAATAAAAAGGGTCCTTATAGATGGTGGATCTGGTTTGAATCTTTGTACCTTAAAAATGCTAAGACAGTTGGGACTCCCTCATGACCTTCTAGATGTTTCAAAGAGAATCAAAATCAAGGCCTATGATGAAAGAGAAAGAGAATTCAAGGGTTTGATCACACTCCCTCTTTAAGTGGGTCCTAAATTGATTAAAACTACTTGTCAAGTCCTATATCTTGAATTACCCTATAATATACTCCTTGGAAGGCTATATATACATGCTATGTCTGGTGTACCTTCCACATTTCATCAATTCTTAAAGTTCCCACATCAAGGCTGCTAAATCATTATTCTTGGAGATCTTGAACCCTTCCAATATTGAAAATGATTGGAAGCAAAGAAAACTTACTTTTTATTACTAAATGAGTTGGTCATACCCATTGCTAAAGAGTAACCCATCAAATCCTCCACTGAGAAACCTTCCACTGAAGAAAATGATAAACCATCAACTACTGAGGCTTCTACATTTGAATCTCCTAAGGGTAAAGAGAAGGTCACTAAGAAAAGATTACTAAACTCGATAAGAAGGTAAAATTCACTGATCAAGGTATGGGAGAATACAAGTTTGAGAATGCCTTTTGCATTGGCTAACTCCCTCTATCTCCAAATTCCCACGATAGACCTTCACAACTCTTTCCTAAGAAAAATAAAGATTTCATGGAATGTAAGAAGACCACTTTTGAATATTGGGAATCCCTTGGTGATGAACACATGGAATAAAACATCCTATCTTGGCTCTTTAAAGATGGAGAAGATGAACCTGTAAAAATACCTCAGGGAAAATATGTAAATGCCACTCCCATTGTTAAAAGTATGGGATATCGTGGAACATGCCTTAGTGCAAGAGAAAAAGGTATGAAAGAGATAATCAAAGAAAATAGCTACCCCCACGGTAGAGGATTGCTATCCCTAGAGAATAAGGTGCCCTTAATTGATGCTTGCGAGGTTTCTTCTAATTCAAAAACCTGAGGAGTAATTCTATGAAGTTCCCTTTGAGTACATTGAAAATGAACTCATCGATACCCACCATTTCCTTTCCATCACTAAAGTTGACCTTTCATCCCCTGACCTCATACTTAAACACCCTGAACTCATTGATTGGAACCAACAAGACTCACCATCGGCTTTGGATATATGCAATTCAAATGAGGTAGTATTATCCCTCTTTGTATTAAGATATCTCCAAGACTACGAGAATGAAATTTGTTACAATGATCAAGCCTACTTTAGTATCCAAGTAAACTATCTTAGTCACAAAAGTGAAAAGTAAATTAAAAATAAAAAAGACAATAAAACATCCCCTGGTGAAAACATTTCTAAGGCACCTTTGGATGAAGAAAAAGATAAAATAAAGGATGTGTCTTCTAGTGAAAACCTTTCTAAGGCACTATAAGAGGGAGAAGATGACTTTTCATTCTTGTCTCTACCGTTAGAAAAGTATTCTATCCTCATTGAAGATACAATTGAAGTAAATATTGGAACAATCAAGAACCCTAAGATCACCTTTATATCATCATCCCTGAATGAAAAAGAGAAATCTGACATGAGTGCATTTCTCCATAAAGCACAAAAGAAATTTTATTGGTCTTACAAGGATATGCTTGGACTAAACCTTGATCTAGTCATACACTATCTTGCTATTGACCCTAAACTCAAGCCTATCAAACAAAAGTTGCACAAGATGCATCCACAAATAGCACTATTAGTAAAATAAGAGTTACAAAATATGCTCGATGCTAAATTTATAAGACCTATAGGATATCCTAAATGGATCTCTAACATTGTAATAGTAGGAAAAGATGCTGGGGGCATTCATATCTATTCAAATTTTAGAGAATTAAACTTAGCATGTCCCAAGGATGATTTTCCACAACCCAACATAGACATTATAATAGATTTGGTGGAAGGACATGAAATGTTATCACTTATGGATGAATTTTCCAGATATAATCAGATTATAATCATGGTAGAAGATCAATAGAAGATCACATTCACCACACCTTGGGGTACTTTCTATTACCAAGTCATGCCCTTTGGACTCAAGAATGTTGGAGCAACATTTCAACTTACTATGACGACTATCTTTCATGAATTCCTGCATGATATCATGGAAGAATACATGGATGAAACTTTAGGCAAATCTGGCACATCACCATCCTCACAACAATCTTTGAAAGGTTAGAGAAATACAAGGTAAAACTAAATCCTAAGAAGTGTATCTTCAATGTGTATTCATGAAAGTTGTTAGGCTACATTATATCTTGTAGAGTCATTGAGGTGGACCCAAAGAAAGTAAAATCTATCCTAGAGATGCCACCTCATAAGACATTGAGAAAAAATTTTAGATTACAAGGAAGACTTCAGTCCATCCGCAGGTTTGTGTCATAGCTATTAGATAAGGTTCATCCTTTTTCTCACCTGTTGAGAAAAGATACCAAGTTCCTTTGGGATTTCTTATGTAAAAAATCCTTTGAATAAATTAAGTAGTACTAGCTAATCCACCAGTGTTGGTCCCACCTATTCTAGGCCAACCTTTGATTTTATATATCTCTTCCACTACTTTTGCACTGGGTGCTCTCCTCGCATAACTAACTGATAACATAAAAGAATGAGAAATATACTTTCTGAGAAGAACACTAGTTGGATAAGAGTTGGACTACACAACTATTGAGAGACATGGCTTGGAAATTGTCTTCTATACAAAGAAACTTAATCATTAAATGCTCAATCATAAGACCCAACTCATTGTAAATATTGATGTACTGGAGTACCTGTTATCTAAGGCCGCTCTTACTGGTCGTCTTGCTAAGTGGGTTATGATTTTGAGTGAATTCAACATCGTTTATGTATACAAAAAAATCTATTAAAGGGAAAGTGATCGCGGATTAGTTATCAAAATCTCCTATTCTAGGGGATCATCCTATAGTAGTGGATTTTCTAGATGAATACATCATGACTGTCACCCCGAGTATACAATGGAAACTCTATTTTGATGGATCTTTTACATAGAAAGGATTGGGGGCACGAGTCTTGTTTTTAACACTACTGGGAGACCTTATTTCTAAATATTATAAATTGACATTTACGTGTACAAAAAAAATTGAAGAGTATGAGGCCTTGGTGACAAGACTTCATTTAGCTATCTAATATAAAATCACTAGTTTACTTGTCTTCGGTGAGTCTTAGTTGGTTATCAAGAAATTTAATGATGAATATCAGATGAAAAATGATAAACTGCTCCCTTATTATAGATTGGTTGAGGATATGAGACAACACTTCATAGAGATCATGTTTCAAAAAATCCCTAGAATGAACAATAAAGTTGTTGATGCCATGGCCACCATTGGGTCATTGATATCTATACTAGAACACAGTCACAGGTGCAATTTTCTTGCTGGGAACCTTATGGCCCCTGCCTATGACATGCCAACATCCAAAACATTGTGTGATATTATTGGTCTTGATTCTCCTTGGTACCAAGGGATTTAATCCTACCTCTATGATGATATCATCCCTCTTTACCTTACACAAAACCAACACAATACCTTCATTTGTCACACTTCCTAATACACTATCATCGATGATACTCTCTTTTAAAAATACTTCGACAGAACCCTCCTTGGGTGTCTTGATTTAGAAGAATCTAAAACAACGTTTGAAGAGGTTCATTAAGGAATTTGTGGGGCTCACTCCAGTGGAATCACTCTTATAAAGAAGTTATTGTAAAC
Source organism: Thuja plicata (assembly GCA_018584345.1). Classification (NCBI taxonomy): domain Eukaryota; kingdom Viridiplantae; phylum Streptophyta; class Pinopsida; order Cupressales; family Cupressaceae; genus Thuja; species Thuja plicata. The sequence continues at coordinate 5,869,028 of MU224933.1, read as the reverse complement.
TTGTTACTACTAGCCGACCATGGAGCAAGATGCCTATCACTATGTGAAGAAATGTGTGCCTTGTCAGTAACATGGCAATTTGATGCATGCACTATCCCAATCCCTTCACCTCACCATCACACCTTGGCATTTCTCCCACTGGGGACTTGATCTTGTTGGCCATATATTTCAAAATTCATCCAATGACCACAAATACATTATTTCCACCATAGAGTACTTCACTAAATTGGATGAGGTCATTCCCCTTACTTACACCAATTAATTTTTTTTTGAAGTTCATCTTGAAGTACATTATCTTTTGTTATGACATTCCTCAGGACATTATCATAGATAATGGGAACCCTTTCAAAAATAAGGATATCACAGAGCTATGTAAGAAGGCATGCATCACCCAACACTATTACTCCAAGTACTTCCCACAAGGCAATGGTCAAGCAGAGGCTACAAGTAAAACCATCCTAAAAATCCTCAAGAAAATAGTCGATGATGCTGGCCATGATTGACACCTCCATTTGAACCCCACCCTTTGGGCCTACTACACTCCCAATGGAGCCACTCTATTTTCCCTTATTTATGACACTAAGGGAGTTCTACCCATTGAGATCAAGATTCCCTCCCTTAGACTCTCCCTAAGAGATATGTTATTCAATGAAGAATACCAAGTTTATCACTTGAAAGAGCTTGAGATCCTTGATGAATTTCACCTCAATACCATAAACCACCTTCATGTGTATCAAAATTTCCTGCGCTTACAGTTCATAAGAAGATAAAACCTCGTGAGTTTGAAGTTTATGATCTTTTTCTACAACACAACATGAAGAACCTCCAGAACCGTGATAAGAAAGGAAATTTTGAGCCTAAATGGTTGGGACCATTTATGGTCATAGCTAAATTTGGATCTAGAGCTTATCAGATTGCCACACCGGAGGGAGATCCTATCCATAACCCTATCAACATCCTACAATTGAAATGGTTCTATGTGTAGCATATTAGGGAATCCCTCATGTTAAATCAAAAAAATATAAAAGAATAAAAAACCATAAAGTAAAGATAAATAAGTGTCCAATCATAAAAAATTGGCAATCAAGCACCTTGGACAAGTACCATGGTGAAAAGTTGCTCCAGGAACCATGTGTATAAAATTTGGATCCACCATCTATCAAGTTCACTGTCCATCATCTCACCCACTTGCAAATTCCTACATCCCCACCCTGTATTTGTGCAGGAATCCTATTAAGTTCCATTTCTTTTGCACTATCCTTCTAGTTCACTTCCACTCCACCAACCCTATCACCCCTTCATAGTGAGGCATTTTTCATGATCACAATAAGGATCCACCATCAGTTTCACATGGTCCCTTCACACTGAGCTTAACCCCATCAAACTAAGATTTAGCCTGTTACATTAAGCTTATCACAAACACTTTGACTACATGAGTTTTAACCAAATCAATTCTGAAATTGAATATCCTAGTTACTTGTTCATTTCCCATCTATTGCCAGCAAATACCCATTTTGACATCAATCAATCTTTTCCATTAGGATGCATCCTTCTTGTGTCAGATTATAAATCCTATATCACACAATCCTGTTCATGGAAAGAAATTTGGACTGAATGATTGGTTGGTCATGAGGACTTTTTGTTGATTTTATTTTTTGTGTGTTTTAGTAGAGCCTACTCACTAGTGCCTTGATCTTCAATATCTTGGTATATCCTAAATGATGTATATTGGAATACGTGTTGTTTGGAGAATGGTATGTTTGTGGCTAATTTTGTGCATTTTTGTTGGATATGCAATTATGGTTATGTGTGCCTCACTAGGGGAAGTCTCTTGTGCACTTCCACCAATTCCCTAAAAATAATTGGGTATACTAGGCCTCCTTGTGAGTGTCATTGCATCAATTCCACCATAATTGTTGATCTAGATCCATGTTCCTAAATCTAGCATGTCTGTCTGAGATTCTAGTCAATGCAAAGGAACCGTGCCATCCATGATTTCTATCATGTAATGCATACCTCCTTTTGCAAAATCAAACTAGGGTGTTCTCTCCAACATTAACATGATATAATCCACACAATCCGTTGTGCATCTTAGTTAGCCACATTATTAGGGTCATTTTTCATTTTTCATTTTGTTTTTGACAAGGCTCCTATTTATTCACTATCCACCCCATCCTAGATAGATAAATTTCCCTCCTAGTTATGTTGATACACACAAAAACATGTCTCATTTTAGAGGTCTTAATTGCATTAAATTACACTGGTTAGTTTGCATGACTTGCGTCTTTAATTTTGATTGCATTCAATTGCATGCCACATTTTAGTTAAATTAAGTTTCATATCATATTAGGACCATTTTAATTGCATTCATTTACATCTCATCATCATTACTTTAGGTTGAATATCATAATTAGAGACAACTCATTGCACTACTTGATTTACATTAGGGTTTCCTTTCATATTTTACATCATATTTTATCTTGCATTCAATTAGGTTCATTGCATTTAGTTCAATACATCAATCCATTTTATTACCTTAGTACATTATATCCCTATCATTACTACATCCATTATGCATTTAGAACCATTAGTTATTATTAGGTTCATTCCATTTCATTAAGTTCATCTTATTTATATACATATTATCCACATGTCATTACTTTTATTTTGCACTTATTAATCATTACATCTTTGCATTTGTCTCATTTTGCATTTATTATCCATCTCATTAATAATTTAATCCATCACATATATGCATAAAATTATAAAATTTTATATATCCACCGCATCCATATACAAATATATACATCATATGTATCCATATACATACATCAAATAAAAAATACATGTACTACCCATACATCATCATCACCATCATAATCATAATCATCTATCCTGTATACATATCATATACATATCATATACATAATCCTTGCTAAATTGCATCATATAAGTTAAAACCATCATCATACTCATCACATATAGTTTAAATCACATATCACACACACCTACATCACAAGCATTAAAATCACCATAATAATAATATAATATGTGTCACATCGCATCCTATATCATCAAATGTTAGTAACATCATCATGCATAACATAAACACATCATATAGCAACATAAGTGCATCCATAAAGCATAATCATGATAATCATAAAGGACCAACTAAATCATCATATAAATCATAAAAGAATAATAGTCCATTAGTCCATCATAGTTATAGTATCACATGAATCATAAAAAATTACATCGAATAGTCCAATAGAATGGTATACCAGAAATATACATCATATATGCATGTACCAAGGTGTCACTATACATCTCATCTCACATGTATCAAAAAATCCAAAAAAACATGTGTATCAATATCTCTGCAAGGCTCTTAGGTGGCTAGCTGGGATGACCCTCCCTCTCCTCCCTCATCCTATCAGGGTGCTCTAGGTGGTATCATGCCTATAGATCCCTATGATGTCCCTCCTGTGGTGCATGAGATGGACCTCTTTGAATAGGGCAGCTGTCTCTGGCCCTCTGGTACTGCCTGGTGGTAGAGTACCATGTAATACTGGGCCTCTCTGCCTGATCTCCTTACTTCTCTCTGAGAAACCATCACATCAGACATCATCTATGCAACCCATCAGAGAGTAGCTACTTATCAAGCAAGATTTAACTCAACCCTGTATGTCTCTGCTTGCCACTGCCATTCTCTATAGTCGTGACCTGCACCTACTAATGTCTACTTCCTTTCCACCTCATCTTTTAGGCACCATCATGACCTCAAAATACCTCATGTCGGCTCTCTCCTACATGACATCTAATACTGTCTGTGCACTATTAGCACATGCCCTCTCTACATAAAAGAGCCCCTATACTTGGGAAATATTTGTTTGAAGATTTTCCCTCTCTACCTAAGTGGTGAAATGCTCACCTCTCTCTACCTCTTTCTCTACCCTCACCCTACACAACGCTTCCTGTACTGTATCATATGCTACATATGTCACCACCATAGGTGGTGGTTTGATGCAGGAGCATCCTGGGTAGTTGGCAATCCTGTATCACCAAAAAATATATTTTGGTTTGATTTTGGTTTTAGTAGTAAAATTGGTTGGAGACCTGAGGTGCTCAGTCAATTTGTTGTTAGTTCTCATTTGGAAGATGTGCTACTTCATCGATGGGCTCGGTGACTGGACTTAGTGGTGCTTAGTGCTACACTGCTTGGTAGTGTCTACACTCGGTGGTGTTCAGTATTCGGTGATATTCTACTTGAAGGGACACTGCTCGGTGGTAGTTGTTCGATGTGTACAACTCAATGGTCTCTTGCTCAGAAGCTTATCACTTGGTGTTATCTATTTGGTGGAGTTGGCTTGGTGACTTCACCGACTGGTTGACCGTTGGTTTGGTGGTGTCTTACTGAGTGGTCTGGGTCTCAGTGTTCTTGTTCACCGACTTGTGTTTGTGGATTGGGTGGACATTGGAGAGTGCATCGATGATTTGAGGGGGTCATGGGGATCGTGCTGAGTTCTGAGGTGTGTGGATTTGATATATTGGATTTTATGTGGACCTGAATCTGAGTTGGTGTTTTCTTCTATGTATTTTGTGGTTATTTGCAGCCGACTGGTGAATTTAATATTTGTTCATGATGGATTGTAATGGCTGACTGGGTCATTTAATAATTATTTACAAGCTGAATTGTGGTTGTGTTGTATAAAAGAGAGTCTAGGTTGATGTTTTTAGGGGGAAGTAAGATGATAAGCTAAAAATTTGTAAAGTGTTGCAGATAGTTGTAAGTGGGTAGACATAAATTTGTAAGATTGCTTGGTCGCTTGCGAGCACAAGTTCAGATTTGGTTTCTTCCACTTAGCTATAGGGTAGACTGGTGAAGTTGGATCCTGTGAGATCCTGTTGAAATTGTTTATGTATTGGTCATAATTGGGAAGGCCTTACAACCTGGCATGTTGCATATTATTGGAAACCTAAGATAATATAAGTTGATATTGATATATCTTGTTATGTTGTTGTTGTTTCCGCTGTGAGTGTTGTTTGGTTGCAAGTTTGGACGGTCCATTCTCAGACTCTCCAAGCTTGACTACATCAAGTGGTATCAGAGCTGGTTCATTTCTTGTAGATCTTATGGTTTTCAAAGATTTGGAGAGATGCCTCTGAGAATATTGGACCCTAGGGTGATTGCAAATCTTTATGAGGTGGAAGTGAGGATAATAGAAAGATTTAAATTGGAGATAGTGGCAATGAAGAATGAAATCATAGAAGGTGTTAGAAATATTGGATTACATAGAGGTCTGAGAACAGATGATGGTTATGAAGAAGCTACTAAAGACTTTGAAGCTGCTAGATCTAGTGGAGATGATAGATCCAATCAGATAGAGAGATATGGAGGAGACATATATGATCGGTCGTAGAGGTCTGGAGCTCGGTTGAGTACAAGCTACCAAATGGAGGTGTCCAAAGTTTTAGGTACATTGAGACCTGAGGATATGATTGATTGGATTGCTGAGTTAGAAGACTACTTTGAGCTGGAAGACATTGAAGATCTGCTTAGAGCGAGGTTGACAAAAACTAAGTTGAAAGGGCATGCTACTTTATGGTGGAAAGAGTTGGAGAGGGAATGAGAAGAAGAAGGTGAGATGAAGATCAATCGATGGAGGTTGACGGTGATAAAGATAAAAGCTAAGTTCATTCCTGGTGACTATGAACTTGAATTATTGAAGAAGTTGTAGAATCTGAAATAAAAGGAGATGACTGTGGAAGATTATACTAAGGAGTTCTACAAGTTGACTATTCGGTCTGGGCATAAAGAAATTTCTAAGGAAAAGGTGGCAAGGTATGTTTATGGTCTGAGATTCAATATCCAGGATGAGATTGGTATGATGAAGGTTGAATCTATAGAAGATTCCTATCAGTATGCATTGAAGATAGAAGACAAGTTGAAAAGAAGACATCATGGTAATTCCTAAGGGAAAGAGAAGCAAGAACAATAAGTGAAGGATAAACCAAAAGTTGAAGATGAACCAAAACTGGTTGAACCAAGGAGAAAAACAGGTAGAGGTGTATTCAGAGTTACTTGTTATAATTGTGGTGAAGAAGGACATCAGTCATTATAATGTCCCCATGCAGATAGGAAGGTCGATAGTCACCGAAATGTTGCGGTGAATGAAGTTGTTGAGAATGAACTTGAGGTGGAGGGTGTGACTCTCTTGCTTAGGAGAACTTTGCTACCCTTGAAGAAAGTTGATCCTTGTCAAAGGAAGAACTTGTTAAGGGTTGTGTGCAAGTTTGGTGGTAAATGTTCTAAGGTAATTGTTGAAGGAGGAAGTACTGACAACTTATTTGCTGAGGAGATGGTTCAAAAACTTGGTTTGAAAAGGTTGAGACATCCTTGTCCTTATAGGATAATTTGGTTACAAGCTGGTCATGTAGTAGAGGTGAAGGAATAGTGCATGGTGAGTTTTTACATTGGTTCTTATAGAGATGAAGTCTTATGTGACATTGTGGAGATGAGTTCTTGTCATGTTTTACATGGGAGACCTTGGCGGTATGATAGAGAGGCTATTCATGACTATAAAATAAATTTAATTACTATCCTGAAAGATGGACAAAAGTCTATTTTGATTCCTTTGAAGGATGAAGGCAAAGGAAGGAGGAACTTGCGCATTGGTAGCAGAACTGAGATGGTTGCAGGGGTTGGTACAGATATTCAGATTTAGGGATATGAAGGTACATCAGAGGGTACTAGTAAGAGGAAGTAGAAGAAGAACTAAGGGAAAAATGTGTACATTAGATGTACCTTCAGATCCTACTTCCTCTAGGTACATCAGAGGGTACTAGTAAGGGAAAAATGTGTACATTAGACCATAAATGCATTTAAATAATTTAATGTTAGCTTTTATTTATCAAATACTTATTAATTAACTTAATTAAGTAGGAGTTTTCTAGCCTATTGAAATTCACCAAGGGATAGATGAACCTAATGATTCAACTCCTTCTAGGGTTCAATATTATGAAACCTAGATTTTGATTTGCAAAACTAGGATGAAAACCCTATATGTGGTGCTTACTAAGAGATTCCAGTAGGCTGAGAACATTTTGATCTGGTTTTAGATGTTACACCCTCTACTTGATTATACTTTCCCTCCCTCCTTGGAGGTTGAAAGACACCTTCATCCACTAGACTACAAGAATGTTGTTAGTCAACATCTTATAAACATTTGAGCATATAGATTAATATGTATCAAATCGTAAATTGCACATTTGCATAAAACAATATATGTAATTATTGAGCTACTATTCATCTTTCCAATGCCATAATCATCATTTCTTCAAAGTAATTTAAACATAACATTAGTGAACCATTTTTTACCCTAGCAATATCATAATCATTACATTCCAAAGTAACATAAACATAGCATTAGTGAGTCACTATTCATCTGACAAAGAAAAATTAACATATTAAAAGAGGGATGTAATGTATCCTCCCTCTTGTGAATCATCCTCAACAATTTAAGTATCATCATGTAAAAAAGTGGAAATAGTGTTTAAACCATTATTACAAAATAATCTTTAATTGTTATAAATATTAAAAAGATAAGGAAATCTCTGGTGGATATCACCATAATCCTCCCAGGTAGTACCATCCTCAGTGTATTGGTCCAACTATACCTTAAACTACTTGATCTCCCTATTACATGAGTGAAGCTTACATACATTTGTACGCCTCTTCTTTCAGTTCGTGATCCATGGATTCCCAAGCTTTCCAAAGGCAAGGGTCAATAGAAAAGGTTTCACAATTGATATAAACCAAATACACAATACTACCAAACGAATAACAATAAAATGTAGTCAATAAAATGTACAAGCAAGACAAAGGAAAACAAATGAATGCAAACCCCACGATGCTTGAAGCTTCTATTGTCTCTCTCTACTCCTTCCGAAACTCTGTTCTTGATGCTTAGTATTGGCAGGGCAGCGTCTATGACTTGAGAAGTGTTGAGAATTTGCTAGTTGAAATGGGTGTGTGATCGCAAGATGGCTTGAATGCTAGAACCAAACTAACGGAGTAATGGCGCACGAGAGCTTGAAATCCTGGATCCTTCAAATGGTTATGAAGGGTTTATTATATAGGAATTGGTGATGAAATGAACGGTTGAGATCAATCCAAGAGATAGGGAGATGAACGGTTGAGATCAAAAGGAACTGGAGAGGTCCTCAGTAAACTCCACCTCTTTATTTGGTAAAGAGGAGATAGAGTTTGGTTGACTGAAGAACTAATTATGAGTTACCTTTTTGAACTGAAGAGGTGGGTGAAGTTACCCATGTGGACTGGAGAGATGGGTGGAGTAACCCATGCGATTTGATTGGAGTTATCTCTTTGAAGATAAATGAATATTTAATTCATTTATTTAATAATTGTTTTCAACATGTGAGATAATTGAATTATTTTTTATTAAGAATTGCTTTATTTGATGAAATTAAATTAAT
>MU224933.1:5846773-5860031 GCA_018584345.1 Thuja plicata | reverse complement strand
GATGCATTGATTATATGATCTACTATGCACATGTTTTGGATTTTTCTTATGCAATAAATGAATGCAATCTACCATGCACAAAATTTTTGAGCAATGCATGTGTTAGTTAGAAGGAAGTTAGTTTGGATAGATGTTCTCTGAGATTGATCTAATAGAATGGGATGATAGAAAGGATTTTTTTTCTTTTTTGATAGATATGATCTGATAGAAAGGATGAATGTCCCAAGTCGCTACCCCTGTTTCCAATATTTGTCATCATTGCATCTTTTTTGTATTTTTTGATATTCTGAAAGAGCGTCGAATGATCCAGATCAAATACCACCTGGATACCGCCATGACCTCTTGATAGTGGAAGGAGTAGAGAGATTGAATAGAAAGAGACCCATAGTGCACCCAAATATTGACCATCTGGGTTCAACTATGTTCCCTATTTGAAAATAAAGAGAGCCAAGAGCACCCAGATATTGACCATCTAGATACCGTTTGTCCTCTAAATTAATCTAAAACAAAGAAACCAAGATAAAACTCCTTTGCACCCAGAGTCCATCTAGATAACACTGTGAGCTCTTGATTTTTGAAAGGGAAAGCCAAGCAAACAAGATAGAATTCCTACGCCCCTAGAGTCCATCTGGATAGCATCATAAGCTCTTGTTTGCAACATAAAGGGAGAGACCATAGAAACCAAGATAGAACTCCAAAGAAATCTCAGAGTCCATTTGAATAGTGCTGCAAGCTCTTGATTCTATAAAAACAAACAAGTAAAATAAAAGAGAAGGAATGTCCAATTATTTCCCAGGGTTAAGCTCAGATCATGGAACTACGCGGCTGCTAGATAAGTGACAGCGCCTACCGCATTTATCCTAAATCATCATGGCCCTAAAATCAAAGTGAACATTCAACAGACAACAATCAAAGAAAATAAGTCATGATCTATCATAGCTACTCTCCTCACATGGTGGATCCTGGAGTAGCGTAAGAACATAACCCCGAAATATAGACTGACATCTGACTGACTTGATTGACCTAGTCAACATTTTTGTATGGTTCCTCGATGCTGTTGGATTCTCTTGATTGACTCAACTCTTTGGATGGACTTTGTTGGCTTGATTGCTTTGATCATGTTGGCAACTGATCAAGCTGTGTCAGATGGGCCTAATGCTGGTTCGCAAAGCTCATGATTGTGACAGTATTTGATTGATAGATTTGACTACTCTGATTGTGTTGGTAGTTGATCAAGCTATGTCAGATGTGCCCAATGCTTGTTCACAAAGCTCATGATTGTGATAATTGATAGTTTGGCATGGTCGCCTGTTGCTTGTCAATTGATAGATGTGATAAAGCTGTGTCAGATGAGCCCAATGTTGATATGCAAAGCTCATGATTGTGACATTTGATTGACTGGGCATGCTTTCCCCTTGCTCTCTTGATAACCAAGTTGGTTTTATTTCTTTGGGATTTTTTCAATTTTTTTATTGTTTTTGGTGAAGATTGATTTTCTCTTGATTTTGATCTTTTTAGGATTTTTTGATGAGTTTTTTCAATTTTTAGGATATTTTTTTAGACATTTGGAATCGCCCCCTAGTATGGTGGACCAGCATTAACCATGGGTAAGTGCTTGGTGCTCAGAGGGGATCAGGCTTCTAGATATTGCTTGGAATAGTCAGTCTTGCATTTTAAAGTGTGCTCAAGCTTTTGGAGTTCATTGATGATGAAGCTGGATTTGAACACTTGGCACCTGTTTGCCAGGTTTTCACCAAGGTACCTACTCAATAGCACCTGATTGCCAGGTTTTCACTGAGAGAGCGATTATGTTTTCTCTTTACTTTTTTTTGCTTTTTTGCTTTTATTTTATTTTATTTTAATTTTTTTTGGTTGTCGCCAAGGCGCCTGATTGCCAGGTTTTCACCAAGGTAACTTTTGTATTTTTTTGATTGTTTTGGTATTTTCTAGTTATGTAGATAAATGCCTTAACCATAGAGACCTCTAAGGGTAGAACCTCTTTAGGTGCATGCTGTTGATGTAGTAGGGGAGCTGATCTCCTTCTGGTGTTGCTAGTATGAATGCCCTGCTCTGAGTAGAGCTGATAATAACAAATGGTCCTAGCCAGTTAGGCTCAAACTTTCTGGGTTTGACTCGCTCCGCTTGATTTTTCTGATTTTACATGAGGACAATGTCTCCTACCTCAAATTTTTGTGGCTTCACCTTCTTGTGATAGTTCCTTCTAAGGCGATTCTGATAGCCTTGTAAGTGGTCAAAGGCATGTTGCCTTCTTTCATCTAGTAACTCTAGTTCACTGAGCCGTGCCACTCTATAGTCTTCATCTGAAACTAGGTTCTTCAATGATATCCTCAGGGATGGGATTTATACTTTGAGGGGTAATACCACCTCTGTTCCATAGACTAGGGAGAAAGGAGTGGCTCCTATAGGTGTTCTCACACTAGTTCTGTATGCCCATAATGCAGGACTAAGCTGTAAATGCTAGTCTCTCCCTGATTCGTTCACTATTTTCTTCAAGATTTTTAGGATCATTTTGTTTGTAGCTTTGGCTTGGCCATTCCCTTGAGGGTAGTAAAATGAGGAGAACCCTTGTTTGATGTGGAACTGTTCACATAGGTCTTCAACATCCTTGTTCTGGAAAGGTGTACCATGATCTGTCAGGATTGTTTGGGGTATCCCGTATCGATAGATGATATGGTTAAGTATGAACATCGCTATTTGCTTTCTAGTGATGTAAGTGAGGGGAATTGCTTCCACCCACTTGGTGAAGTATTCTATTGCTACAATGATGTACTTGTGGCCGTTTGTTGATGAAGGTGTGATTTTGCCCACTAGGTCAAATCCCCACATTGAAAATGGTAATGGTGATGTAATGGGATTTAGTTCCTAGGCTGGTGCATGGATGAGGTCTCCATGAATTTGACACTGTCTACACCTTTGAACATGCTTGTGTGCATCTGTCTCTATTGTGGACCAATAGTATCCCATGCGGATTATCTTCTTAGCTAAGCTGTTGCCACCTCCGTGGGTTCCACATATTCCTTCATGTACCTCGTACAAAGCTTTCTGGGATTCCATGGAAGTGAGACATCGTAGTAATGTTCCATCTAGACTTTTTCTGTATAGAGTAGTTGAGAGGATGGTATACCTAGAGGCTTGGCAGATGAGGGATTTTCGCTGGTTCCTAGACAAGTTTGGAGGTAAGACATTGTTTTGGAGATAGCTATAGACATCTTGGTACCATGGGGACTCATGACCAACAAGGACACTGATTCTATGATAGATGCCTGATGTGATGGTACCAAGAGTTGCTCCACTAGAAACTAGAATTTGGTATCATTCCCTGGCATATCAATCAGTGATGCTATGGTAGCCATCACATCTACTACTTTGTTCTATGCTCTTGGGACTTGCTCGAAGAGAATGTAATGAAACTTGGCACGCAGTCTTTCCATTTGTGCTCTGTATGGTATGAGCTTCTCATCTTTGGTAATATAATCATTGTTGACCTGACTGATGACCAACTATGAATCACCAAAGACTTTAAGGTTCTTGATTCGCCATTGAATGGCTAACTTTAGACCGATGACCAATGCTTCATATTCTGCTATGTTGTTGGTGCATTGGAAGTTAAGTCTGAAAGACTTTGGAATTGTATCATGATCTAGAGTGATAAGAACTATCCCTGCCCCCACACCATGGTTCGTACACAATCCATCAAAATAAAGTTGCCATACCTCAATCGTCGGTTGTAGTGTCATGATAGATTCATCAGGAAAGTCAGAGATAATAGGCTGGTGGTCTTGAATTGGTGCCTCTGCTAGTTGATCTGCTATCACTTGTCCTTTGATAGCTTTTCTATCTATGTACTCAATGTCAAACTCTCTTAAGATCATTACCCACTTTGCCAGTCGTCCCGTGAGTGCTGCTTTGCTTAGGAGGTACTTGAGAGGATCAATATGTGTGACCAATTTTGTTTGGTGACTCAACATGTAGTGCCTTAGCTTCTGGGAAGTGAAAAAAACTACTAGGCATGACTTCTCAATTAGCATATAGTTTAGCTCGTATCCAACCAAAGTCGTGCTTAGATAGTAGATGGCCCTCTCTTTTCTTGCATCATCATGTTGTGCCAAGATGACACCTAATGCTGATTTTGTCACTGAGATATATAGAAGCAATGGTCTACCTTGTACTGGTGGTACCAATATAGGAGACTTAAGATGGTAGTCTTTGAATATCTAAAATGCCTATTCACATTGCTCTGTCCATATGAACTTGATGTCTTTATGCAATAGATGTTGGAATGGGTGGCACTTGTCTGCCAGTTGAGCTATGAAGCATCTGATCGATTGAAGCCTTCCTTGTAACCCTCTTAGTTGTCTCAAGTTTGATGGTGAAGGCATGACCAATATTTCTTTGACCTTTGCTGGATCCACTTCGATTCCTCTATGTGATACTATGAACCCCAATAATTTTCCTGCTATGACACCGAATGCACACTTTTTTGGATTTAGTCAGACTTTAAATTCCTGCATTCTATCAAAGATGGGTCCCAAAACCTATAGATGATCCTTTCAAATTTTTGATTTGGCTAATATGTCATCCACATAGTTATCTTGTGGATGAGATCATGAAATATAGTCACCATAGCCCTTTGATATGTCGCTCCGGCATTCTTTAGCCAAACGACATGACATTCGAACAATATGTTCCCCAAGGACATGTGAAAGCTATTTTGTGTTGGTCCTCTGGTGTGATCCATATTTGATTGTAACCTGAAAAGCCATCCATGAGTGATAGCATTTGGTGTCCGGTAGTTAGGTCTACTATCATATCAATGTTTGGTAAAGGAAAGTCTTCCTTGGGACATGCTATGTTGAGATCCCGAAAGTCTATGCAAATCTGTATTTGACCACTATGCTTTGTAACTAGTACTAGATTAGATATCCAGTTCACATATGGTATAGATCTGATGAATTTAGCATCCAAGAGCTTTTTCAGTTCTGCCTTGACTAGTAATGCAACGTGAGGGTGTATCTTTCTTAGCTTCTGTTTGACAGGTTTGGCGTTGGGTAGCAATGGGAGGTGGTGTAGCACAAGCTCTGGATCTAATCTTGGAATATCTGAGTAGGAACATGTGAAATTGATCATTCTTGCCTTGAAGAAACTGATGAACTATTCTCTCTCCTTAGGAGTGAGTATTTTGCCAAGTATATGTTTCTCAGGTTCTTTTCATCTCCAAAGTTAACTTCCTCTATCTCTTCGGCTAGTAGTGCTGATTTCTCCTTTGTCAGGGGGAGGAGTTCCTTCTTTCCATCTTCTAGTGCCTCAGTGAGGTTTTTTTCTAGAAGATACGTCTTCTTTTAGCTTTTTATTCTTTTGTTCTTTTTTCTTTTGTGGACTGGAAAGAGGAGCTTGCTCCCCAAAATATGCTACTTTGTCTAGGTTAATGGAGAATCTTGCCTTATGTTCTCCTAATAGAATTCCTTCCCTCAGTCCCATGAAATGAGATATTGCCTCATCATTCTCGAAGATATCTAGATCAGGTGGCCCTTGTTGATCCCACTCTATAAGCTCAGGGTGTACAAGACATACACTTTCACTACTGTTTTGCTCTGGTTGACTGAATGAGATTGCTGATATGGTGCCTACAAAATTGGACTGTGATGTGGACGCACCACTTGAGGTTTGATAAATGACATGTTTGTCTATACAGGGTTGTTCGGTGATGGTCAGTTGGTCAAATAGGTCTGCTAGATTTATGATAATGTCAGCCCGAGGGGAATAAAAGGGGATTGACAGTTCAGAGTCGTGGAGGGATCTCCAATCATACTCATGGGATTCAGTCTCAATGGAATGTTCATCCGATGTCTCACTTCCTTGGTTATCATTGATTGCTAAGTGTAGGTTTATTTGGGATTGTGTGGTTCCCTCTTCGGCGGGAAATAACTGCACTAATATGTTTCTTATTAGGACATGCTCTGTGTTGTGCCCCTGATGCATCTTTGCTATTTGCTCGTGATTGACTTGAATGTCTTGGATCACAGGACTAGTGCTTTTTTGTCCATATCCCAAACCTCTTGTGTTTCTTTGGGTTGGTGGAAGAGGCAATTCATATATGCCTTGTTGTCTTTCCCCCAGCCCAATTGTACGATCATACCAAAATCTTTGTATCATTGTGTAACCGTTACCATAGTTCCACAAAGGTAATGGAGGCCGGATTGTCTTAGGGGAATCTTGGTATAACCAGGTATTGATTTTTTTTTCAAAAGGATTTTCTTCCACTATGTCTCCCCACTGGAAAAAGGTTGTGGGTGGACATCTGAATAGAACAAGCTATGGAGTTTCTATTGCAATAATGGGTTGTGGCATGCCATGAGTTCTTGGGCTTTAAGGCATGTGCATGATGGTAAAAGCCTCTTCATATCTGTATTCACCACAGCCCTTATCTGTGATGGATATCTTGCCTGCTTTCTGTAGAAGTTGATAAATGCAACTTCACCCAAGATCATCTGCATGCATAACTGTTACAAAGAAGAAGAAAGAAGACAGCTATGAAGGCTAAAAAGCCAGAGACATCATGTGATCAAGAAAACAATATATTAATGATATGTTTCTATGAATTACAATGTGATGTAAAAAATTTGTGATGAAAACTAACAAGTGAATCCTTATAAAAGGAAACACGAAACCCTAAAAGGGAAACCCTAAGGTTAGCTGAAGCAAACTAGAGTGAATAGGTAAGTTAGTAATTAGATCATAATGATTTAATTTAGTAACCCGATAGACTATTACTCTAACACCCCCCCTTAAGATAAGCTTAGGGAGAAGCAAAACCTAGGAAACTACTGCAGAAAGTAGGAAAGATGGGTCCCAAAAACAAGGCCTGATCAGGTACCCAAGTACAAGAAAGAAAACTAGATGAAGGAAACAAAGCCTCCAATCTAGGGAAAGGTGTCCCAGAGAAAGGAACAAGAATGAGCAAGAAGCATCTCCGAAGCATGGAACTGAAAACTCTGTCAGAAGAGACTGCTGAAACCCCCACTGAAGTGCATGACCAGGTAGAGAAGACAATGTCTGAAGAGCTGATCAATCGAACCAGGAAGCAATAGAACCAACAGGTGAACCCCCCCATAATGCTGAACTGGGAGAGGTGACAGGAACACTGAAATGCAATACCAGAAACATCTGTAGAAAGTAGAATCATGAACACCAACAATGCAATAGAAGTAAAAACACAGGATAAAGGGCGGTGTCATTGACACATAGCATGGGCTAATGTCATGGAAGGTACACTCACTTGACAAAGGTGGATGTGCCTAAAATGGCATAAGCATAATAACCCCCCATGGCACTTTATAACAGAGTGCAAGTACTAAAACCATACAAGGTGTACAAGATCCCAGAAATGCAGAAGTAGGCACTTTATCTCAGTGCATTTACAGAATAAAGAATGCATCAGAAGAAGCATACAAGGTCAGAAGTCAGAAATAAGAGTGAGCTATGAAATCAGAAGAAGAGATCCCAGGACCTATAGAACCAAGCAATCCACCAGAGGGCATAAACTGCCAAACTCGGAGGAGAGAAAACCTAGAGAAGAATCTAGAAAAAAGAGCCCTTCAACTGAATAGTACACTGAAATAGCTTTTCGACGATATCTCGTTGCCAAAAATAGAGTCTGGATGAGCCAGATATGACTCCCAGAAGGCAAAGAAAGATATCAGACTTCAACAGAAAAAAATGCTATCAAAATGGTAGAACCCAAAACCCTAACCCCCATTATCAGAAAGTACTCGGAAAGAGCTTTTCGACAGTATATGAAAGTCACAAAAATACCCCCGTATGCTCAAGATATCGCAAAAAAGGCCTAGGTACCTCCAAAAAACCAAAAAAGGGCCAAAATAAGCCCCAGGGGCTAAAAAGATTGGGCCCACGGGTACATGGAGAGCGCTGGGGGCTGAGCCGAAGCCCTCAGACCCTCATATGACTGCCAGCGGAGCAAATAAGCCTGCGGGGGCTGGCAGGAATTGCGCCACCGATGTAAAAGGGGCGCCACCGGGCGGCGGGTGACGGGTTCCGGGGCGGGCCGCAGGAACAGAGCCCTGGAGGTGGGCGGAGGCCGGCGGGGAAGCCGCGGCGGTGCGGGGAGCGCAGAGCACCGGGGGAGGACACCGGGCGGTGGGGGCCGCGGTGGAGGAGGGCCGGCGGGCCGGCGAAGCAGAGCGG
Organism: Thuja plicata; assembly: GCA_018584345.1. Classification (NCBI taxonomy): domain Eukaryota; kingdom Viridiplantae; phylum Streptophyta; class Pinopsida; order Cupressales; family Cupressaceae; genus Thuja; species Thuja plicata. Next base: position 5,851,808 of record MU224933.1, on the reverse strand, counting down.
GCCGCAGGGGCGGTGGAGCCGCTGTCGGCGGTGCCTTTTCAAATAAAACAGCCTGCACTGTTTAAAAACAAAAAACCATAAAAAACATAATTTTTTTAATGTTTTGTTTATTTTTTTGCCTCAGTTTCTATGCAGTACGACACATAAACCAAATTTTTTTTGCCTCAGATCCCAGTAGTCCAAAATGGATGAATTTTATGTCGTTTATAGGGTTTTGGGGTCCTCTGAGCTCAATGGCAATGTTCGTTTGAGCCCAAAGTGACCATAACCAAAGCTTGCCCCTGAAACACAACAAAAAACACTGGAAAAACTCTGAAACCCTCTGTGATTGGAATGCTTCAACAAAAAACGAACAGCCAGCAGCAAGATGGCTCTGATACCATGTAGAAGTTGATAAATGCAACTTCACCCAAGATCACCTGCATGCATAACTGTTACAAAGAAGAAGCAAGAAGACAGCTATGGAGGCCAAAAAGCCAGAGACATCATGTGATCAAGAAAATAATATATTAATGATATGTTTCTATGAATTACAATGTGATGTAAAAACTCTGTGATGAAAACTAACAAGTGAATCCTTATAAAAAGAAACACGAAACCCTAAAAGGGAAACCCTAAGGTTAGCTGAAGCAAACTAGAGTGAATAGGTAAGTTACTAATTAGATCATAATGATTTAATTTAGTAACCCAATAGACTATTACTCTAACACTTTCTATGTCATATCCTTGAGATTTGAATCTGAAGAGGATGAGATGCTTGCATCTTGTTTAATTACTATCTTTCCTACTGCTCGTGTGACATCCTTGGGATTCGAATCTAAAGAGGATGGGATGCTTGTATCTTGGTTTGATGGTACCTGGTTATCAGTGCTGATTTGGACCACATTACAATATTGGAAGGGATTGGGATCTCCCTCTATGATGATCTTCTCTCCTTAGTGAGGGAACTTGATGCATTGATGGTATGTCAAAGGTATAGCTTGCATTTCATGTATCCAAGGTCTCCCTAGTAACATGTTGTATCCCAACTCAAGGTCTAAGATTTGGAAGGGTGTGTTTTTGACCACAAGACCAATGTGAACAGGTAGAATGATAATACCCTTAGAGGACCTTTCCTCTTCATCATAAGCTCTGATATATATCCTCCTTGTGGCATCAATGCTTATTTTTGAATAGCCCAGTTGCTTGATTAACTTTAGTGTACAAATGTTTAACCCAGCGCCAAAATCAACAAGGACCCTACAGACAAAACTTTTGTGGATCTGGACAAGTAAGTGTAGAGGATCATTATGCAGGGGTTTATGCGACGGTACATCACAGTCTGTGAATGTGGCATGTTTGTTAGCTTCTATATGGTTGACCATTGTTTGGAAGCTCTTGGGTGTTATGTCCCTTGGGATAGTTGCATTCTGAAGTGCTTGGTCAAGTGCTAGTTTATGCTGCAGAGATATGCGCAATAGGTCAAACATGGAGATCTCGACAGGTGTGCACTTTAGTTGGTCCACTATGCTTATTTGTGGATCTGAGTTTGCTATAGGATTGGCTGATGTAGTAGTTGAGGATGGTACTCCTTGCAAGATGACTCTAGCATGATGCATTGTTACAACACAATTGTTACCTTGGTCTCTGATAGTGATTTTAGCCACATGGTTATCTGAAGGATTGAGGCAATTGATGACATTATCACTGTTGGCATATGTATAGTTAACTTGTTTCATTTGGCCACCAGACCTGGAGGCTTTTCCCTTGTTGTGATCATGAAAGGTATCATTGAATATAGTGTGATCAGTTGTGCCTTTGGTTTGAGTATTCGTCACATCAATGATCCCTGTGTCAATTAGATCTTGGATAGCATGTTTCAATCGGTAGCAGTTAGCTATTTTGTGCCCTTTCACCCAATGAAACTTGCAAAAATATTTGTCATTGTACCACCTTAGTTTGTTTTCATCTTGTTCAAAGTCCCTAATTTTTGGGGGAGTGATAGTGTTTGATTGTATGAACTCGCATAAAGCTGATTCCATCGGCTCTCCTAATGGTGTGAAATCTCATTGCTGGAATTGAAACCGTGGTTTGCGTTGATTCTGTTGTTGACTGTTTGACACAATAGCCACTTGTACAGGGGGAGGTTGGTTTTGGGTGTATGCTTGTTGAGTGGGCCCTGTAGGTTTTTGGTTTGCCACAGGCGTGCCTTGCAGTGACACCTTGGGTTGTGCATAGTTGATTGTTTTCACATTAATGACACCATCGCTAGTGACATTTTTTTTTTGTTCCACCACTTAGCCTTTTCCGTTGCATTCTTATTTATATTCGTTTGTGTGGGATCTACGAAGATTCCTTGTTTGACTAAGTTATGCTCACAACGAACTCCTCTTTTGATGAGTTGTTTAAAGTTTGGAGCTAACTGTAACTCTGTTATGAATGACATGTTTGGGATCAGATTTTCAACAAACATGACTATTAAGTCTTGTTCAGGCACATCATATGTTATGCGGTTTTCCATATTCCTCCATCTCTGTAGGAATTTCACAAAAGACTCTCCATCCTTCTGTTTAATGTCACAAAGGTCCTTGATGCTGACCTTGCGCTCAATGTTATGATGGAAGTGAGCTATGAAATTTTTAGCTAATTCTCCCCAAGACTGAATGCCATGAGGTGGATATGAGAACCATTCCATTGTTGGTCTGGCCAAACTTTGTGGGAATAGTTGCATTAGATATGTCTCATCATGAGCGACTTCAACGCAACTAGCAAAAAACTCTCGGATATGCTCAATAGGGTTGGTATTGCCCCTATACTTGTCAAATTTTGGTACCAAAAAGTGATTTGGGAATGGACACATGTGAAGAGAATGGTCAAAGGGATATGGGTATAAATCCTCTGCGGTATAGAATTTAGTCTGCCCCTGATTTTGCATATCCATCATTTGGGTTTGAAGGGTTTGCATTTGTTGCATTAGAATGTTCATTTTATATTGAGGCTGGTGCGTGTGGACATTCCTCTGTGCTGTGGTGGGTATGAGGCTATGCCTCTGTGTCCCTTGAGTAGGAACATAGGATTTCATCCTAGGGACTTGATATTGATTCCCCACTAAGTGATTTATAACTGGAGGGACATGAGTAGTCCATGGTGGGTTTTGATGTGTTTGCTGTTGTGACTGAAACTGGGTTTGATAATGCTGGGGTAGGTATTGCTGCTGCTGAGGTTGGGTTTGAAACTGGGGTTGCTATCGCTGAAGTTGGATTTGAGGCAACTAAAGCTAGGGTTTCTGTTGTGGGTTTTGGAACTGAGGCAACTGAAGCTGGGGTTGTTGTTGTAGAGGTTGGATTGGTGTTGGAATGGGCAAAGATGTAGCTTTGGGCGGGCCTTGACTGTAAGTCATCCCTGCAGAGATGGATCCTTGCAGGAATGATGTGTTGATCCCAAGACTAGTGTGAATTGATTGCAGCAGTGGCATAGTTTTAGAATAGTTGGTAGTTGGTGGGATTGAAGGCATAGCATGAGAGCTTGATTGTCCTGGCCATGAGACCAAAGGTGGGGGCATACTAGTGACCATGGGTGCACTTAGTTGCGAGCCTATCATGCCTTGAGTAGATGATGTGCTGGCCTGGGTTAGGTCATTGGTTTGATTGGATATAGTTTGTGTCAATGCGGGTAAAACCAATGGTGGAAAGGTTGAAGACACAATAGGTAGTATCTGAGGAAGTTGAGTAGTATTGTGACCTGCGAGAGGGTTTTTGGGTCATATAGTTGATACACTGAATTCAGCAGGGAGTTTGACTCCCTTCTTTATTAGCATGACGAAGTAACGTTCAGGGTTCCTCTCTACAACAACATCAACTACTTTGGTGGAGTAAGCATCTTGTTCCACATCTTCAATTTCTTCTTCTGTGATATCTTGGAAAAAAGCTGCCCCACGGGGCTGCTCAATAAATAGAGCAGAACTGGTGTTCATGAAGGGATCGTTCTCTTACTCTATTTCCCAAGTGGGGAAACGGTTGATATATGACTCATCAGGTTGAGTTCTAGCCTTAGACCTTGTGTAAGGTCCTCCATGAGGTGTTTGAGACATAGTGTGGTCTAGGTTTTGTAACTAAAACAAGTGATATAAAGCAAACAAAGAAGAAGATCCTTTCTGAGGAAAGTCCGAGTTATGTTTTGGACAAGGGTAATTCTAAGGACAGATTTTGAAATAAATTGATCTCAAAGTGGTGATGATAAAAGATAAGATTTGCTGACCTTTCTCTTGGACAAAGTCAATTTGATAAAGATGATGATGTTTGATATGATGAGATCAAGGTATTTCGAGTCTGATCTTTCTAACTAACAATGTTTTTGACAATAGTCGTGCTTTACAGGAGAAAGGGTAATCTTTAATGTTTAGAGATTCACACAATGTTCTTCATGTTTTCCTGGGATAGACACTAGTTTTGGACACCAAATGAAGAATTCTTTCAAGGTTTCAGATCAAAATAGGAATGTAGTATATCTGGTCAATTATGGTACAATTTCATTGATTGCGGTAAAATAACTGGTCGATTGTGGTAGTTTATCACATAATGCTACTGATTTGCAAGATAGTTGACGTTGACAACCCTACAATTTAACATGTTTGACTCATTTTTGACAGTTTGGATGTTTTGTTTTGCGTTTTCAAAAACTGATCAAAGAGACAAGCACAATAGACACTGTGTTTTGAAGAAAGAAGACTGAAATTGTGTATGTTCTACAAATTTTTCAAGTTGCAAGGTTATCACGAGGTCTCAACAATGAACAATCAGATTAATCTTGGTTAATGGCTTCAAAATACAATGTTATAGGCCCAATGCTTGAATGTCCATTAGCTCACACAACAATTGTCACGCTACTAGGACACGAAGGTCCACGACGTAGGTGCCCATGTTTTTTCTATTTCCAGGTATTGTTGCTGTGGAGTGAAGATCTCTTTCACTACACAAATACCGTGGGACACATATGTTGGGAATCTTGGGGGGAAATTTTGCAACCCCTTGCACTATAATAAGGTATCTGTTCGGAG
>MU224933.1:5816748-5846723 GCA_018584345.1 Thuja plicata | reverse complement strand
AAAACGGGTTGGCCTCTAATTAATCAAGGTTGTAGTAAGGGTCCGTGGTGTCTCTCCAATCAGTTTGTACATGCGTGACTCACTTAAGAGCCTAGTTGATCATGCTGGCTCCTTAGGGATATTCACCTGATCCAGACTATCATCAACACGCCTCACCCAAGCTTGGCTAGATAAGACAGAACTTTGGTTCGCATAACAATGAAACATCCGTAGCATAAGAACAACATTTCAGAAGGAGTAGAGAGAGACAATAGAAGCTTCAAGCATCGTGGGGTTTGCATTCATTTTTTTTCCTTTCTCTTGCTTGTACATTTTATTAATTACATTTCATTGTTATTCATTTGGTAGTATTGTGTATTTGGTTTATATCAATTGTGAAACATTTTCTACTGACCCTTGCCTTTGGAAAGCTTGGGAATCCACGGATCATGAATCGGAAGGATAGGCATACATTTTGGTGAACCTGACATGAAACAAACAGCCCAAATACCTCTTGCAGATGAAGAACTAGATTAATCAACCATGAATGTACAGTTTGACCTCTTTAGTTTGGTTTGAACACCTTCTTTAGCAAACAGACACAAGTACATCATAGAAGCAATGGAATACTTCACCAAGTGGGTGGAAGCAATTCCCCTCACTTACATTACTGGAAAGCAAATACCGATGTTCATACTTAACCACATCATCTATTGATACGGGATCCCCCAAACAATATTGATAGATCATGGCACCCCTTTCCAGAACAAGGATGTTGAAGACCTATGTGAACTGTTCCGCATCAAACAAGGTTTCTCCTCATTTTAATACCCTCAAGGGAATGGGCAAGACAAAGCTACAAATAAAATGATCCTGAAAATCCTGAAGAAAAAAGTGAACGAATCAAGGAGAGACTGGCATTTACAGCTTACTCCCACATTATGGGCATACAGAACTAGTGTGAGAACACCCACATGAGCCAATCCTTTCTCCCTAGTCTATGGATCAGAGGTGGTATTACCCCTCGAAGTAGAAATCCCATCCCTGAGGATATCATTGAAGAACCTGGTTTCAGATGAAGACTATAGAGTGGCACGGCTCAGTAAAATAGAGTTACTAGATGAAAGAAGGCAACATGCCTTCGACCACTTAAAAGGCTATTAGAATCGCCTTAGAAGGAACTATCACAAGAAGGTGAAGCCACAAACATTTGAGGTAGGAGACCTTGTCCTCATGGAAAATCAGAAGAATCAAGCAGAGTAAGTCAAACCTGGAAAGTTCGAGCCTAACTGGCTAGGACCATTTGTTATTATCAGCTCTACTCAGAGTGGGAAATTCATACTAGCAACACTAGAAGGAGATCAGCTCCCTGACTACATAAAAAATATGCACCTAAAGAGGTTCTACCCTTAAAGGTCTCTATGGTTAAGGCATTTATCTACACATCCAGAAAATACCAAAAAAAAAAATGAAAAAGTTACCTTGGTGAAAACCTGGCAATCAGGCGCCTTGGTGACAACCAAAAAAAATAAAAATAAAATAAAATAAAAGAAAAAAAGAAAAAAAAGTAAAGAGAAAACAAAATCGCTCTCTCAGTGAAAACCTGGCAATTAGGCGCTATTGAGTAGGTACCTTGGTGAAAACCTGGCAAACAGGCGCCAAGTGTTCTAGAAGCACAAAACCCCTATGAGCACTAAGCACTTACCCATGGTTAATACCGGTCCATCAGAATAGGGAGCAATTCCAAATGTTCAGAAAAATCCTAAAAATCGGAAAGCTCATAAAAAATCCTACAAAGATAAAAAATCAAGAGAAAATCAATCTTCATAAAAAAAATTCAAAAAAACTTGCAAAAATCCCAAAGCAATAAAACCAACTTGGTTATCAAGAGAGCAAGGGGCAAGCACGACCAGTAAATCAAATGTCATAATCATGAGCTTTGCATATCAGCATTGGGCTCATCTGACACAACTTTATCAATTTATCAATTCAATCAGCAAGCAATAGGCGACCAAGATAAACTGATTGCCAGGTTTTCACCAAGGTAACTTTTATATTTTTTTTGATTTTTTTGGTATTTTATGGATATGTAGATAAATGCCTTAACCATAGAGACTTTTAAGGGTAGAACCTCTTTAGGTGCATGCTGTTGGTGTAGCCGGGGAGCTGATCTCCTTCTGGTGTTGCTAGTATGAATTCCCCACTCTGAGTAGAGCTGATAATAACAAATGGTCCTATCCAGTTAGGCTCAAACTTTCTGGGTTTGACTCGCTCTGCTTGATTCTTCTAATTTTCCATGAGGACAAGGTCTCCTACCTCAAATGTTTGTGGCTTCACCTTCTTGTGATAGTTCCTTCTAAGGCAATTTTGATAGCCTTGTAAGTGGTCGAAGGCATGTTGCCTTCTTTCATCTAGTAACTCTAGTTTGTTGAGCCGTGCCACTCTATAGTCTTCATCTGAAACCAGGTTCTTCAATGATATCCTCAGGGATGGGATTTCTAATTTGAGGGTTAATACCACCTCTGATCCATAGACTAGGGAGAAAGGAGTGGCTCCTGTGGGTGTTCTCACACTAGTTTTGTATGCCCATAATGCGGGAGTAAGCTGTAAATGCCAGTCTCTCCCTGATTCGTTCACTATTTTCTTCAGGATTTTCAGGATCATTTTATTTGTAGCTTCGGCTTGGCCATTTCCTTGAGGGTAGTAAAATGAGGAGAACCCTTTTTTGATGCGAAACTATTCACACAGGTCTTCAACATCCTTGTTCTGGAAAGGGGTGCCATGATCTGTCAGGATTGTTTGGGGGATCCCGTATCGACAGATGATGTGGTTAAGTATGAACATCGGTATTTGCTTTCCAGTGATGTAAGTGAGGGGAATTGCTTCCACCCACTTGGTGAAGTATTCCATGGCTGCTATGATGTTCTTAAGTCCATTTGCTGAAGAAGGTGTGATTTTTCCTACCAGGGCAAATCCCCACATTGAAAATGTTAATGGTGATGTGATAGGATTTAGTTCCTGGGCCGGTGCATGGATGAGGTCTCCATGAATTTTACACTGTCTACACCTTTGAACATGCTTGTGTGCATTGGTCTCTATTGTGGGCCAATAGTATCCCATGCGGATTATTTTCTTGGCTAAACTATTGCCACCTCCGTGGGTTCCACATATTCCTTCATGTACCTCATACAAAGCTTTCTGGGATTCTATGGAAGTGAGACATCGTAGTAATGTTTCATCTAGACTTTGTCGGTATAGAGTAGTTGAGAGGATGGTATACCTAGAGGCTTGGCAGATGAGGGATTTTCATTGGTTCCTAGACAAGTTTGGAGGTAAGACATTGTTTTGGAGATAGCTATAGACATCTTGGTACCATGGGGACTCAGGAACAACAAAGACACACGCTGATTCTGTGATAGATGCCTAATGTGATGGCACCAAGAGTTTCTCCACTAGAAACTAGAATTTGGTATTGTTACCTGGCATATCAATCAATGATGCTATGGTAGCCATCACATCTTCCGCTTTATTTTGTGCTCTTGGGACTTGCTCAAAGATAATGTAATGAAACTTTGTGCACAATCTTTCCCTCTGTACTCTGTAAGGTATGAGCTTCTCATCTTTGGTCATATAATCATTGTTAACTTGACTAATGACCAACTACGAATCGCCAAAGACTTTCAGGTTCTTGATTCTCCATTGAATGGCTATCTTTAAACCGATGACCAGTGCTTCCTATTCTGCTATATTGTTGGTGCATTGGAAGTTAAGTCTAAAAGACTTTGGAATTGTATCATGATCTAGAGTGATAAGAACTATCCCTGCCCCCGCACCATGGTTTGTACACAATCCATCAAAATAAAGTTGCCATACCTCGATCGCCGGTTGTAGTGTCATGATAGATTCGTCAGAAAAGTTTGAAACAATAGGATGGTGGTCTTGAATTGGTGCCTCTGATAGTTGATCTGCTATCACTTGTCCTTTGATAGGATTTCTGTCTATGCACTCAATGTTGAACTTGCTTAAGATCATTACCCACTTTGCCAGTCTTCCCGTGAGCGCTGCTTTGCTTAATAGGTACTTGAGAGGATCAATATGTGCGACCAATTTTGTTTGGTGACTCAACATGTAGTGTCTACGCTTTTGGGAAGCAAAAAAAATGCCAGGCATGACTTCTCAATGGGTGTATAGTTTAGCTCATATCCAACCAAAGTCCTACTTAGATAGTAAACGACCCTCTCTTTTCCTGCATCATCATGTTGTGCCGAGAGTACACCTAACACTCATTCCGTCACTGAGATATACAGAAGCAATGGTCTACCTTGTATTGGTGGTACCAATATAGGAGACCTAATAAGGTAGTCTTTGAATATTTGAAATGCCTATTTGCATGGCTCTATCCATATGAACTTGGTGTCTTTATGCAATAGGTGTTGGAATGGGTGGCACTTGTCTGCCAGTTGAGCTATGAAGCGTTTGATCGATTGGAGCCTTCCTTGTAACCCTCTCAGTTGTTTCAAGTTCGATGGTGGAGGTATTTCCAATATTTCTTTGACCTTTGCTAGGTCCACCTCGATTCCTCTGTGTGATACTATGAACCCCAATAATTTTCCTACTATGACACCGAATGCACACTTTTTTGGATTTAGTCAGACTTTGAATTCCTGCATTCTATCAAAGATGGGTCCCAAAACCTGTAGATGATCCTTTTGAAGTATTGATTTTTCTAGTATGTCATCCACATAATATTCCATTGTCTTGTGGATGAGATCATGAAATATGGTTGTCATAGCCCTCTGATATGTCGCTCTGACATTATTTAAACCAAATGGCATGACATTCCAACAATATCTTCCCCAAGGACATGTGAAAGCCATTTTGTGTTGGTCTTCTGGCGCGATCCTTATTTGATTGTAACTTGAATAGCCATCCATGAGTGATATCATTTGATGTCTGGCGGTTAGGTCTACTATCATATCAATGTTTGGTAAAGGAAAGTCATCCTTGGGACATGCTATGTTGAGATCCCGGAAGTCTGTGCAAATCCATACTTGACCACTGTGCTTTGTAACTGGTACCAGATTAGATATCCAATCCACATATGGTATAGGTTTGATGAATTTAGCATCCAGGAGCTTTTTCAATTTTGCCTTGACTAGTAATGCAATGTGAGGGTGTCTCTTCGGCTAGTAGTGCTGATTTCTCCTCTATCAGGGGGAGGAGTTCCTTCTTTCCATCTTCTAGTGCCTTAGTGAGGTTTTCGCTAGAAGATACGTCTTCTTTTAGCTTTTTATTCTTTTGTTCTTTTTTCTTTTGTGGACTGGAAAGAGGAGCTTCCTCCCTGAAATATGCTACTCTATCTAGGTTAATGGAGAATCCTGCCTTGTGATCTCTTGATAGAATGCCTTCCCTTAGTCCCATGAAATGAGCTATTGCCTCATCATTCTCAAAGATATCTAGATCAGGTTGCCCTTGCTGATCCCACTCTATAAGCTTAGGGTGTACAAGACATACACTTTCACTACTATTTGGCTTTGGTTGACTGAATGGGACTGTTGATATGGTGCCTATAAAATTGGACTGTGATGTGGACGCACCACTTGAGATTTGATAAATGACATGTTTGTCTATACAGGGTTGTTCGGTGATGGTCAATTGGTCAAACAGGTCTGCTAGATTTATGATAATGTCGGCCTGAGGGGAATAATAGGGGATTAATGGTTCAGAGTCATGGAGGGATCTCCACTCATACTCATGGGAGTCAGTCTCAATGGAATGTTCATTTGATGTCTCACTTCCTTGGTTATCATTGATTGCTAAGTGTAGGTTTATTTGGGATTTTGTGGTTCCCTCTTTGGCAGGCAACAACTGCGGTAATATGTTGCTTATTAGGACATGCTCTGTGTTGTGCCCCCGGTGCATCTCTTCTATTTTCTCGTGATTTACTTGAATGTCTTGGATCACAAGACTAGTGCTTTGTTGTCCATATCCCAAACCTCTTGTGTTTCTCTGGGTTGGTGGGAGAGGCAATTCATATATGCCTTGTTGTCTTGCCCCCAGCCCAGTTGTACCATTGTACCCAAATATTTGTATCATTGTGTAACCTTTACCATAGTTTGATAAAGGTAATGGAGGCCAGATTGTCTCAGGGGAATCTTGGTATAACCAGGTATTGATGTCTTGTTAAAAAGGATTTTCTTCCACTATGTCTCCCCACCAGACAAAGGTTGTGGGTGGACATTTGAATAGAATAGGCTGCGGAGTTTCTATTGCAATAACAGGTTGTGGCATGCCATGAGTTCTTGGGCTTTGAGGCATGTGTGTGATGTTAAAAGCCTCTTCATATCTGTATTCACCACAACCCTTATCTGTGATGGATATCTTGCTTGCTTTCTGTGTGATATCTTTAAGTTTCGAGTCTGAAGAGGATGAGATGTTTGCATCTTGTTTAATGACTATCTTTCCTACTACTCGTGTGACATCCTTTGGATTCAAATCTGAAGAGGATGGGATGCTTGCATCTTGGTTTGATGGTACCTAGTTATCATTGCTGATTTGGACCACATTACAATATTGGAAGAGATTGGGATCTCCCTTTATGATGATCTCACTTGATGCATTTATGGTATGTCGAAGGTACAACTTGCATTTCATGTATCCAAGGTCTCCCTAGTAACATGTTGTATCCCAACTCAAGGTCTAAGTTTTGGAAGGGTGTGTTTTTAACCACAGGACCAATGCAAACAGGTAGAATGATAATACCCTTAGAGGACCTTTCCTCTTCATCATAGGCTCTGATATTTATCCTCCTTGTGACATCAATGCTTGATTCTAAATAGCCCAGTTGCTTGATTAACTTTAGAGTAAAAATGTTTAACCTGGATCTACCATCAACAAGGACCCTATGGACAATGCTTTTGTGGATCTGGACAAGTAAGTGTAGAGGATCATTATGCAGGGGTTTATGCAGTGGCACATCACGGTCTCTGAATTTGGCATGTTTTTTAGCTGCTATATGGTTGACCATTGTTTGGAAGCTCTTAGGTGTTATGTTCCTTAGGATAGTTGTTTTCTAAAGTGCTTGATCAAGTGCCAGTTTATGCTGCAGAGATATGCGCAATAGGTCAAACATGGAGATCTCGGCAGGTGTGCGCTTTAGTTGGTCCACTATGCTTGTTTGTGGATTCGAGTTTGCTATAGGATTGGCTGATGTAGTAGTTGAGGATGGTACTCCTTGCAAGATGACTCTAGCACGATGTGTTGTTACAACACAATTGTTACCTTGGTATCTGATAGTGATTGTGGCCACATGGCTATTTGAAGGATTGAGGCAATTGATGACATTATCACTGTTGGCATATGTATAGTTAACTTGTTTTGTTTGTCCACCAAACCTGGAGGCTTTTCCCTTGTTGTGATCATGAAAGGTATCATTGAAAATGGTGTGATCAGTTGTGCCCTTGGTTTGAGTATTCATCACATCGATGATCCCTGTGTCAATCAGATCTTGGATAGCGTGTTTCAATCGGTAGCAGTTGGCCATTTTGTGCCCTTTCACCCGATGAAACTCACATAAATATTTGTCATTATACCACCTCAGTTTGATTTCATCTTGTTCAAAGTCCCTATTTTCTGGGAGAGTGATAGTGTTTGATTGTATCAACTTGTGTAAAGATGATTCTATCGGCTCTCCTAATGGTGTGAAATCTCGTTCTTGGAATTGAAACCATGGTTTGCGTTGATTCTGTTGTTGACTGTTTGACATAGCGACCACTTGTACAGGGGGAGGTTGGTTTTGGGTGTATGCTTGTTGAGTGGGCCCTGTGGGTTTTTGGTTTGCCACAGGTGTGCCTTGTAGTGACACCTTGGGTTGTGTGTAGTTGACTGTCTTCATATCAATGACACCATCGCTAGTGACATTTTTGTTTTTGTTCCACCACTTAGATTTTTCCGTTGCATTCTAATTTGTATTTGTTTGTGTGGGATCAGCAAGGATTCCTCGTTTGACTAAGTTCTGCTCACAACGAACTCCTCTTTCGATGAGTTGTGTGATGTTCAGAGCTAACTATAACTCTGTTGTGAATGACATGTTTGGGATTAGATTGTCAACAAACATGACTATTAAGTCTTGTTCAGGCACATCATATGTTATATGGTTTGCCGTATTCCTCCATCTCTATAGGAATTTCACGAAAGACTCTCCATCTTTCTATTTGATATTGCAAAGGTCCTTGATGCTGACTTTGTGCTCGATGTTATGATGGAAGTGAGCTATGAAATTTTCAGCCAATTCTCCCCAAGATTGAATGCCATGAGGTAGGTGTGAGAACCATTCCATTGCTGGTCCAGTCAAACTTTGTGGGAACAGTCACATTAGATATGTCTCATCATGAGCAACTTCGATGCAACTAGCAAAAAACTCTCGGATATGCTCAATAGGGTTGGTACTGCCCCTATACTTGTCAAATTTTAGTACCGAGAAGTGATTTGGGAATGGAGACATGTGAAGAGAATGGTCAAAGGGATATGGGTTTAAATCCTCTACAATATAGGATTTAGTTTGCCCCTGATTTTCCATATCCATCATTTGGGTTTGAAGGGTTTGCATTTGCTGCATTAGCATGTCCATTTGATACTGAGGCTAGTGTGTGTGGACATTCCTTTGTGTCGTGGTGGGTATGAGGCTGTGCCTCTATTTCCCTTGAGTAGGAACATAGGATTTCATCCTAGGGACTTGATATTGATTCCCCACTGAGTGATTTGTAACTGGAGGGATGTGAGTAGCCCATGGATGGTTTTGATGTGTTTGTTGTTGTGATTGAAACTGGGGTTGATAATGCTGGGGTAGGTATTGCTGCTGCTGAGGTTGGGTTTGAAACTGGGGTTGCTATCACTAAGGTTGGGTTTGAAATTTGGGTTGCTGTTACGGGGGTTGGAATTGAGGCAACTGAAGCTGGGTTTGCTATTGCGGGGGTTGGATTTGAGGCAACTGAAGCTGGGGTTGTTGTTGTGGGGGTTGGATTTGAGGCAAATAAAGCTGGGGTTGCTATTGCAGAGGTTGGATTGGTGTCATAAGTGGCAAATATGTAGCTTTGGGTAGGCCTTGACTGTAAGTCATTCCGACAGAGATGGATCCCTGCGGGCATGACGTGTTGATCCCAAGACTAGTGTGAATTAATTGCAGTAGCGGCATAGTTTTAGAATATTTGGTGTTTGGTGGGATGGAAGGCATAGCATGAGAGCTTGATCGTCCTAGCCATGAGACCAAAGGTAGAGGCATACTAGTGACCATAGGTGCACTTTGTTGTGAGCCTATCATGCTTTGAGTAGAAGATGTGCTAGCCTGGGTCAGGTCATTGGTTTGATTGGATATAGTCTATGTCAATGTGGGTAAAACCAATGGCAGAAAGATCTGTGACACAACAGGTAGTATCTAAGGAGTGTGAGTAGTGTTTTGACTTGCGAGAGGGTTTTCGGGCCATATAGTTGATACATTGAATTCAACGGGGAGTTTGACTCCCTTCTTTATTAACATGGCCAAGTAACATTTAGGATTCCTCTCTACAATAGCGTCAACTACTTTTGTGGAGTAAGCATCTTGTTCCACATCTTCAAGTTCTTCTTCTGTGATATCTTGGAAAAAAGTTGCCCCACGGGGTTGTTTAATGAATAGAGAAGAATTGGTGTTCATGAAGGGATCGTTCTCTTGCTCTGATTCCCAAGCAGGGAAACAGTTGATATATGAATCATCAGGTTGAGTTCTAGCCTTAGACCTTGTGTAAGGTCCTCCATGAAGTGTTTGAGACATAGTGCAGTCCAGGTTTTGTAACTAAAACAAGTGATATAAAGCAAACAAAGAAGAAGATCCTTTCTAAGGAAAGTACGAGTTATGTTTTGGACAAGGGTAATTCTAAGGAAAATTTTTGATATAACTTGATCTCAAAGTGGTGATGATAAAAGATAAGATTTGTCAACCTTTGTCTTGGAAAAAGTCAATTTGATAAAGATGATGATGTTTGATATGATGAGATCAAGGTATTTCAAGTCTGAGCTTTCAAACTAACAATGTTTTTGACAATAGTCGTGCTTTACAGAGAAAGGGTAATCTTTAATGTTTAGAGATTCACACAATGTTCTTCACATTTTCCTGGGATAGACACTAGTTTTGGACACCAAATGAAGAATTATTTCAAGGTTTTAGGTCAAAATAGGAATGTAGTATATCTGGTCAATTGCGGTATAATTTCATCGATTACGATAAAATAACTGGTCGATTATGGTAGTTTATCACACAATGCTATTGATTTGCAAGATAGTTGACGTTGACAACCCTAGACTTTAACACGTTTGACTCATTTTTGACAGTTTGGATGTTTTGTTTTACATTTTCAAAAACTGATCAAAGAGACAAGCACAATAGACATTATGTTTTGAAGAAAGAAGACTGGAATTGTGTATGTTCTAAAACTTTTTCAAGTTGCAAGGTTATCATGAGGTCTCAACAATGAACAGTCAGATTAATCTAGGTCAATGGCTTCAGAATACAATGTTATAGGCCCAATGCTTGAATGTCCGTTAGCTCACACAACAATTGTCACGCTACTAGGACACGAAGGTCCACGACGTAGGTGCTTGTGTTTTTGCTGTTTTCAGGTATTGTTGCCGTGGAGTGAAGATCTCTTTCACTACACAAATACCGTGGGACACATATGTTGGGAATCTTGGGGGGAAATTTTGCAACCCCTTGCACTATAATAAGGTATCTATTCTGAGGTAAAATGGGTTGGCCTCTAATTAATCAAGGTTGTAGTAAGGGTCCGTGGTGTCTCTCCAATCAATTTATATGTGCGTGACTCACTTAAGAGTCTAGTTGATCACACTGGATCCTTAGGGATATTCACCCGATCTAGACTATCATCAACACACCTCGCCCGAGCTTGGCTAGATAAGATGGAACTTTGGTTTGTGCCTTGTTTATATACCGATCGGAAGGATTACCGGTTTAAGGTCATTCTCCGAGGAGGAAGCGCATTCCCCGGACAGGCATTTCTAAAAAAGTGTAAAGGTTTGTAATCTAACAGTTTGTGCAAGTGCACCCAAAACTCAAGACACAAGGTAAATCGATTAAGCTCCAAAGTTTGAAATGTGAACTAAGCTACAGCACCATACAAACACCAATGTTCAATTTTAAGCCCAAAAGTAGGTGTTGATTGCTTGTTAAATTTTATTGCACCAAATGGAGAGATTTTTTGCCTTTGTTCAGTTTTAATCCTCACGTCAATTTTAAGCCCTAAATCTGAAATATGAGGTGTGATATGTTTTGCAAGCACTGTTATTTTTAAACCCAAATTGACAAATGAATTCCTTTTAGTTTGTTTTTTTTTAAACAGGTTAGTACCGAAAAGGATTATTTGTAAAAAAATGAGAGTATATGAACTTTGAAACAATGAACGATGCTTACCAAATCTTACCTTTCTCTGTCCTCGGTGATTGGATCCAATCCTACACAGAAACTAAAAAAATGTCAATTTAGAAACAGATGGGCAAAAGGTTGGGATCTGATATTCGCAATATTTCTGCAATTGCGGCAAGGTTCTAAAAATTGTGGTAAAATTCTATCAACTGCGGCAAAGCACTGGCAACTGCGGTGAAATTCTCATGATTGCAGCATGGATAGGGCAACTACAGAAAAATTAGTTCAATTGTGGCATGGATCAGAAAATTGCGGAAAAGTATCATAAGAAAGAAGACAGAAATAGATAGAATAAAACTATGAAAGCCTGCAATCAATTGCGTTATTAAACTAGTCGATTGCGGCACATTTTTTTTGATTGTGGTAAAATACCAACAACTACGAAATACTACAAATATCGAAGAAAAGTCAGATTTTTAAATTTACGACCGTACAGCCATGGTTGATCAATCTAGTTCTTCGTCTGCAAGAGGTATTTGGGCTATTTGTTTCACGTCGGGTTCACCAAAATGTACTCCTCTCCTTTCGGTTCGTGATCCGTGGATTCCCAAGCTTTCCAAAGGCAAGGGTCAGTAGCAAAGGTTTCACAATTGATATAAACCAAATACACAATACTACCAAACGAATAACAATGAAACATAATCAATAAAATGTACAAGCAAGAGAAAGGAAAACAAATGAATGCAAACCCCTTGATGCTTGAAGCTTCTATTGTCTCTCTCTACTCCTTCTAAAACGCTGTTCTTGATGCTCAGTATTGGCGGGGCAGCGTCTATGACTTGAGAAGTGTTGAAAATTTGCTAGTTGAAATGGGCGTGTGATCGCAAGATGGCTTGAATGCTAGAACCAAACTGACAGAATAATGGTGCACAAGAGCTTGAAATCCTAGATCCTTCAAATGGTTATGAAGGGTTTATTATATAGGAATTGGTGATGAAATGAACGGTAGAGATCAATCCAAGAGATAGGGAGATGAACGGTTGAGATCAAAAGGAACTGGAGAGGTCCTCAGTAAACTCCACCTCTTTATTTGGTAAAGAGGAGAGAGAGTTTGGTTGACTAAAGAACTAATTATGAGTTACCTTTTTGAACTGAAGAGGTGGGTGAAGTTACCCATGTGGACTGGAGATATGGGTGGAGTAACCCATGTGATTTGATTGGAGTTATCTCTTTGAAGATAAATGAATATTTAATTCATTTATTTAATAATTGTTTTCAACATGTGAGATAATTGAATTCTTTTTTATTAAGAATTGCTTTATTTGATGAAATTAAATTAATTTAATTAGTAAGTTTAAATATTTGAATTTAAACTATAGGAAATTGAGTTTAATTAATCAATTAATGGTAACTAATCAATTAAAGCTATTTAATTAAATAAAATTAATTATTTAATTAATTTTGGGAATTTGATTAGATGATTTGGGGAGTGAATTTAGAGGAAAATAGATGATTAATTAATGATTAAAAAGCCATTAATTAATAGATGAAAATTAGTGTTTTTAATATAAAGTCACAAGCCTGTCCATTTTAGGGTGTCTACAACATCAAGCACTTTGATGGATTGATTGTGACTTCCCCTAGGTTCTAAACCTGTAAATAATTCCAATCAATAATGTCTTCAAAATATGAGATATATTTCTAAAGGTATGATACATGAAAAAATTATGCAACCAAGTGAGAGTTGGTGGTAGAGCATATCTATATGCGACCATATTAACAACTTCCAGCACCTCAAACAGTCCAACATATCTTGGCACAAGTTTATAAGATTTCTCAAACTTAATGGTATTTTTTTTGTCATTTGACTCTTAGGCATACCTTCTCCCCTACTACAAAGCATCTTGGTGTTATTTTAGCGTTGGCATATCTTTTGTGTCAATCATTAGCTTTATCTAACCTTTTTCTGATCAATTTAACCGATTCTTCTAGTTCTAAGAGCATTTTGGGACCAAGGGTTATTCTATCCTCCAACTTATCCTAGATGATAGGAGTTCTACACCTCCTTCCATGTAGTTCCTTAAATGGTGCAACCTTAATCATTGATTGATAAGAGTTGTTGTAAGAAAATTACACTAAGGGTAGATAGTGCTCCAACTTGTACTACTGGTCCATGCAATACATTCTCAAAAGGTCTTCTAGAACCTAATTGACCCTTTTAGTTTGACCATTTATTTTTTGGTTATATGAATAGTTAATGTTTTTAGTTAGCCCCCTCTTTAAATAGAATTTTCCAAAACTTTGATATCATTTTGGAATCCCTATCTAACATGATCTTCTTAGGCATCCCATGTAATTGAAATATCTCTTTTAAAAAATTAAGAGAAATGATGTATGCTACATTTGTTAGATTACCTAGTATAAGTTGAGTTACTTTGGTAAGTTTATCAATCACCACCATTATTGTATTGTGTTTGTCTCTAGACATAAGTATTCCCTAAACAAAATCCATATTGATTATCTGCCACTTCCATTTTGAAACTACAATTTGCTAGAGTAGACCCGTTGAGTGTTGGTGTTTTTCCTTCACCCTTTGGAATTAAAAAAAAAATAGCCACAAATATTGTAGCATTCTTTTTCATAAATTTCCAAAAATATAGAGGTTTAATGTCTGCCAAGAGTTTAGTGACTCATGGGTGACGTGAGTATGGTGTTGAATGCGCCTCTTTCAAACCTAATCTTCTCAATATAGAATATTCTGGTACATACATTTGGCCATGGTACGTCAAAAGACCATCAGATTTCAAATTGAACCCTTGATATCTCAATCTTGGAGATTATCTTGAAGGGCTTCTTTTACCTACTAGTAATACTCATACTTTTCTAGTTGGTGAAGAACTGAATCACTAAAGCCTGTATGAATAGAAACCATAGAAGATATATGCCTTCTACGGCTTAAGGCATTTACTAGACAATTTTCCTTCACTTTAATGTAACTAATTTCAAAATCATAATTTGAAATAATTTCCAACCATCTTCTTCAATGAGCACTAAGGTTACGTTGGTCTAAGATATACATTAATCCTTGATGATATGATTATAACTTAAAGGGTTTACCTAGAAAGTAGTAACACCACATTTGAAGTGTGTGCACAATAACTTCATGAGGGGCATAGCTCTACTAATAGGTTTTTTTTTTATCTTTCTGGATTTGTCAGAAATCACCTTCCCATCTTGCATTAACACTCCAAGTTATTTACATGAGGCATTAGTAACTACCAAAAAATGTCATGGATAGGGTACCTTTAATATGGGAGTTGTGGTAAGTTTTTGTTTAAGAAGATCAAAGGATTTCTGGTATTTCTCTATCCACTCAAATATGTTCCCTTTTCTTTGAAGTGTGGTAATAAGGTGGGCTACTTAGGAGAAGTTCATAAAAAACTTTTTGTAGTATCCTACTAACCCCATAAAAATTCTTACTTCCTATATATTCCTTGAGGTCGACCATTCTAATATGGATTTTATCTTTACTGGGTCTACTACTATTCCCTTTGTAGATATGATATATCTTAACTATTGTACTTCCTTTTGGAAGAATGTGCCTTTGGAAAATTTTCCATATAATTTATGCTCATGCAACTATTGCAATGCTATCTAAAGGTTTTAAAAATGTTCTTCATTCCTAGATTAAATAAGGATGTCATCTAGGAATAGCAAGACAAACTTATCCAACCAGTCTCAGAATACACTATTCATAAATTTTATAAATGTTATTAGGGCATTAGTGAGCATTAAGGGTATAACTATGAACTCATAGTTCTAATAACAAGTTCTAAAATGTATTTTGTGGATATCATCATTCTTTAGACGTAAGTGGAGGTATCCTGATTATAGATCTATTTTTGAAAACACTCCAGCCCCTGGATCTGATTCAAAAAATCATCAATTCATGGTAAGGGATACTTGTTTCTTATGGTTACCATATTTAACATGTGGTAATCAATTCATAAGAAAAGGGTCCGGTCCTTTTTGCAAAATATTATAGGACCACCTTGTGGTAATAAACTAGGTCAAATCTATCCCTTACTCATCAATTCTGGCAACTGTTCTTTTAACTCAATGAGTTCAATAGTAGTCATCTAATAAAGAGCTTTAGATATTGGCTCCACTTCTAGTACAAATTTGGTTGAAAAATCAAATACTATTTTGGGTGGGAACCTAAGTAGTTCTTTGGGAAAAATATATGGTTAATCCCAAAGATAGGGATATTTTTTCATGAAGAATCCTTCTAATTCACTAGCCTCTCCTAATATTGTCTCTTTATGAGTAGTTGTTTCAAATATCATAATGTCATCATGTATCTTGATTTCCTCGAATTCATTTAATTCTTTCATCCTTATGGAAAACATTTGACACTCTTTTCTTCTAGTTGGTTATAATTACATGGTTGAAAGTTTTCATAATTAGAACTCACATTGAACTCTTACAAATAAACCTTATTGCAAAAATAATCTAGGAATTATACTATTTTTGCAAAGAAGTCAAACATGGACCTATGTCTCCACAAAAAAATCATTCCTAGAATGATGTCGTAGGAGCCTAGAGGTTCTACATACAAATTGATTTATGTTTTGAAGTTAGGAAGTTCAACCCTAGACTCAAAAAGACATTTATTTATTCAATATCTCAACTGATTGGAATATTTGACTATCCAAGAGCTGGCCACAAAGATAAATATTATTAGAAATCTACTTAATAACTTAGGAGAAATAATTTTTTCAATGGATCTTGTGTCAATCACTATTGTAACAGGATTTCCACAAAGCATACATGTTGTTTCTATTAGTGTGATCTAAAACTATTCCTATTGTAACCACCTAGATTTGGTCTGCTCTGACCATGGACCCTACTTTCCCTAAGTGTGATCATACCCCCAATTATGTCCAGACAACTCTTCAATCGACTGGCATAATTCATTCGAATCAGATTTATTCTCCTAAGTGATCTAATCACTAATTTACATTAATCACTTTAGCCAAATCAAACCAATCAATTCAATTCAATTAGTTCAAATCATAACCTGGCTAAGGTAATTAATTTAAAAGGAATTAAATGGAATCCTATTTATACCTCATCACTTGCAAAATCAATCCCCTAGCCTAATTGATTCAATTTGGCTATAGTCCTAATTAATTATTACAAAGAAATCAAAAGCTTAAATGATTAATTAAATCCCTATTATTGAGTGAATATGTTATTACAAAAATTCATTTCATTAATATTCCCTCAAACCTAACCAATCTCAAATATCCAACCCTGAGTGCAAACTCATCCCAACCCCTTCTCACATGCTAATTCTTCTTAATTAGCTAATTAACCCTAATTAGCTAATCCCCCTCCACTCATTCTCTCTCCTCCCATCTCTATCTCCTTAATCACATGCCTTAATCCTTAAACTTAATCCTAAGCTACCCTTAAGCTTGTCACATTCCATTAAGGTGTGATTAGGAATTCAACCCCCCCTCCTAAAGTTAAAGTTGTCAGACTTGACTCTAAACCCTCACCCATGCTTCTTAAACCCTCACCCATACCTCATTAATGCTTTCATAAATGAAACATTAATGGCTCTTACATATTCCTTCCACCACTCCTCATTAATGAGTCTTACACTCTCATTAATGGCAGCCCATCTAGAGTCTTCTCTCCTTCCTCCATTTCTTCTATAAATAGGATGGATTTTGAGCTCAAATGGTCCTTGATTTTATGAAATATATTGTTGTAATGCTCCTAATTTTGAAGTGTTGAAAGCATCCTTATGCCGCCCATATTTGGAGAATTGAAGGAGCAATCTCATGTTGCTCATGTTTTAGGGATTTTCATAGTGCTTTCTAGCTTATTTCTTAGTCATATTGTTACACTCTTTATTTCTAGAGCTAGAATGCATGTTTTTGAATCATTTAGATTACTTTTCATTTGAATCTTCCATTCTTAGGTTGTATTTGTCACTGGAATATGCATAATCTGAGGGCTATTATGTCATTTTTCATACTCCTCCTAGATAGGAAGCAATAGATCGATTTTGGTGATTGCTATGTTTGCTAACCCCTTGTTTTCACTAATGCAATGATTTATTGAAGTGTTGTGTCTCTTAACAGGTACAAAAATCACACACACATCTCTGGCACCCACCGTGGGGCAAGATTGATTGAAATTTCACCAAATTTTTCTCTCTGCCCTTGACATTTTCAATATTTGTAGGCAATTTAGCTTTTCCAGGAGCAACTTATCATTTCTAGTCATTCTTTTATCGTTTTCGGGAGCAACTTATCATTTTCAGTAAATATTTTATCATTTCCGGGAGGAACTTATCATTTATGGGAGTTTTAATATCATCTGCCATTGCATTTCCAAAAGGTAAAATTTGACCTTAAAATCATTTCTGGTAGCTTATTTTTTGTTTTTGGTATGTGTTATCATTTCGCGTAAAAAGAATATCATCTTGGGTAAAGATTATCATTTGGGGTCAATCTTTTATCATTTTCAGGGTTTATCATTTTGGGTCTCTGAAATATTGTCTGTCATCCAGAGGGCAAAAATACAGAGTTCTATCATTTGCAAATTTGATTTCTAACTTTCTAACAAGGTTTTTTTTGTGATTGTGATCCTATTTTTGACAGCCTAACAAAGTGCTTGCAGGTTTCTGAGAAGGAAATAAGAAGACAATACTAAACGTGTGTGGTTGTAGGGATTTTAGACTGATTTTGATACTAACCCTTTTGCAAAATCTTTTACACTTAAATACCATTTTCTCAAACATGTCTTAAAACAACTAGATTACTATGCTCTTTTCCTTTTTAAAGGAAAATCAAAAAATTAGACATTGTTTTAACACTTGTGAAAGAATCTAGGGGGTAAATGAACAAGAAAACTCACATCATTTAATTCATTTGGAATCAGAAATTGAACAATTAAAGCACTAAATTTGTGGTATAAATGAACAAGTTCAATCATTTAATTCAATTTGGATCAGTAATTGGACAAGCAAAGCACTAAAAACTGTGGTCAATTGAACAACGCAAATATACTTTCAAGTATTCTATTTTCCTTAAATAGGAACATTTTAAATTGAGCACAACATTTCTTGAGGGAAAGAAATGTTTGATTGATTTTTTTTGGGGAGAAAATGACATGGATTAGGAGAGTATGCTCTTCTTCTTTAGAAGAATTAGAAATCTAGGCGTCCTACACTCGCCAATCCTTTGTAAGTTTATTTAACAGTAGAGGGCCTACCGGTTGAGGAAAAAATCTCTCGGGAACGACCCAAGTGAGGATATGTTTTATGCCAACCCTTCCAACTCACTATAAATAATTGCTTCCTCATAAGCCAAAGCCTCGGAAGACGGAGCCGGTTTTGTTCATGGAATTTTGACATCATTCCTTGAACATGCTTGGGTATATGTAGAGCGGAGCCACTTGAATCTTTCTTGTGAGACTACATATATTTAAGTACTCATAGGGCTATACGCCTCAATTTTTCCTTGTGTAATTCTATGGGGGACGGTTTCAAATGGATTGCCCAAAAATAGACAACACTTAAACTAAAAGAATTCCTGATTCACCCTCGAAAGGGTGATAATCCTTGTGCAAGGCAAAAAGTAATTTCCCCAAAACACTCATCATATCATGCCCTCACTTGCGTTTGGAGTCGGCTAATACAACATCATGACTAGAGCCATTACGTGCTTGGTGATGGCTATATTCTGATTAGCATTTGAGTGTGTACCTAAGTCAATGAGCAAGGATTTTCATCCTCCACCTAGAGAATAGGGATAAGATGTGTGTCTGTTTTACCCTCCTAAAAATGCAACAATGCTTGATTTGACTAAAAATCATTAAAAAGATAACATCTTCAAACAAGAAACAAATTTCAAAACCTTGGTCTACATGTATTTTTCACTCATTGGCGAAACCTCAAAACACAATATTTGATCAAACAAACTCCATGCACTTCCAAGACAAAACTGAAAACATTTGACAATGGGAACTTACATCATTGCCTCTCAGAGAAAGATAGTTTATTTTGGATTCCCTTTTGACTCTTTAAAATTTGTCCTTATTGCTTCTTTTGGTCTCACTATGGCTATATCAAAAAATCTTTCAGACGTCTACCTTGCATGTCTCGTCGGACTCTTACAATCTGTCTCAATACGTATGGTCTACCCGCTTTTTACAAAAAATTGATTCCCAGCTCACTATCAGGGCATTCTAACCCTTTGACGCTAGAATTATTTACTTCCACCAAAACACAAACAACACTTCTACGTAGACACACTCACTTGAACGATTTGAGAATCTACCTGACACTATGGGAAACATTGATGAAAGTTGAGACAAAACCACATGGTTAACACAAGATGCAACAAGTACACGTCTAAAGGATCGAAAGTGCCTCCTAAATCACCGCACTTTCAAGGAGAAACATATCGTAGTTACCTACTCGATATAGACTCTCCAGTGATGGATAGTGACACTCGCAGATGGAGTGAGGCTTTTGAGGACTATAACAATGGAAAACACCAAAAGCCTAAAGATATTGATGAAGAAGAACCCAAGTTCGACCATCCTTTATTTGAGTCAGGCAATGAAGAGGACATCACTGAAGAAGAGTACAATAAACTCAAGCAAAGCAGGAAATTCCAAAAGACGATGGAAAAGATAATTGGTGAGGATAAAGAAAAATACTTCCTCCATCTAGCATCCATAGACATAAAATTATCCCCAAAGTATGATGCGAAAAAACTCAAAGAAAAGGAGGTACCAACTCCTATATCCATTCTCACCAAACAACTCACTTTGATGCAAATAGAGCTCGCGACTCTCAAACAGGAGAAAGATAAATCCAAAACAAAATACTCTTTGGACACCATTTGCCCATTTCCTTTTGACAAGAGTATCACTATGGTCCTATTCCCTCCTAACATAGCAAGACCGAAGTATGACAAGTATACAGGAGAAACTGACCCACACGATCAGTTCAGAGAATTTTGTGCTCTAAGCATCGAATACATGCATGAACCTACATACCTCATGCGACTCTTTCTAGGAAGCCTAGGTGGAAACACCATGGAATGGTTCTCAAAGCTTACACCTAAGGTCAAAATTTTTGAGGAGTTAATACAATGGTTTATCCAACATTACTCCTATAATATCCAAAATGATGTGACTAGGATGGATCTATGTAATACTAAACAGAAGACTAATGAATCATTTACACACTTCCTACAAAGATGGAGGAAGATCTTTGCATGATATTCAAGAGCCATTCCTAAATCTGAGAAGATGGAAATCTTTGTCAATAACTTGGTACTAGAATTGAACTACACATTGCAAATGCAAGATTCCCCTAGCTTTGACAGAATGATAAAAAATGTCATCCGTATTGAAGAAGTTATGACCAAAAAGGGAGAGATCACTCTTTAAAGTGAAAACAAGCCTAACAACTCCAACTCCAAGCCTAAATCATGGAAGCAAAACAAGAATTTTGTTAATGATGGCATAGTAGATGCATCCAGTGTTGGTCCTAAACCCGAGGTATTCAATCTCACTAACAGTATGCAAGAAAGCAAGGATACCAAGGTAACAACTCTCATACCCAAAGAAAACAATGATAATAGAAAGGGTCGGACGTGGACTTCAAAACCTCAAAGAACATTCACTCCTTTGGGAGAACCCCTTGAGACTGTTCTAAAAACACTATTGGATAAAAAAGTTCTCACAATCCCAGATTCCAAACCATGGGAACCAATGGTCAAACCCAGATGGTGGGATGATAACTCGTACTGTGTCTTTCACAAGAACAAAGGACACAAGACTAACAATTGCCTTAAGCTCAAACATGTCATTCAAGACCTCATTGAAGGAGGTAAGATCAAAGTGGACAAACACACTACCGATGAAGATCATACCGCATGCAATAAGCCATTCCCTAAATATGAAAAAGGGGAAACATCTAAAGGAAAAAGTAATGAAGTAAAATACACCTACTCCAACAATGACAATGTGATCAATATGCTAGACATTAAAACTGAATCAATTAATGTGGTCACAATCAAAGGTGTTTCATTCCACTCAAATGCAGTGACACGGGGCCAAGCACATCTCACGATCAAAGGACCCAATTCTTCCCCAAAACTAGCATCAACGTCCAAGGTTCCTATTATTACTATTCCTAAACCAGCAGTGAAACATGTGGTTACTATTCTTGGAGCAAAGTATGACTTGGTGGACCAACTGCAATGAACCTCTACCAAAATTTCTATCTTTGAGTTGCTCAAAATATCCACAGTATATAGGGGAATCCTAGAACAAGCTCTACATGTTGCTAACATCCCAAAGGATATTGATATAGACAAATTCCAAGCGATGGTCAATCACATCTCAGCGCCACATTACCTCTCCTTTTCTGAAGAGGATGATAAATCATTGACACATCCACATAAATAACCACTCCATATCAAAGTCCTCATTCATAAATC
Source organism: Thuja plicata (assembly GCA_018584345.1). Classification (NCBI taxonomy): domain Eukaryota; kingdom Viridiplantae; phylum Streptophyta; class Pinopsida; order Cupressales; family Cupressaceae; genus Thuja; species Thuja plicata. The sequence continues at coordinate 5,824,796 of MU224933.1, read as the reverse complement.
CCATGTTAGACATGTGTTGATAGATTGAGGTGCATGATTGAATATATGTACACTTAATCTAATCAAGAAACTGGGTTTCTCAGAATAGACCATTGACTCTGGAAGAAAAATAACTATGAAAGCTTATGATTAGGAAGAAAGATCCTCTAAAGGACTTATTGTTCTACCTATCAGAGTCAGACCAATTGAGAGGAATGTCACATGTCAGGTTTTGGATCTACCCTTAGCCTACAACATCCTTTTGGGAAGACCATGGATTCATGAAATGCAAGCTATGCCATCTACTTACCACCAGTGCATAAAGTTCCCACATAATGGGGTGGAAGTAATTATTCCTGCAGATGCTAACTATACTTGTAATAATATTAAAGCAGGTAGTATGATCCTGCATAACAAGGAGGCTATGGATGAGATTACTCCTGAGACTACCAAGGACATGGTTATGAAGAGTTTTGGCAAAACCTTAAAACTTGAAGAAATAGGTATGGGAGAATACAAGCTAGACTTGACTCCGTCACTGTCAGAACTTCTGGTGTCACCAAGGTCCTATGGAAAAACCTACTCATCTTTCACACTTACTGCATTCAAGGATCCAGAAATACAAAAAGCCATGGGCATGGTTAAAGAATCTACATCTTCTTTAGATAACACAGAAGAACAAGCAGTCTTGGACTGGCTTTACAAAGGAGAACCGACGGAAGCTGAAGTCAAACATGTGGAAATATCCCTGGACCAATATGGAAAATGATATGATCTCGTCAAGAAAATGGGATACAAAGGAAAAGGACCTCTAAATGACACAGGAAGAGGACTTATTGAGCCTATACCCATGGAGTTCTGGAATACCAGAGACATAACATGACTAGGTTTTAATACTAAAAGTGACAAACCTGCTTCAAAAGACAGTCCAGCCTCTGACAAAGGGAGTGATGAAACATATAAGATAGTACTAGAACCATGGCCTTATGAAAGAATATTACATATTGGTACTAGGAACCTTGAATATCAAGGAGAACGCTATGTACCCAGCTTTGAGGTACCTCAAGATCTTCACATACCTTTGTTAGCACAACCTCCAATTCAAGAGGTAGGAGACTCAACAACAGATGATTCAGAGATACCATTGATAGCAACAGCTACAAAAAGCACACCCCAATGATGGGATCCACATCCTAACTGGGGGAAGTTGGTAATGATCACTCATGTCCTTGATCTACCACACTTTGATTTGTAGGTAGCTAACTGGGTACATCAAATAACTATTGCTGAATACTTAAACAGATCTGATGATGAGGTCACTGACTCTCATGATTATGAATGGGATGAGCTATTTGTTGCCACAAAATATATTGAAATAGATACAATTCACATGTTTGTGGCTCCCTCAGCTCCTCTTGAACAGTCTAACACTACTCCCAATGACACTGATAATCCTAAAGTAGAGGAAGAGTTCCTTCTCCCCATCAGGGATGGAGAGAATGGTGCTTTCCTAAGTCTAGAGGAAGTTCTACGGTGACAAGAAAGAAGCCTATGTTTACAGAGAGATGAAGATGATAGTTCTACTGACGATTCACTAGAGTTTGGTCCACATATGACTAACGGCGACCCTTTTTATGACGATCTAACTATTATTGATCTAAACATTGAAGAAATTAAATTAAAGGATTATGTCATGCCAATTAATGTTCTTGATGCTAACGCGATGCTATCCTTCTCAGAGTCTGATTCCTTGTCTTTGATACACCCAAATCTAGTTGATTGGATTAGTACAAACCCTACTTTTATTCTCAACTTTCCCAATGACTACACCCTGGCCTGCTATCTCAATGCTTGTGAACCTTACCCTTCTTCCACCAATGCAAGGAGTGAGAACATGTCACAGGAGGATATCAGGTTTCTCAGTCAAAAATTGAAAAAGAAAAAGAAAAAGGGGACTGATGGTGAAAACCACATTGTGGCAGTATCAGATCCTAAAATAGTAAAAATAAATGATGTATCTAATGGTGAAAACCTCTCACAGGTGCCAAAAGATGAGATTCTTGATATCCTCCCCGAACACTTTCAGGAAAGGTCTTCAATTCTAATAGAACCAACACAGCTAGTTAATTTGGGCACAATTGAAGTTCCTCAAATAGTACACTTGGCACAATCTTTGTTAGAAAAAGAGAAGACACAATTCATAGAGTTCCTGAAGGAAAAGAAGATCAAATTTGCACGGTCTTATAGAGATATGCCTGGACTAGATCCTAATCTAATCATGTGCCACTTATCTATAGCTCCCAGGATCAAGCCCATGAAACAAAAACTTAGAAAGATGCATCCTCATGTTGCATTGCTAGTAAAGGTGGAACTAGAGAAATTGTTAAAAGCTGGATTTATCAGAGTCATTGCCTACGTAGGATGGATCTCCAATGTGGTCCCCGTGTCTAAATTTGATAAATTTATCAGGATTTGTACCGACTTTAGAGACTTAAAAAAAGCATGTCTAAAGGATGAATTCCCGCTACCTAACACTGACATGATCATAGACCTCACAACAAGATACCAAATTTATTCATTAATGGATGGTTTCTTAGGCTATAATTAGATAAAAATTGCCCCCGAGGATCAAGATAAGACTACATTTACATGCGCATGGGGCACATTTTGCTAGAACGTCATGCCATTTGGGTTAAAGAATGTCGGTGCTACATATCAAAGAGCAATGACTACTATATTCCATGATATGATGCATAAGAACATGGAGGATTACGTGGATGACACCTTAGCTAAATCCAAAGAAAGGAGCACTCACATTGCTGACTTGAGGAATATATTGGATTGTATGGAGCATTTTCAACTCAGGCTCAATCCAAAGAAATGTGCCTTTGGAGTCCAATTAGGGAAGTTGCTAGGATTCATTGTTTCAACGAAAGGAATTGAGGCAGATCCTGCAAAGGTCAAAGCTATTCTAGAGATGAATCCTCTGTGAAACATAAATCAAATGAGGACATTGCAAGGGAGACTTCAATCAATCAGGAGATTCATGTCACAACTTGCAGACAAGGCACAACCCTTTACCAAGTTACTACATAAAGGGGTCACTTTCAAATGGGATGAACACTTTGAAGCCAACTTCATAGAACTAAAAGGGTACCTAGCTACTCCTCCTATTCTTATGGTGCCTATTCACGACAAGCCATTACTCCTATATATTTCAGCTATAGCTACATCACTAGGAGTATTGCTCACACATGAAGATGAAACAAATAAAGAAAGAGATATCTACTACATCAGTAGAACGCTAGTCTCCTATGAGCTCAATTACAACGTTATTGAAAAAGCATGCTTAGCAGTCATCTTCACATCAAAAAAATTGAGACACTATATGCTCTCTCATACAGTAAGGCTTATTTCTAAGATTGATCCTCTAAAATACCTTTTGAGAAAAACAACATTAACAGGACATCTGGCAAAATGGGTCCTCATTCTAAGTGAATTTGACATTGAGTATGTAGACCGAAGAGCTATTAAAGGACAAGTCCTCGCAGATCAACTAGCTGATTCACCACTTCAAGATGATGAGCCTTTAAAAATTGAATTTCCTAGTGAGACCATTATGCATTTGACTGAGTATCCATGGAAGATGTACTTTGATGGTTCTTTCATGCAACAAGGCTCTAGGGCAGGAGTTCTCTTTATAACTCCTCAAGGTTACAAGATACCCAAGTCTTACAAATTGATGTTCCCATGCATGAACAACATTTCAGAATATGAGGCATTGGTAAATGGTCTCAAGCTCTCCATGGAATGGAAGATTGTAGAGTTACATGTGTACGGTGACTCCCAGCTCATCATCAATCAAGTTAATGGAGATTATCAGATGAAAGATGAGAAGTTGACACCCTACAAGAAACTAGTTGATGACTTAAAGAAGTACTTTGTCTTCATCATATTCCAACAGATACGTAGAACAAAAAACAAATTGTAGATGCTATGGCTACCTTGACATCCATTTTACAACTGGAGCAACATCAATTCTGCTATGACTTCTTGGTGGAAGAAATCTCCTATCTTGCCTTTGATACCCCTAGATACCAAGTAATCTGTGCTTTGAACACCCCAAACCAATCTTGGTATGCCAATATCATTGCCTATCTTACTGACCAAACTATTCCTAACAATCTATCCAGAAATGAGAAAAAAGCCTTGATTAGGACAACATCATGTTATGTCCTCATAACTAATAATTTATATCAATGAGGTCTTGATGGTACACTTATTATATGTTTAGAACTCGAAGAGTCAGATCACGCGTTAAAAGAAGTCCACGAAGGTGTATGTGGATCACATTCGAACAATTTTTCACCAACAAAGAAACTGCTCAGAGTAGGCTATTACTGGCCTACCATGGAGAAAGATGCTATTCAGTTTTCCAAAACTTGTCATAAATGCTAGACACATGGAAATCTCATCCATGCTCCTGCCAGAGAACGTATACCTTTCATAACACATTGGCCATTTCAACAATGGGCCTTTGACTTGGTTGGACAAATATATCCCAATTCTTGAAATGGACACAAGTTCATCATTACGGCCACTGAGTATTTTATGAAGTGGGTCGAGGCCATACCACTTATCAAAGCCACTAGAAAAGAGGTGGCTATGTTCATTCTAAACTACATTATCTATAGATATGAGATACCCTCTTCAATTATAACAGACAATGGGGGAAAATTTAAAAATCAAGACATTGATGACCTTTGTGAACAGTTCCACATCACTCAACATTTCTCTTCAATCTATTACCCTCAAGGTAATGGACATGCTGAGGCATCTAATAAAAATATTTTTAAGATCCTACACTGAACTGTTAGTAAGTCTGACAGAGACTGGCATTTACAATTGAATCCAGCACTATGGGCCTACAGAACAAGCATCCAAACACCAACTGGAGCCACGCCATTTTCCCTAGTCTATGGTGCTGAAGCAGTACTACCTATTGAGGTTGAAATCCCATCTTTGCAGATATCTTTACAAGGTCTTATCACTGATGAGCAATACCACATTGATCGAGTGAATTCTTTAGACCTACTAGATGAGCACAAGCAACATGCGTTTGATCATCTGAAGGTGTACCAAGCACGTATGTCTAAGAGATACAATAAAAAGGTCAAACCATGACAGTTTGAAGTAGGGGATCTTGTCCTAAAGGAGAATCCTAAGAACCAGCCTAACAGAGAGAAGAAAGGAAAATTTGAACCTACCTGGTTGGGACCTTATGTTATCACTGCTACTTTTGGGACTAGAGCTTACCAGCTAGCTACACCTAAAGGAGACGTTCTTCCAGATCCTATCAATACTCTACATTTGAAGTGGTTCTACGCTTGATGTTCGGCTAGCAGAGCCTATACAGTAAATAGTTCTTAGAAAATACCAAAAAAATTTAGAAATTGATCCTGAAGAAATCTAAAAATAGTGGAAAAGTCCTAAAGAAAGGTATCCTTGGTGAAAACCTGGCAAATAGGTGCCTTGATAGTCCAAAAAAATTCAAAATAGCAAAAAAAAAAATTGAAAAAGAGAAAAGTGCCTTGATGACAAACCTGGTAAAACAGGCATCTTGGTAGCAAAAAGAAAGAAAAGATCTTTCCAAGTGGTGAAAACCTGGCAATTAGGCATCACTTGTATTCTACGCTCTATCTATCAATGCATTGCTGATACTAAGCCTTCACAATTACACCTATGCTAAAATGCTAACTTCGTTTCCTAAACAACTATCTTATCCTCGCTTGGGATTTGTTTGCATTTCTATCTTAGGATCAAGTCATTCTGCACTGGGGGAATCTTTTCCAGTCTGATAGGTTGCATCTGCTAGGTCATCATAGATGGTTTGTATTGTAATACGATGCTTTCTAATAATTTCACTACCTCCATCACTTTCACGACACAAAGGATGACACAAACATTGCACTAACATGAACAGTGTTCCTACAACCTATATTGGATGGTAAAACAGGATGAAAGTTATACACAGACATGGAACACATATTTGCTTGAATTCTAGATTTTTGATTATTGAATCTCTACTGTGCTTGAAAAATAAATCAATAAGTATTTCTCAATACTACTTAAAAACAGTTTGATCTTGGTTTGATTACAACTCTTTTATGTACCCATGATGTTTTCACTGGGGGCACCTAAGCAGTTATGAATTTTATTTGCTTGATTCACAATTGATAGTTGTTATATCTTTCGAGTTACTCCATGATGTCTACGCAAAGACACAGAGTCCCAAGGATGGGGCATAACATTTTCTTGGTTTTCTGCGTATGGTGATTTTTCCAAATGATCTTATAAATTTCACCTAACTTAGATGTTTATGGTAAGAGCTGCCACTATGGGTGGATAGCTGCATATATCTTGATCTTTGTTATGTGTCAACTATGGCGAGGTTGAAACAATTTACTTGTCAATTTTCTAACTCAGATTCTCACTAAGGTATACGAAGCATAATGTACCCAAGGATATGAATTTTCAAGGTCATTGCGGGTCTAATATCTTTCCTTACACAGAATCTGATAAAGTAAAAGGAAGGTGGCTATCTTGTCATCCTGGCTTCTATGCCTTGATGCCTAAGTCTATTTCCAACATTTCATTCAATAAACATAGTATTCATACTTTCATAATATCAGTGGGTATTAGTGATTGTTGTACTATCCGATGGTATCCATTCTAAAAAGTGCCCAATGATGATAAAATATTCCAATATCTGCAAATTAGTGACAGTCCTAAGAGTCTGCATGTAGTTGCATTTAGAGATTTCATAATGCATTTTGAAAGAAAAACATAAGAATTTAAGCTCAAACTCCTTTCTATTTTTAATTCATCTGAAATCCAATATATTTACATATCCATGATTCTTGAAATCTCTGATCAATCAGGAATGAAACCGAACTCACATATTAAACATCATTAACTTGGTACTCATGTGTTTACTCTAATTAACACACCCTCATTTCTTTACTTCTTCTAATCCTTTCTTACTTAATCTAACCATTCCATGCAAGTGATATGTTCTTTTAATAAAGGGATTTTATTCTTTTTCCTTCGATTTTGTTTCCGAGGGGGCATGATCACATTATTATCAATCAATTTTTTTCTCAAAACAACATTTCAAATGACTTCTTTATCAAACAAACTAGGGGTACGACAGTTTTCTTGACTAAGTCAGGATTGTTGGATAGAAATATTTGGTTCTCATAAGCTGGATATCTTGTGTTTCCTCATTTTAAAAGATTCTTACTAAGCTCCTGGCAGCTTCATACTGACTTTTGGACGACAACCAAGTTTGGAATCAATATTATCAATCTTTGGAATAAAACCAAGTTCATGATTGGTATCTTTAAGATCTTTTATTGATCTTTGTATGACAACCAAGTTCAAAATAAATATTATCAGTTTAGTTTGACCAAGTGCAAGACTGATCTCATCAGGCATTTCATTCAATCGTGAGAAAAATTCTCAATCTTTCTGAAGTCAACATCAAAAACTTTCTTTGAATCAATGTGCTACTTGCACATCAATTCAAAGAGGGAAAAATGTAAGCACTGGATTTGGTCTTCTCTGACCATGGACCCTATTTTCCCTAAGTGTGATTGTAGACACCTAAAAATCCTTTAGAAAATAAAGTATTTTTATTTTCTGAAAAACCCCTGATGACATCATCATTTATTAATTAATTAATTATTTAATTAATTAATTTATTTTTATGTCATTAAATCCCTTTATCTTAATTAAAAATATTTAATTAAGAAATCCCTCCCAAAAATGTTTAAATCTTATTAAAACATTATTCCCCTATTTATTAATTATTTAATTAATAAATTGATCAAAAATCCCAAAATAAATAATTAATTTATTTTTTGCCCAAAACTTGGCCAATTTCCTTAAGACCACTAACCTCTTCTAGAATCTTCTAATCCTTCTTTAATTTTGATTAAAGACTAATCCCATCATTTCCTAACCCTAATCCCAACTCACAATATTTAATTAAGATTAAATATTTAATC